>CM041783.1:47347628-47887947 GCA_023374045.1 Limonium bicolor | reverse complement strand
ATGATACTTGAGGCAGATGATGAATATAGCTCTTCTAACACATATATTGCAACAGTTGACGGTTTCAATGTATCAGCTACAAATATTGACAGTGATGCTCCATCATCTAGGATCGCTGGAAAGATGATCTTTTTAGAATTATAATCAGTATCACGAGTGAGATCAGGCAGGTTGATTGAACCAAACACTTCCGATTTTAAATCGAAAGAAACCAGGTCAATATGATTACTACCCGTACGAATCCAATACATAGCTCCTTTAAAACGGACCTTGTTTCTCTGAGGAAAACAATCAATGTAGATATAGCTTTTCTTTGGGCCATTAATGTAACAGCCACGACTCAAAGTCCTCCATGATGTATCTGTAGAATCAGAACTAACACGACATACCTCATCATCAATTACCAATCCGGATGGTGTTCTAAAGTGACAACTACAATCTGAACAGATCTTTACCACCTTGTAACTATTGCTGGATGGATCATGTCCAACTCCGAGAACAGCTATACAACGGTTTTTGATTAAGGGCAAGACCACAGATTTGTCAATCGAAGGATTCCATAACACTATCTCGTTATACACTTCAGTAGGACGATAGATTGACTTTCTAACATTCGTGATAGCAAGCCTCTTTAAATAAACTCTTCTATGCAGTAGGATAACCCCATGATCTTCGTCTGCATCCACCACCTGCCATGGGCATGGGCGTGGCCTAAAGGTTCCCGTTTTAATTGACGGGTACTTGCTCCATGTTTCTTTTTTGTTAAAAGAGGCCGCTTGAAAACTCGACGGCGTTTGTGTAAGGGTTTCGGCATTGCATAGAATTGGTTTCACTTCCACATCGGATATGATGTCGTTTATATTCTTCCACGCAAAGACTATAAAGTGGGTTTCGAGAAGATTGTTGGGCGAATGGGCTCGGTGAAGATTGGCAAAGAAGGGATCTTCTATTAGGGATTTCCATGCCTTGCAGACTACTCTAAAACGAAGGATGGATCTTACGGGTAGGTGGGACAGAATCTCGTAAAATATCTCTATTGGAGGTGAATTAAGATCCAACATGCATTTTTTGCTGCTATCCATCGCCATTGATGGGCGTGGGATGTACAAAGCTCGCTTTTTTAGAGGAATGTTCAGTGACAGAGATGGGATATAACTAACCACCAACTACTGGTATATAGGAACGGAAAGATATTTAATAAAAAATAAAAAAGAAACAGAAATCATTAAGCTTTGCACAGGAATAATTTTTCCTTTTACGATGTAGAAGAAATTAAAGGTTGGAATCGTTTTTAGGAGTTACAAGAAGATACATATCTTGTGAGCAAAAAAAAAAGAAGATAAATATCTTATTATTCTTTTTTTCAAACTTTTAATTGTACGGAATATGACATTAATATTTCAGAATGGAGAAAGCACCACACTATATGTCATGCTCTGGTTTGAGGGAATAAATAAGGAAAAAAATGAAGGAACAAATAGTATTCCCACGCGCGGGAGTTTTGTGGTAGGGCTGGATGTACTTTTATTAGTAGGAGAGAGAAATTATTATTTTTTTAAAATGTTATAACTCATAAAATATAAGTGCAAAAATAAAAAAAACTATACCATTGTTCATCATTTTTCACGTTTTTCAAAACAAGATGCATCATGGATATGTTTTGGTAAACTTAAAATTTTATATTTTTTGAATGAGTATATATTAGGTATTTTTCAAGTGAATCTTATTCATTAGCAAAATGATATTCTTAAATAATAAAAGGAACTTTATTCATTAACAAAATGAGTCATAACCCCAAACACTCTAAAAACCACCTTAGGAAAGTTAAAAACGTCGAAGGTATTTTTATGGTTTGTAGTGCAGATAGATCATAAACCCTGCACCACAAACCCTAAAAACCTGTCGAGTCAGTAACGAGAATATAAAATATAGAACTAATACCAAAAAGATTACCCCACCCCCCAAACACCCTAAAAACCACCCTAGGAAAGTCAAAAACGTCGAAAGCATTTTTATGGTTTGTAGTGCAAGGTTTAGATTCACTTTTAAAAAACACAAAGGATTCAAGTCTGTGCTAAGATTAACTTTTACTAGTATTAAAACAAAATATTCACTTTTCTTAAACCTTTTATTCACCTTTAAAAAACCTTTGATTCACTTTTCTTAAACCTCTGATTTACTTTTCTTAAACCTTTTATTCACTTTAGTTAAAACAATATCTATTTATGAGAATCACTTTTCTTAAACCTCTGATTCACTTTTCTTAAACACATGATTCGCTTTATAAAAACCTCTGATTCACATTTCTTAGACCTTTTAATCACTTTAGTTAAATAATCTATGCTTACGAGATCCACTCTTATTACTTTGATTCACTTTGTAACAACTAGTGATTCCCTTTTAAAAAAACTTTTGATTCACTTTTCTAAAGCCTCTGATTCACAGTAGTCAAACAATCAGAATCACTTTAGTTAAACAATCTCTGTTTATGAGATTCACTTTTTTTAAACCTCTTATTCAATTTTAAACAACTCTCTGATTCACTTTTTAATAACCTCTGATTCACTTTTTAACAACCTTTGATTCACATTTCTTAAACTTAAGATTCACAATTAATCTTAAAAAATATGTACATACAAAAAATAAAAAAAATAAAATTTATCAAAACATATTCATGTTTGGTCTTAGTTTGAAGAACTCGAATTATGATGAACAATGGTATAAAATTTATGTTATTTGGACTTATATCTAATAAACTATAACATTTTAAAGTTTTATAAAAGTATAAAACACAAAAGGGCAAAAAGATGACAAATGACCAAAATAGCCATCGCCCCTTTATACTATGCGCAGGCGCCAGCTTCTAATTCGCGTTAATATTTATGCCCCAATTCTAATATGCATATTAACGGAAAAGTCATAAAAAGTAATCAAATGATATGATGTACTGTTGGAAAATATCTTCATCACATTTTAAAAAAATATTTTTAATTCTATTTATGAAAACATTAATAAATAAATATATTATGCGGAGAGTTAAAGCTAACTAAATATAAATCTTTTTTAAAAGCTATAGTTTAGGACTTTTGTTTCAGCCTCTTTACCCGGTAACTCATTACTAATAGGTAAACGGAACTGAGAGCATGGCGCTTGTGCCACCTTGTACTGTGGCTCCATTCAAGTGTCAGTATGTGATAGGGAGAACAAAAAATGGAAAAGATGTGTAGACGGGTGCAAGGGGGAGTGTAGGAGAAAGACTTTTTTTTTCAAAATGTTATAAGTCACAAAATATAATTGCAAAAATAAAAAAAATTATACCATTGTTCATCATTTTTCGTGCTCTTCAAAACAAGATATATCATGGATATGTTTTGGTTAACTTAAAATTTTATATATTTAGAATGAGTATATATTAGGTATTTTTAAAGTGAATCTTATTCATTAGCAAAATGATTCTTTTTTAATAATAAAATGAACCTTATTCATTAACAAAATGAATCTTACCCCAAACACTCTAAAACCCACCATAGTAAAGTTAAAAACGTCGAAGACATTTTTATGGTTTGACCCTAAACCCTAAACCATAAACCCTAAAAAACTGTCGAGTCAGTGACGACAATATAAAGTGTAGAACTAATGCCAAAAAGATTGCCCTACCGCCAAACACCCTCAAAACCACCCTAGGAATGCTAAAAACGTCGAAGGCGTTTTTATGGTTTGTAGTGCAGATCCTAAACCACAAACCCTAAAAAACTGTCGAGTAGTGACAACAATAGAAAGTGTAGAACTAATGCCAAAAAGATTACCCTACCTCCCCCCCCCCCCCCCCCCCACAAACACCCTAAAACCACCCTCGCATAAGTTTGTGGTAGGATTAACTTTTACTAGTATTAAACAAAATATTCACTTTTCTTAAACCTTTGATTCACTTTTCTTAAACCACTATTCACTTTAGTTAAAACAATCTCTATTTACGAGAATCACTTTTCTTGAACCTTTGATTCACTTTTCTTAAACGCATGATTAACTTTATAAAAACCTCTGATTCACCATTTCTTTAACCTCTTAATCTATGCTTACGAGATTCACTCTTATTACTCTGATTCACTTTGTAACAACTTGTGATTCACTTTTTAACAACGTTTGATTCACTTTTGTTAAACCTCTGATTCACGCTAGTCAAACAATCAGAATCACTTTAGTTAAACAATCTCTGTTTATGAGATTCTCTTTTTTAAAACTCTTATTCACTTTTAAGCAACTCTCTGATTCACTTTTTAACATCCTTTGATTCACGTTGTAACAACCTTTGATTCACTTTTCTTGAACTTAAGATTCACAATGAATCTTAAAAAATATGTACATACAAAAAATGAAAAATAAAAAATTTATCAAAACATATCCATGATACATCTTGTTTTGAAGAGCATAAAAAATGATGAACAATAGTATAATTTTTTTTATTTTTACACTTATATTTTATAAGTTATGACATTTTGAAAAAAAAGTGTTTTTCTCTCTCCTACTCACCTACTTCTCTCCCCCTCTGCGTGACTTTCCCTCTTATTCTCTTTTTTTTCTTTTTTCTTTATTTCCCTCCAATAGAATGTTGACATGTGGCAGGACAAAATACCAAAACTAGCCATCTCCATATTACAAGGTGGCACAACCTCCATGTTCGTTACTAATATGCTCCCTTTGGATTTTGTATATGGGTAAATTCTTGGATAACCTCTTAATTTAGAAGGGTATGGAACCTTTTCTATTTAAATCAATTATATTTTGACATGTGGAAAATTGCCTATTGAAATTTTAAATATAATCTTACTATAGTTTATCTGAACTACCGTAACTCAATCTCTCACATCCATCATTAAAAAAATATAATAACTCTTATGTAGTTGGATGAAAATTTTGTTTTCTTATTAGATTACACCTTTTTTTTCTTTCTAAAACTTTTTTCTATGTCACTTAAATACTCAAAACAAAAGTTTATTTTCAAGCAAATGAAATTCATGTGAACTATGGATATCATTAGTAAGTGTAGTGAAATACCCCGAACTTAAATATGGTGATTAAATAATTATAATATGCAATTTAAGGGTCTAATAGTGCATAAAAAACATTGGTGAAGAAAATAAAGCCAAAAGAAAAGAGAAAACGCTTAAAAAGCATAAAACACAAAAATGAGCGTTACACAACCATAGGAGGTATATGACCTCGGTTAGGGTCCTAGATAGATTCCTAAGGCTTAATTATGCCTAAATAGTATGTGGGAACAATTCCCGAAGAAAACGGACCCAAATAATGGGTTAAAACGCTAATGAAGCTTTAAAGCACATTTTTTGAGAAAACTCGAAAACGTGAATTTACATGGTCAAACAGACCCGAAAAAATTATAGTTGACTATATAACTATAAATAAATATTAATGGAAGCTTAAGAACCATTAAAAATAAAGAAACAAGAAAAATCCGAAAAACAGGCCCGGTGAGTGAATAGTGCTCAAACCGGGAATTTAACGAGCGTTTCTGGTGAAAAGATGAAAAAACACCCCAGCTTACATGTACATAAGGTGGCCGGTTTTATGAGTGTATAACACTCTTCTCTCACACTTGACTAGCTTATTAAGTTAATAAGTCAAAAAGCAAAAGTGAAAAGTACAAAAAGTAAAAAGTACCCTCTCTCCTCTCATTTCCCTATTCTCTCTCCTATTCCTTCTTCTTTCCACCCAGAGCTAGAGTATAAGAAGTGAGGAGAATGGTGCAAAAACTGTAGCAAAAGTGTTGTAGGGAAGTCTTGAATTTGCTAGAGGTGAACTAAGGAGTGTGACCTTGAAAATGAAGATTGAACTTTGGAATTTGAAATGAATATGCCTAGGAATATTTGGAATGGTCAATAGGTGAATTGGTGATGGTTGGAGAAGTGTAAAAGCTGTCATGAGAATAGTTGGAAAATGCACTAGTGTGCATAAGTGCAAAAGGGAGAATTTAAATTGTAGAATTGAGCAAGAATTGGGTATGAGTATGACCAATGATTTAAGGAGGTTTTAAGAGTGTTTAAGGTGTTTTAACATGTTAGAAAACATGTGGAAAGATTAGGAAAAGATTGGGTGAGGATTAAGGTGAGTTTAGAGTTCAAAGTGAGTAGTTAAACACCTTAGGAAAATGGTACTTGTAACACCCCAACTACCACATCGTACTTAACAACAATTTGCAGCAGAAAACACAACTCAACATTTACTTAATCCATTGGTGTTACACGCCGTTAGCCACCCACGTGGCTAACAAGGCTAATACTTACACATTGTATCGGTCTGATGGACCAGATTCCCGAGCACTTACACATTACAATCCCATTCCATTTCCAATTATCAATATACATTACATTCCAACTGTACCGAGTATTTATAAACTAATGCCGATAACAGTTTCGGTCTTACTACTCCTACAATTCATAAGCAATTAAATAACTACCCATGTGCAAACAACCACCCCGTCCTACTCTCAAACGGCTGCCAGCTCCATTGTACCTGAAAGGAAAAAGGGTGGCCCCAAAGGGGCTCAGCACCTTTGCTGGTATGGTAATCGTGCAGCCCGCATACTACCGGGCCACGCACAACTAATTGTCGTCTAAGCATGCAGTTGACTATATTTCAATCATGCATGTAGAACCATAAACACATAACACACGTGTATTTAACACACATCCAAACAATAGGATTCAAACAATTCAGTCAACACATCAACACTTGTTAGATCACATTGTTGTTGTAACACCCCTCTCTAACATGACGTAATAATCGCTCACGTGAACAGAAAATAAAGGCGTCTCACAGCGGAAGGAATTACAATATTATAGCTCACGTGGGTGTTACTTGCCATCACCCGCCCATACGAGTGATTGGCAACACTACATCTTAACAACATTAAGCCTAACAATACAACCGCGGTGACAACGAGATACCGCCTACATGTCTATCAAAGTATCAAAAGTACAATTACTGTGAGCGTCTAACATAATCCAAGTCTTCCAACCCACTTCTACTGAAATTACTTAATACAAAACGAGGTAGAAACGGTAATCCAAAATCCACAACATCCTACTACCCGACCCCGCGCTCCGGCTTCATCCGTGGTCATCATCCTGCATAAAGCCATAAAGGCTCAGCGATAAACGCTGAGTATGCCGAGTCTGGACCCTAGTGGTCAATTAGGTCGTATTAATCGTCTTTTTATTAGGTTCGTTACATGCAATGTCGGTTTACAGAATATAGCAGGAAGGTAAAATGTAATTAAGCCTGTAACAATCATCATAGGTACACACATAACAGCAACACATCGCACATCACATTAGCATCGATAGTTCACAAGCTGTTTTTAGATTCACATCACTCGGCCCACCGGCCTTCACATATTGTTGGTTAGGTTAGCACTGTCGGGAGTCAGTTAGGACAACCCGAATTATATTCACTTGGACTGTAGTCCCACGTACACACAAGGTGCTCACTGCCCTGATCATCCGAAGACTCTGGGACTAATTCACTTTGCCTTTGTAAAGGCGTCCATTTAGGTGGCCAAGGGCCTGGTGCCAACGGTAGCACACTCCGCCTGACGATCTATCTAGGCTCGTTCAGGATTAACTAGGGAAAACCCGTCACAGGTTAACCCAAGAGATCTCTACGCGCGACCAGCAGCCAATGACTAACTGGATTAAGGTTCACATCACTTCATTCACACTTTGCTGTTAGCTTCGTTAGTTAGTGGTCCAATTGTAGATTTAAACATGGAATACATCACTTACTGGTTAGCTGCCCTATGGGTCTTACGCATACCTAGAATGCTTCTAGGTAGTATTTATCTTAGAGTTGAAGCTCTAGGGACCGACAATGCCGTATCCCGTTCCTAAGTGTGTTACTTAGGTTATAACTACATACTTGTATACTTAATGTATTAGGTCGGGCAACGGTAATCACAGTCACACAACTCGTATATGTAGTTTTATATAAGCCGATCTATAGTCGGTCATAGTGTTATATCGTGCATGAATAAGTAATGCAGTAAAACACATATACATCACACATAGACATACGAGTTATCAAACAAATCCGAGCCCGAGGAATTCCTCAGGACAACTCGGATCAAACTCCTGTACATACCGTACACCGTAGTCTAGATTCGTGCAGTGCAGACCACTAGAGCTTTCGAGCGCGTACGTCGGAAATGCGATCTAGTAATACAAGGAACACTAAGCGTCAATCCACATGACAGCACAATTCGGTATTTCCGAATAACGTTTGAAATACTAGTACTATGTCCCCAGACTTAACATTTGTTACTAGTTAAAGTATCGTTATTAATATTTGATGACCCCTTACTCGTTGTGTGAGTTAATACTCGGTTTCCACTAGCGCATGAAACCTTACGTTATACACTTATGATACTTCACTAGGGTTTATTTATCAAACCAAGGTCCTATACTAACCTTAGTATTTTATGTCGTTATAATTATAGTGTATAACCCTATTTCTTGGTACGTTTCTATTTATGTATGTATGCATTTAGCATAACCGCTTGAATAACTATATCCTTAGTCATATAATATTATTTGTGTTACATCTTTTCCATAACGTTATATGGTACGATATTTTATGTGTCACTAGACTTGTTACATGTGGCTTGGCACCTTAGGAATGTAACGAAGATGATATACACATGTGTCACATTTGAACCCCTTTATTATATACGTTCATTACTCATAAACTACCACATAACTTATAATATATTGTAGGTATTTAATTTTTATAACACCAAAAACCTTGTGGTAAAATATAACCCAAGGTTGTTCATATTCGTTTTATTATCGATTGTATATTTATATGCGCAACTAATCTCATTCCACATCTCTAACTCACCATCACACAATTTCTGCTACAGATTATTAGACTTAGGACTGTATTACAACTTAGACACCCCTGTAACTTGATTATACAGAAAGTTACTCGTTTCTGAAAACAGCTAGTGCTGATGTACTAAGTTTGTTAAACTTTTCCCCTTCTGTTTTGTTCCTCTTTTCACAATTTGCTTTCTGTTTCACTCCCTTTTTTCTCATCTGTTTAGTCACTCACTTCATGGTGTTTTTTTTTACAACTTCATTTCAATCTGTTACAGACCTAGAAACAATTCTACAGAATCTGAATCAGAAGAGAAGGAATTGAACTGGACCAGAATTTGATATTACTTCCTTCTGTTGCTTAGTTCAGTTGTGATTTTGGTTAATCTTTCTCAGGTGAGTTTATGTCCTAGCTACATGATTCAATAGATTTGTTTTCTGTTTTAAACGACCCCAACATCTTGTTGTTATCCCTAGTGAAACAGACCCACACAGAACCTAAAAACAGAAATGGAAGAAAGAAACAGAAAAGCTAAAACTGCTGTCTGATTCTTCCCTGTTATTCATGTGTTTGAATTCCCAATTTTCCTGACTTGCTGCCCCTGTACATTTGGTGTGCTATCAAGTTTCTAATTAAACTAAATCCCAAGACACTTTTGTTACAGATACAGCATCGGTCAGCACCTGATCTGACTAGCAAACCAAAACTGAATTCAACCTGAAATTAAAACAGGAACTGATTTGTGATCTTGGTTTTCTTTCCTGTCGGGGGTTTTTCTTCCAACTGGTTAGATCTCCCTTAACTACTTACTCAGTTACTTAAACATGCCATTAGGCTTCTCATCCCATCTAAACTTAAATACCTGCTACAGATACAGAAATCCCAACACACAAACCCGGAGCCATTCTCCATCGACAAAGAAACTGATATGTGTTTTTTTTTTCTCTTTTCCTTTCTGCTACACTTTATCTGATTCTTAGTCAGTCCCTAACTTCTTAAAGTTTCTATATTAGTAGATGATGGTGTTAGGAATGATTTAATTTAAAAACCACTCGAGACAGGGAAACCAACACCTCTGAAATACATTTAACAGAAACCAGATAGAATTGTCAAGTTGTAAAACTGAAACCATAACCTGTTAACTTCCCTAGCAATCTGCATTTTATTCACGATTCTGATTTGGATTTTCCTTAGGTTGATTAGCTATCTCAATAGGCACCTGAGTATAGTTCTAACTTCCAACGCAGATTCACCACTATGATGTTTAAACTCTTGACAGAATCATATACAGAAAGGAAAGTTTCTGAAACTGAAATCAACCAGAATCTGATAAGAGTTATTGTTTCCTTCACTGTCTGATCTTCTTTTTAACCAATTATACCCCCTCGTTTCCTTACCCACTTACCTACTGGTGTACCAAGGTTTTTAGACTCAAGGATAATTCAAGAAATCTTAAAGATGTCACTGCAACTGTCTTACTGAATTGAAGATTTCAGAGCAAAACTGCACCAGTTTGACTTCCTCTTCCAGTTTTTCTTTTCTGTTTATCTTACACTTGACCCTCAAATCTCCACAATGATTTACTCAGTTACTTAGGAAAACCCACCAAGCTTCTAAACCCAAACAAAGTCCAAAACAGTTCTGTTACAGATATAGGAATAATCAGACTCTTATCTGCTAAGAAAACAGAAACTCAAGCTGCACCAACTGGTGTTTCATCATTACTATATTTGTCTTTCTGTGATCACCCATTTTTCTCTCTTCTTCTGGATTAAATCCCAAGTACTTGTTGATTCTTATTATTGTTTAGATATTTAGTTGCTCCTAGATTTACAGACATCTGAGACACGTTCCTATGGTTACTGGAACCAAGGTTCCTAAAACCGAACCTAGTCTCTTGTATTTCCTCTTTTCTTGTTTCACGATTATGTAACAGGTGGGTTTTCTGTTTACTCAAGATTTTCTCATCTTTATTCAGGTGTGTTGGATTGTCTTAGATTCATTGCTCACCTCACGAGTCAGTTGTACAGAAATACAGAAACTCCAAAAACTAACAGAACTTCAAAACTGATAAAGACTTCAAAATTGGCAGAAGCTTCGAAACAGATAATTCTTCAAAGTTGACAGAAACTTTCAAAATCAACAGAAACTTTCAAAATCAATGAACTTCTTCTGTTTTTCTGAAAGTCCTTAGTTTTGGTTTTCCCTTTCAGTTTCCTTTCATCACTGACTTAAGTAGTTGTGTGTGTTGCTGGGTTTTAAGTTTCTAGCCTAGCCCTTTCTACTCTCACACTTCTCCTGCAGTGTAAGTACATACACACTCAACCTCACCGCAGTTGTAAGTTTTTGCAGAAACGGAAGCACAAATTGTTGCATCTGTTCTTGTTCTCTCTTTTTTTTTTTTTTCGTTGTGATCTGTTTTCCATTGTTTTTCTCCACACACTCAAGTTATAGACTTGGTCAAGTATGTTCATGAGATAACAAATGTGTAAGCAACTCAAGAGCACTAAATACATTGATGCTACATGCCACAGGTTTGCATGTTCATCAACTTTGATAGTTTTAACTTCCTCTCTGTTTATCCGATCCTTCATGAGTTTAGAAGTGACTTACCAGTAGAGACTTTGATAACCCCTTGGTTACACCTTTGGTGGAAGCCTCGACTCACAGTTTCCTGGTCGGCTTAACTACAGGGGCAGATTATTCAGATGTCAAGATCATGCTACTCAGAGGAGAGGACATAGCTAGTTTACTGAGATGGTATAGTTTTTACCTTGTTCCCCCTTGTTTTCGTTCTTCACTGAGGACGGTACAGCAAGGAAGAATGACCTGGCCTTATTCCTTCAACAAGCTGAGTTCTACCTACGGTTTTCTACAACAGAAAGGAAGAAAAGGACTCAGGACTAGCTATGTTTGTAACCGGTACAACCGTGAGTGAGAATATGGTGGATCTTACTTAAGAAATAAAAAACAGAGAGTAGAAGCTTATGGCATGATGGGTTTATTACTGAAATGCAGGTGGAATCTGAGCTGGGTTTCGTATGGTTTTACCTTGAGAAAACAAGGGAGCTAACTTCCCTTCCTTCTCTATTTTTCAACCGAGGCTTCCCACTGTTCTAGCTCCCAATATCGACCTTTGCTGCTGGTGTGGACATACACGGTTTAGTTCTTGAAGATGAGAAACTAATAAGAGACAGTGAGTATAATTCAAACTTAGAACTCACCCAGCTGTGGAGCAGTAGCCGTGGAGGTCGTGGTAGCCCTCGTTAGGAGTTGGAGAAAGCGAAGGTACTGAGGAGGAAGAAGAGAAGGGAAACGATTATAACATGGTGGTATGGACAGTTGGTCAATGGCTGTCGCTTGGGAATCCTCAAGCGGAATGGGCATTTGGAAAAATAATTCTTCCTGTTGTATGGGAATGCATCGACAATGAAGGAATGTCGGTCTGTTGCATGGAGATTGGAGCTGTATCGTTTTGGAGTTACTGAATCCAGAGGGAAATGTCGAGTATTCAATTCTGTAACTTAAGTATGGTAGTTACTTATTACCGTTCGTGTGTAGTTTATACCGAATACGAGCTTAGCTCGACTGGTTAAGGTTTCGGAATAGGTACGAGAGGTCTCGGGTTCGAATCCCGCTTAGAGCATAGTTGCTCTTTTATTTTTGTTTCAGTCCCATTTGTGTATATTCTTGTATATTGGTATTTACATATATATAAACGACTAATGTTATGTCGCGATGTTGATTTAAACCGTTATACGGTTTTGACTATTTTTATTTGCCATGTTTTAATTATATGTTTCCGATCACAACGTTACTAATTATATGTACAACGTTATAATGTTGTAACGTTATATATATGTACATATATACGTACGTAACCGTGTTAATATTGTTCGTTCATACTTTAATGTAGTAATTTATATTTTTAAATAGTGTTTAATTATTTAGGGGCATTTCAGTCTACCCCCCTTAAAGAGACTTCATCCCGAAGTCGTCATTCTCGAATGATTTATAGCAACCACCCATATGGTCATGGTGCACATCTATTTGATGTGACGGTACCTAAGCGATACAGTACGAACTGAATTCGTAAAGGGGTACACATATATATATATATAACAATCGTCAACCATTCATACGTGTTCACAACATACACATGTGCGCAATGTGCAACAATTCATACATCCGAGTATCTCGTAGGATACTTACATACATGTTCACACATACACATATGCGCAATGCGCAAACAACCTACCAACAACACAAAACACGTATGCCCCGCATACAAGTACACATACAGACATACAAAACTTGAGGCTCTACCCCCCTTAAAGAGGGGTTACGCCCCCGTACCCCACAAGTACTAACAGACGCTACTCGAAAAGCGCTGGGTACTTGGCTCTCATCGAATCCTCCAACTCCCAAGTGGCCTCTTCGACCTCGTGGTTTGACCAAAGAACCTTTACCATGCGGATGGTCTTGTTCCTGGTCTCCCGTGTCTTCGTATCTAGGATACGCAGTGGAGTTTCTTCGTAATTGAGGTTCGGGTCTAGCTCCAGATGCTCTGGCTGTAACACATGCGAGGGGTGAGGGATGTATTTCTTCAGCTGAGATACGTGGAATACATCATGCACTCTCCCGAGCTCAGCAGGTAAGTCTAACCTGTAAGCTAACGGGCCCACTCGCTCCGTAATGCGATACGGACCAACATACTTCGGGCTTAACTTGCCCTTCTGTCCAAAACGAAAGATGCCCTTCATGGGTGACACTCTGAGGAAGACGCGGTCATCGACTGCAAACTCGAGATCTCTCTGTCGGATGTCTGCATATGATTTCTGTCTATCCTGGGCAGCTTTCATATTTCTACGTATCTGTAGGACATCCTCTTTCACCTGCTCTAAGTACTCGGGTCCAAGTAGTGTGTTCTCGCTAGGCTCGTCCCAGCAGAGAGGTGTCCTACATGGTCTACCATATAAAGCTTGAAATGGTGGCATATGAATCGATGCGTGGTAGCTATTATTGTAGGCAAATTCAATTAGATGTAATCGATCAACCCAACTCTCCTGGAAGTCTAGGGCGCATGCTCGTAGCATGTCCTCCAAGGTCTGGATGGTCCTCTCACTCTGACCATCCGTTTGCGGGTGAAAGGCGGTACTTAGCTTCAGCTTGGTACCCAAGGCCTCCTGTACTTGCCCCCAAAACCGTGATAGGAATCGAGGGTCTCTATCTGACACAATTGTTTTTGGCACGCCGTGATGTCTTATGATTTCTCGCTGAAAAATGTCCGCTAGTCTGGGAACTTTCCATGTGTCTCTGATCGGTATAAACTTAGCCACTTTCGTCAATCTGTCGACGATCACCCAAATAGTGTTCGCACCTCCCTTAGTCGGTGGGAGGCCGACAACAAAATCCATGGATAGGTCCTCGAACTTCCAGTACGGAATGGGCATAGGCTGCACCAAACCTCCTGGTCTCCTGTGCTCGAACTTGACTTTCTGACAAGTCAAGCAGCGGGTAACAAATTCTGTTACATCCTTTTTCATACCACTCCACCAAAAGTGAGTCTTCAGATCTTTGTACATCTTTGATGATCCCGGGTGGATAGATAAGGAAGAACAATGAGCTTCACTAAGTATCTTCTCTTTCAACCCTGGGCTGGACTCTGGAATGCATAGTCTGCCATTCAGTCTGATCAGTTCATCATCACTGAGTGTAAAATCATATTTCTACCTCTCGAATATGCCGTCAACTAACTGCTGCCTGATGGTCTGTATGTACTGGTCGCTCTCCTGAGCACAGCGTACTTCTTCGACTAGGCTACTGTTTGCTGACATGGCATGTAAGGAGTGAGCTCTCCGGCTCAGGGCATCAGCTACTACGTTTGCTTTCCCCTCCTTGTACTTGAGGTCGATGTCGTAGTCCTTCAAGAACTCGACCCATCGCCTCTGTCTCATGTTCAGATCTTTCTGGGTGATTAAATATTGAAGGCTTTTGTGATCTGAGTATATCGTCACTGTCACACCATATAAGTAATGTCTCCATATTTTCAAAGCAAATACCACTGCTCCCAGCTCTAAGTCATGTGTCGGGTAGTTTTCTTCGTGTTTCTTCAGCTGTCGGGAGGCGTAGGCTACGACCTTCCCATGCTGCATAAGTACACACCCTAGCCCCGTACCTGAGGCATCACAGTACACTTCGAACCCGTCGGTCCCCTCAGGAATGGTGAGTACGGGAGCCGACGTCAAAAGGTCCTTCAGTTTTTGAAAGGAACGCTCACACTCTACAGTCCACACAAACTGAGCGTCCTTTTTCATCAAATTTGTCATAGGCTTAGCTTCCTTGGAGAAATCTTTCACAAAACGTCTGTAGTATCCGGCTAACCCCAAGAAACTACGGATATCGGTCACTGTTTTCGGTCTTGGCCAGCTCTTAACTGCCTCTATCTTCGCCGGGTCGACTGATATGCCGCTAGCTGAGATGATGTGTCCCAAGAATGCCACGCTATCTAGCCAAAACTCACACTTCGAGAGCTTGGCATATAACTGATTTCCTCTCATAATCTGTAGAACTCGCCGAAGGTGTGCTTCGTGATCTTCCTTAGTCTTGGAGTAGATTAAGATGTCGTCGATGAATACTACTACCGATGAGTCAAGCTGCTCTCTGAACAAACGGTTCATGAGGTCCATAAATACTGCAGGTGCATTAGACAATCAAATGGCATCACGGTAAACTCGTAGTGACCGTAACGTGTTCTGAACGCTGTCTTCTCTATATCTCTCTCTGCAATGCGTATCTGATGGTAGCCTGATCTCAAGTCGATCTTCGAAAACACTGCTGCGCCTCTGAGCTGGTCAAATAAGTCGTCAATGCGTGGAAGAGGGTATTTGTTCTTGACCGAAACGGCATTCAACTCCCTGTAATCGATGCAGAGTCTCATACTCCCATCTTTCTCTTGACAAACAATACTGGCGCTCCCCATGGAGAGACGCTCGGTCTGATGTAGCCCTTGTCCAATAGGTCTTCTAGCTGAACCTTTAACTCTTTCATCTCTGCAGGCGCCATTCGGTAGGGTGCCTTGGCAATAGGCCCCGTGCCCGGTATAAGATCGATGGCGAACTCCACCTCTCGTGGTGGTGGCATGCCTGGTAATTCCTCAGGAAACAGATCAGGGAATTCGGATACCACTGGTATATCTAAAACCAACTGCTCCTCTTGTCTAGTATCGTGGACATAACATAGATATGCGGTGTGGCCCCTCCTCACCTCTTTCATTAGGCTCAAGGTAGATACAATTTTGATGGTGGGTTCCTTTGGTACACTGCGGTAGGAAATAGCCTTGCCCCCGGGCTTTTGAGTAACAGTCGGTGCTCGGCACAATGTATCCGGCCCTTGTGTCTCTACAGCCAATCCATACTGATGATGACGTCGAAACCCAACCCTCTGAATTCGGTCAAATCAACGGGGAAAGTCTCATCCCGTATAACAATTCGTAAGTCACGGTAGCGTCCCGTGCATCGCACTCTCTCCCTGGATGGTAACGTGACGGTGAAATCGGAGAGGTGCTCCGGGGTCAGTCCCAACTTCTTTGCAAAAGAAGAGGAAACGAAGGAGTGGGATGCCCCTGAGTCAAATAAGACTGATGCGTCGGTGCCATTCACAGGGAAGGTACCTGTAGCATTTTGGTTTACATTAGTACGTGGCTAAAGAGGTTGAATTCATTAATTCGGTTGGTTCTTGCCCTTACCAGTGATGACGTTACCAATCTCTTTGGCTTGTGCCGTGTTCAGAATGTTGAGGTTTGCTTCTTTCTCAAGTTCGTGGCCTGGATTAACGAATCGCATGAGGATAAGATTGATAACAATTGTACGAAAACTTTAAAACTCCACTTTTATTCATTCCACAAATCATTACATTATACTTGCATACAAGCTAGTGGCTTACAACATTACATCAAAACTCTCTTAAGGTCAAGTTTAAACGTCCCGGTTTGATGTGAGTAGTGTTTACTAACGCTGGTGGCGCGGTATTTAACTTAATCTGCTTGATTCCGTGATACACTAATCTCGAATCTCCACCGAATATCAAAGCATCTCCAGATTTGAGGACTAGCCTTTTAGCCAGATCCATTCTCTTTTGGTCGCCATATAAGAATTCTACTTCATCACCAATGGAGAACGACACTACGGGAATACCCTTTGCAATGGACTCGGGTGTCTCATCCCGGTCCTGGTGTAATCCCAGTCGCCCATTTTGTTCATAGAAGTTTACAATGCAAACGTCGGCATCAATGCCGGGTACTGGTTCGTCTTCAAGCTGCTGCGCGGTCTCCACCGCCTTCCGTGCTAAGGTCTTGAATCTCTCGGGTATCCTAGGTACTCTCGCCCCATCTAGTTTCCTCACTTCCTGGTATGTCCTAGTCTGTGGATCCCAATCCTTACCTAGGCACATCATGTGTAGCCTCATCCTCGAACCGCTCGTAAAACCCGGAATGTAAAACCCACCTAGTTCTCTACCCAAGGCTCTACACTCTTCTATGATGTCGGTTTGCTCGTCTAAAGTTAAGAATTCTCTAAGCAGTATCATGCCCGGTCGGATGACTTGGCTATTCTCTCTTGGATGGTCTTGTCTTTCGGCTGCGGGTCTTGGCGATCTTGGTCTTGTAGATAGGGGGTAGCAAATGTCGAAACTACCTAAGATGTGGAAGTCTTCCCTATGGTAAGTCACTACTTAAGGTCGTAACACACACACATGGTTCATGCTTTAAAGCGTTTAACACACATCATGATTCATACAATAGTAGTCGGGTGTTGGAGTTACCTGTAGTGCGCTGGGTGCCCGCCTCAGCGCCTGAGGTCCCCGCTGAATTAAGGGTGGCGCGTCCCTGGTCGACTCCTTTTCCCTTCTGATAGCGCATGTCAGTGGACGTCTGGCCCCCTTGGCCACCTCGTGGCGCTCCTGGTCCTCCAACGGTAGGCTTCTGAGCAGTCTTCGTGCCCTGGTAATTTCGGCCATCTGGATTGGAGTAGCACTCATAGTCGCGGTGCCCCATCTTTCTGCAGTATCGGCATTCCACTTTGTTGCCATTGCAGTCCACACCTGGGTGGTCCTTCCCGCAGCGCTTACAGTAGAAGTGGCGCTGGGGCTTACCGGTACCTGTTGCAACCGTAACTTATGTTAACACGAGTTATATACAATATTAGGATTTAATGAATGGTTCAACAACAAAATTATGAGGAGGGTATTCTCACCCCTGGAAGGTGCCGATCTCAGTGGTTGGGCGTCGATGGGTGGGCCGGTCAGTCGTGGTACTGAGTCTTTCCCCTTGAAACCTTGCTGACTCTGCTGCCCCTGCTGCCCCTGCTTTCCCTTCTTTTTGAAGAAGCCTCTGTCAACACAGATTTAGGGTCAGCACACATGATAGTCAATTAATGATCAAATCAATAAATGAAAACATTGCCTTACTTTCCCCTCTTTGAGCCCTCGCCTCGGTTCACTCCCCCGTCCTCAGACTCTCTCTCGGGCTTCTTCCTTTTCTTCTGGCCCAGAGTCTCATCTCGAGTCTGGAGCATCAGCTCCGTCCTCGAGGCCGCATCATAACATTCCTGGAATTTATACTGGTGATCCTTCACACATTTACTGTAATTGATATGTAGTACAATGATAAGAATTAACGGTGTTTAGATTTACCTGTATGGTGGTATAGAGTGTGGCGCCCATGGCTGCCTGGATACGGAATAAAAGACCCCCCCGTAACTTTTCGACCTTAACGGTCTCAGAGTAGTCAATGCCGGGGATGAAGTCAAGAAGACCGATGAAACGAGCGTAATACTCGTCCACGGACAGACTCCCCTGGGTCAGCGTCTCAAACTCCCGACGCTTCTTCTGCTTGAGGTGAGCGGGATAGTACTTCCCTCGCAGGATCTCCACGAACATAGTCCATGAGAAGTCGGGCGTCGCCGAGTGCTGGTCCTTCACAAGCCTCCACCAGGTACTGGCTGCGTTCTTCAGATTGAAGGCAGCAATTGTAACCTTCTGATCCTCTGGCACACGCAAGGCCTCGAAGGCCTTCTCATGCTCTACGATGAAGCGCTCCAAGGCAATGGGGTCCGGCTCCCCTGAGTAGGTCGGTGGTCATGTCTCAGATACCGCCTTAAGCCAATTCGTCTCGCGGGGCTGCGGTGGGTGGGGTATAGTGCCTCCAATCTGGGTCAGTATGGCAGCAACCGCCTCATTGATGCCTGGAATACCGGTGTCGCCACCAGCCCCTCTGCCCGCCCCGCAGCCTCTAGGTCTACCAGCCATCTGCTGTACAGACCGTCGCATCATAACTCGGTAAGTATACCGTCAACACAGTCACAAAATATTAAGTTGCCTTTGAGGCTAATGTGTATGCGTATAGTGCGTAATCTCTACTTAAATTTACTAATAAGTCGCCTCGTACCTCACAGACGTATCCCGGGTTTCCCAAATCCTAAGCTCACTGTTAAATTCCTAGTATCTCGTCATCAGAGCGGATACCGCTCTGATACCACTTTTGTAACACCCCTCTCTAACATGACGTAATAATCGCTCACGTGAACAGAAAATAAAGGCGTCTCACAGCGGAAGGAATTACAATATTATAGCTCACGTGGGTGTTACTTGCCATCACCAGCCCATACGAGTGATTGGCAACACTACATCTTAACAACATTAAGCCTAACAATACAACCGCGGTGACAACGAGATACCGCCTACATGTCTATCAAAGTATCAAAAGTACAATTACCGTGAGCGTCTAACATAATCCAAGTCTTCCAACCCACTTCTACTGAAATTACTTAATACAAAACGAGGTAGAAACGGTAATCCAAAATCCACAACATCCTACTACCCGACCCCGCGCTCCGGCTTCATCCGTGGTCATCATCCTGCATAAAGCCATAAAGGCTCAGCGATAAACGCTGAGTATGCCGAGTCTGGACCCTAGTGGTCAATTAGGTCGTATTAATCGTCTTTTTATTAGGTTCGTTACATGCAATGTCGGTTTACAGAATATAGCAGGAAGGTAAAATGTAATTAAGCATGTAACAATCATCATAGGTACACACATAACAGCAACACATCGTACATCACATTAGCATCGATAGTTCACAAGCTGTTTTTAGATTCACATCACTCGGCCCACCGGCCTTCACATATTGTTGGTTAGGTTAGCACCGTCGGGAGTCAGTTAGGACAACCCGAATTATATTCACTTGGACTGTAGTCCCACGTACACACAAGGTGCTCACTGCCCTGATCATCCGAAGACTCTGGGACTAATTCACTTTGCCTTTGTAAAGGCGTCCATTTAGGTGGCCAAGGGCCTGGTGCCAACGGTAGCACACTCCGCCTGACGATCTATCTAGGCTCGTTCAGGATTAACTAGGGAAAACCCGTCACAGGTTAACCCAAGAGATCTCTACGCGCGACCAGCAGCCAATGACTGACTGGATTAAGGTTCACATCACTTCATTCACACTTTGCTGTTAGCTTCGTTAGTTAGTGGTCCAATTGTAGATTTAAACATGGAATACATCACTTACTGGTTAGCTGCCCTATGGGTCTTACGCATACCTAGAATGCTTCTAGGTAGTATTTATCTTAGAGTTGAAGCTCTAGGGACCGACAATGCCGTATCCCGTTCCTAAGTGTGTTACTTAGGTTATAACTACATACTTGTATACTTAATGTATTAGGTCGGGCAATGGTAATCACAGTCACACAACTCGTATATGTAGTTTTATATAAGCCGATCTATAGTCGGTCATAGTGTTATATCGTGCATGAATAAGTAATGCAGTAAAACACATATACATCACACATAGACATACGAGTTATCAAACAAATCCGAGCCCGAGGAATTCCTCAGGACAACTCGGATCAAACTCCTTTACATACCGTACACCGTAGTCTAGATTCGTGCAGTGCAGACCACTAGAGCTTTCGAGCGCGTACGTCGGAAATGCGATCTAGTAATACAAGGAACACTAAGCGTCAATCCACATGACAGCACAATTCGGTATTTCCGAATAACGTTTGAAATACTAGTACTATGTCCCCAGACTTAACATTTGTTACTAGTTAAAGTATCGTTATTAATATTTGATGACCCCTTACTCGTTGTGTGAGTTAATACTCGGTTTCCACTAGCGCATGAAACCTTACGTTATACACTTATGATACTTCACTAGGGTTTATTTATCAAACCAGGTCCTATACTAACCTTAGTATTTTATGTCGTTATAATTATAGTGTATAACCCTATTTCTTGGTACGTTTCTATTTATGTATGTATGCATTTAGCATAACCGCTTGAATACTATATCCTTAGTCATATAATATTATTAGTGTTACATCTTTTCCATAACGTTATATGGTACGATATTTTATGTGTCACTAGACTTGTTACATGTGGCTTGGCACCTTAGGAATGTAACGAAGATGATATACACATGTGTCACATTTGAACCCCTTTATTAATACGTTCATTACTCATAAACTACCACATAACTTATAAATATTGTAGGTATTTAATTTTTATAACACCAAAAACCTTGTGGTAAAATATAACCCAAGGTTGTCATATTTTTATTATCGATTGTATATTTATATGCGCAACTAATCTCATTCCACATCTCGAACTCACCATCACACAATTTCTGCTACAGATTATTAGACTTAGGACTGTATTACAACTTAGACACCCCTGTGAACTTGATTATACAGAAAGTTACTCGTTTCTGAAAACAGCTAGTGCTGATGTACTAAGTTTGTTAAACTTTTCCCCTTCTGTTTTGTTCCTCTTTTCACAATTTGCTTTCTGTTTCACTCCCTTTTTTCTCATCTGTTTAGTCACTCACTTCATGGTGTTTTTTTTTTACAACTTCATTTCAATCTGTTACAGACCTAGAAACAATTCTACAGGAATCTGAATCAGAAGAGAAGGAATTGAACTGGACCAGAATTTGATATTACTTCCTTCTGTTGCTTAGTTCAGTTGTGATTTTGGTTAATCTTTCTCAGGTGAGTTTATGTCCTAGCTACATGATTCAATAGATTTGTTTTCTGTTTTAAACGACCCCAACATCTTGCTGTTATCCCTAGTGAAACAGACCCACACAGAACCTAAAAACAGAAATGGAAGAAAGAAACAGAAAAGCTGAAACTGCTGTCTGATTCTTCCCTGTTATTCATGTGTTTGAATTCCCAATTTTCCTGACTTGTTGCCCCTGTACATTTGGTGTGCTATCAAGTTTCTAATTAAACTAAATCCCAAGACACTTTTGTTACAGATACAGCATCGGTCAGCACCTGATCTGACTAGCAAACCAAAACTGAATTCAACCTGAAATTAAAACAGGAACTGATTTGTGATCTTGGTTTTCTTTCCTGTCGGGGGTTTTTCTTCCAACTGGTTAGATCTCCCTTAACTACTTACTCAGTTACTTAAACATGCCATTAAGCTTCTCATCCCATCTAAACTTAAATACCTGCTACAGATACAGAAATCCCAACACACAAACCCGGAGCCATTCTCCATCGACAAAGAAACTGATATGTGTTTTTTTTTCTCTCTTTTCCTTTCTGCTACACTTTATCTGATTCTTAGTCAGTCCCTAACTTCTTAAAGTTTCTATATTAGTAGATGATGGTGTTAGGAATGATTTAATTTAAAAACCACTCGAGACAGGGAAACCAACACCTCTGAAATACATTTAACAGAAACCAGATAGAATTGTCAAGTTGTAAAACTGAAACCATAACCTGTTAACTTCCCTAGCAATCTGCATTTTATTCACGATTCTGATTTGGATTTTCCTTAGGTTGATTAGCTATCTCAATAGGCACCTGAGTATAGTTCTAACTTCCAACGCAGATTCACCACTATGATGTTTAAACTCTTGACAGCATATACAGAAAGGAAAGTTTCTGAAACTGAAATCAACCAGAATCTGATAAGAGTTATTGTTTCCTTCACTGTCTGATCTTCTTTTTAACCAATTATACCCCCCTCGTTTCCTTACCCACTTACCTACTGGTGTACCAAGGTTTTTAGACTCAAGGATAATTCAAGAAATCTTAAAGATGTCACTGCAGCTGTCTTACTGAATTGAAGATTTCAGAGCAAAACTGCACCAGTTTGACTTCCTCTTCCAGTTTTTCTTTTCTGTTTATCTTACACTTGACCCTCAAATCTCCACAATGATTTACTCAGTTACTTAGGAAAACCCACCAAGCTTCTAAACCCAAACAAAGTCCAAAACAGTTCTGTTACAGATATAGGAATAATCAGACTCTTATCTGCTAAGAAAACAGAAACTCAAGCTGCACCAACTGGTGTTTCATCATTACTATTTGTCTTTCTGTGATCACCCATTTTTCTCTCTTCTTCTGGATTAAATCCCAAGTACTTGTTGATTCTTATTATTGTTTAGATATTTAGTTGCTCCTAGATTTACAGACATCTGAGACACGTTCCTATGGTTACTGGAACCAAGGTTCCTAAAACCGAACCCAGTCTCTTGTATTTCCTCTTTCTTGTTTCACGATTATGTAACAGGTGGGTTTTCTGTTTACTCAAGATTTTCTCATCTTTATTCAGGTGTGTTGGATTGTCTTAGATTCATTGCTCACCTCACGAGTCAGTTGTACAGAAATACAGAAACTCCAAAAACTAACAGAACTTCAAAACTGATAAAGACTTCAAAATTGGCAGAAGCTTCGAAACTGATAATTCTTCAAAGTTGACAGAAACTTTCAAAATCAACAGAAACTTTCAAAATCAATGAACTTCTTCTGTTTTTCTGAAAGTCCTTAGTTTTGGTTTTCTCTTTCAGTTTCCTTCTATCACGGACTTAAGTAGTTATGTGTGTTGCTGGGTTTTCAAGTTCCTAGCCTAGCCCTTTCTACTCTCACACTTCTCCTGCAGTGTAAGTACATACACACTCAACCTCACCGCAGTTGTAAGTTTTTGCAGAAACGGAAGCACAGATTGTTGCATCTGTTCTTGTTCTCTCTTTTTTTTTCTTTTCGTTGTGATCTGTTTTCCATTGTTTTTCTCCACACACTCAAGTTATAGACTTGGTCAAGTATGTTCATGAGATAACAAATGTGTAAGCAACTCAAGAGCACTAAATACATTGATGCTACATGCCACAGGTTTGCATGTTCATCAACTTTGATAGTTTTAACTTCCTCTCTGTTTATCCGATCCTTCATGAGTTTAGAAGTGACTTACCAGTAGAGACTTTGATAACCCCTTGGTTACACCTTTGGTGGAAGCCTCGACTCACAGTTTCCTGGTCGGCTTAACTACAGGGGTAGATTATTCAGATGTCAAGATCATGCTACTCAGAGGAGAGGACATAGCTAGTTTACTGAGATGGTATAGTTTTTACCTTGTTCCCCCTTGTTTTCGTTCACTGAGGATGGTACAGCAAGGAAGAATGACCTGGCCTTATTCCTTCAACAAGCTGAGTTCTACCTACGGTTTTCTACAACAGAAAGGAAGAAAAGGACTCAGGACTAGCTATGTTTGTAACCGGTACAACCGTGAGTGAGAATATGGTGGAGCTTACTTAAGAAATAAAAAACAGAGAGTAGAAGCTTATGGCATGATGGGTTTATTACTGAAATGCAGGTGGAATCTGAGCTGGGTTTCGTATGGTTTTACCTTGAGAAAACAAGGGAGCTAACTTCCCTTCCTTCTCTATTTTTCAACCGAGGCTTCCCACTGTTCTAGCTCCCAATATCGACCTTTGCTGCTGGTGTGGACATACACGGTTTAGTTCTTGAAGATGAGAAACTAATAAGAGACAGTGAGTATAATTCAAACTTAGAACTCACCCAGCTGTGGAGCAGTAGCCGTGGAGGTCGTGGTAGCCCTCGTTAGGAGTTGGAGAAAGCGAAGGTACTGAGGAGGAAGAAGAGAAGGGAAACGATTATAACATGGTGGTATGGACAGTTGGTCAATGGCTGTCGCTTGGGAATCCTCAAGCGGAATGGGCATTTGGAAAAATAATTCTTCCTGTTGTATGGGAATGCATCGACAATGAAGGAATGTCGGTCTGTTGCATGGAGATTGGAGCTGTATCGTTTTGGAGTTACTGAATCCAGAGGGAAATGTCGAGTATTCAATTCTGTAACTTAAGTATGGTAGTTACTTATTACCGTTCGTGTGTAGTTTATACCGAATACGAGCTTAGCTCGACTGGTTAAGGTTTCGGAATAGGTACGAGAGGTCTCGGGTTCGAATCCCGCTTAGAGCATAGTTGCTCTTTTTTTTTGTTTCAGTCCCATTTGTGTATATTCTTGTATATTGGTATTTACATATATATAAACGACTAATGTTATGTCGCGATGTTGATTTAAACCGTTATACGGTTTTGACTATTTTTATTTGCCATGTTTTTATATGTTTCCGATCACAACGTTACTAATTATATGTACAACGTTATAATGTTGTAACGTTTATATATGTACATATACGTACGTAACCGTGTTAATATTGTTCGTTCATACTTTAATGTAGTAATTTAAATTTTTAAATAGCGTTTAATTATTTAGGGGCATTTCAGTTGTGTTCTTTAACCCTTGAGGGTTTCTACTCTAATGGAGCTAACTCCTCATTAGACGACATTTACCCATTTAATCGGGTTATACTTAAATCCTTCTTATGATAACATGGGGTTGATATCCCTGATCATCATACTCCATATAACAACACATATCACACATTAACATACATACCACATAACTCGGGGAGAGTCATGTGAGGACTCGTACCCCCAAAATGAGAGTTAGTCATCTCATTGGAGCCTAGAGAATCTTTCTATTCCCATGTTAATCTCGTTACACAATAATTTACTGTTCTTCATAGAGAACGTATACTTACTTAAGATGTGTCGGATATAACATAGTTCCGAGCACACTGTACACATTTACTTCACTTAGATGCGTCGGTCTTAATATAGACCCGAGCACACCAATACACCATAAATTTAATTAGAAGTGTCGGTATTAATATAGATCCGATCACACCATACACCATAATTTTACTTAGAAGTGTTAGTCTTAAAATAGATCCGATCACACCATACACCATTCCCCCTAGCCCGAACAAAAGTCGGGTAGGAAAGCCTTTTATTAGGCTTGTGGGTGATTGTAATCCAAGAAGGAAAGACAATCAATAACATAAAGAGATTTAAATCAAATATAGATATCAACTCCCAACCATACGTGCACGACCGAGACCCACCCGATTCCTCATCCCCACATAATATATATATTAGTTACAAGTTCCCTTATGGAAACCCTCACATCATTTACCCCATTGGGGTTACAACCTGGTTACTCACACAAGGGAGGTAAGTCATCATACGACTCACATGATCAAAACAATCGTCATTACACAATGACATACACAAGGGGGTAAACACCCTTACAACACAAACAAACACCACCACAAACACATGGGATTAACGCCGCATTTGTTAGAAGTTCACGTTGGTCGGGTCGTTAAATCCGAATACCGATCTCTATGTGATCCTAGAGTCGGTTTTAGCTCTGTTTAACATTTCGAGGTAAAGGTATCGGAAATAAATACGCCACATAATGAATCACTTAAAACTCGTTTTATGCTATATCTTGCAAGGTGGCCAAACAACAGAAAAACAGGTTGGCATACAAGCCGGTTTGTAATCGGTTAGAACACGTTGTAAGAAAACCATACCTGTCACCTTTGAGGATGGCAGCCTATCGTGACCCCTCTTAGTACGGCTTCCATTTGGACTAGTTCTCGTTCCTATAATTCATTCGGTCGAGTGGTTAGTTAACCGTTCTTTACTTCCGGTAACTAATTAATTTTACTAAACTTGTTTTACTTTCATGCTTAATTAAACTTTTTACCCTCTAAATTGTCTTTATAATTCACCAATTCGTTCTTAAACAACCTTATAACATCAATACCTATCAATCCCCATCATTCCCCATTGTTTAGATTAAAAAACAAACATGATTTTCAATTCTGGTGCTGGTCCGGGACCTTGTCCGGGTCCTAACTCCGGACCAGCACAAGGGGAAAAACTCTCGCAGAAAAAAAACAGGGGTGGTCCGGACTTTACAACTTAACATAAGTCCCGGACCAATATGTCTGGTCACTCTCGGCCCTTTTTGTATGGTATGGTCCGGGACTTGACATGGGACTTAAGTCCCGGACCACGTAACAGAATCCCAAATTTGACATTTTTAAGCCTTGTTCTACTTGTTCTCTTCATCCATTGTTTACCCAAACCTCACACATGAACTTAGGCATATTCTAATACCAAAAAACCACTTTGAACCTCCTTAAATCATTGGCCAAACTTGTTACTCAATCTCTTACACAAAATTCCTGACACTTGTAACATTGTTTCCTTAAAATTCTAAGTGATATTATGCCTATACTCAACTAACCAAATTGCTTTCTCACAACCATCTTAACCACTCACAGGCATCATTATGCAACTTTGTCCTTTACTCCCAACTTCTCAATATCACCACCTCTAGATCACACTTAAACTCCACAAGGCATTATACCTCTTTTTATTACCAAATTTTGCACATGACTTAAAAACACTCATTCATGACTTTGTGTATCTAAATCACCCATTTGGACTAAAATCCTCTAAGAGAATTCCTAAGTCTTTTTAACACTCAAGAACACCTTAAACTCACTTTCTCCCACCATAAACACTTAACAATTCCTAGCACAAACCTAGGTCATAATCATCTTAAAATACTTATAAACTCTTTGTTTATCAAATTAAACTTGCCATAGCTGCTGTAGCACATTCATACACGCAAACACATGGTTTTTCATCTTAATCAATCAAAGACATTCAAATCCACTATGAATTGTCTTACACACAAACTACACCCAAACTCCACCACATCACATATAGTGCATTAAACTTAAATTGCTTGGGCACTTAGGCCCTTATTGACATGGCTCTTAGGCCTTAAATAACACTAATCTTAACACTGATTTTCCACATTATTAATGCTTTCAACCTGCAAAACAACACACAACAATCTCATATTGCCCTCATAATCCACCTTGTGGTTATTTACTAAACTCATTTCCCTTTGGCTCTTTAGTTGTTTATAAACAATGCAAGCTCAATTTCCTAAGGTACTAATCTACATTAGGATAGATCATTTACCTTTACTCTTCAAGATTTCCTCTCTCATGTTCTCTTGGTTTTCTTGATTTCAAACCGGCAAGGACTTTTATTCACTTGTCAACCTTGGAATTTGAAAGAGAGCTTGATTAAGAAGCAAGGTAGGACTCCTCCTAGTCCTTTCAAGATTGAATCAAGATACTAAAACGAACAAGACAAGGCATCACTAATAGTGATTTTCGGCCATGTTCAAAAATGAGAGGAAATTTGATTTTTCTTACCTTGAAGCAAAGGGGAACAACAAGGTGTAAGAAGCTGAGCTTTTCCCCCTTCAATGGAGATTCACCATGGATTCAAACTTAAGTTCTTGAAGTTTTGAAAAGAGGGAAATGAAGAGCTTGGTCTAACTAGCACAAATATGCTATTAGAATTTGATTTGGAGCATGGAGTTGGATTTGGCAAGGAAATGAAGATGGGGAAGAGAGGTGCTGTAGCATGAATGGTTTTGCTTGGGGATGAAGAAAGGAAGGAAGACGGTGGGAACAAGAGGAAGAATGAAGAAAATGAGGTGAGAGAGTGTAATTGTAAGTATTAAGTCATAAAAGCAAATAGTCTTTGTCTTTATTCCTTCTCCTTTTACTTTAGTTGGCTGGCATGGTGATGACTCACCACCTTTAAAAACCGGCCCCATGCCTTGGTTAAGATATATATGGTCTAATTTGACCATTTAACTAATTAAAGTTGACTAAAGCCTTAATTGAGCACTATTTGGGCATATTAATAATTAGTGCACAAATTTGTAAATTTTTGGTTTCTCATTGATTTAGGCTTTCCTAATGTGAGACTAAGTAGTACACATGTTGATTAAGATATAATCTTGGGCATTTAGCCACTCAAAACCCATTTCCAAGACAATTTTTCAAAAACGTGCTTTAAGACTCCTTAAAGCACAATTTGTGTTTAAACTTGCTTTGAGCTTGGTTTTCTTTGGTGTAATTGGTTTAACATGTTCATTAGCATGTTACTAAGGTCTAGGAATGACCTTTGGGTTTTTAAACAAGGTTTACCACGTCTAGAGCAAGTTTGCTTAAATTGACTTATGGTGTTTCTTGTGTTTTCTTTAGTTTAAATTGTCTACCAACACTTCTTAAGGACTTATTTAGCCTTAGAAAGTCATAATCACATAATTAATTAACACTTAAAGGTTTGGGGTATTACAGTACTGGCTTCGACTGACCCTAGGACAGACCTTGGGAGGGTCGGTCGAGCTGAAATTTTCAAACCCAGGGCCTTCTGACTTCGACCGATCCTAGGACCGACCATGGTAGGGTCGGTCGAGTTGAATTTTTCGAACCCACAACCTACTACTTCGACCGACCCTGGGACCGACCTTGGTAGGGTCGGTCGGGTTAAATAAAAAAAATGTGGCATTAGTAGTAAACCATTGGGAGAGTAATGATGGTGAGAAAAATATGCACATAAGAACACTTAAGAAAAGTCAAGAGTAACGGGACAACGAGGTTAAATACGGGCGCATGAGTCGTTTGAATGTCGTATTACCTTAGTGTTAATAAAACCACTTGAAATGTATCAGTGGTTCGAGAATAACCCGAGGAATGCGAGATGGCACGGTAGAGTAATTCTGAAATACCCCTAACATTTAAAACTTAATTAAATGATCTACTAATGATCTAAGATGGTTAATAAACACCTAAATATTATTGGGGAACAATCTAAAAGATCTCAACAAGGCAAAACACGCCTAAGATCGGTAAAGCCAAAAATGTGCTTTAAGACACCATAAAGATTGTATGACCTCAAATAGGATCCAAAGTGGATTCCTAAGTATTATAATGGAGTAAGGAACACAACAAAACTATTATCAAAGAGAGCTAAGCTCAGAAGCACCTTGCAACACAAAATGTGCACTAAACACCTTAAAGCACGTTTTGTTGAGATTGCCTTCTAAATTGGGTTTTAATGGGCTTTAAAGGTTTATTTAATTACCTTTAAATATGATATTTATCACATTATATCATATTAGGAATTTAATTCCAGAAATTTACGAATTTTTACAAATTAATATTAAAATATTAATAAAACCTAAAGTGGGGCCCGTTTGAGTCAATATTGACCAAGTATGGTCAATGGTCAATTAATTGACCATTTGACCATGGAAGTCAGCAGGCAAGGAGGAGAGGAGACAGCTCACAATCATCATTAGACAATTAGCTACCTAATACCATTTACTTTTGGAAAAAAACTTACCTTTTTCAATTATTTCAACTCCTTCCAATCATTCCCTCCCTCCTTGTCCGATTCCAGCCTTCCCAACCGAGCTCCCTCCCTTCCTAGAACCTCTAAAGCCTTGTTCTTGAGCATGGAAGGCAGATCTAACTCCTAAGCTCTAAAGGTAAGGTTTTAAGGTCATTTTAGCTCTTTTTCTTCATCTCTTCACTACCTACACTTAGATTTCGTGGCTCATCAGTTCCTATGGCTCATTCTCAGTGTTCTAAGGTTAGAACAACATCTAAACTCGGCTGAAGCAAGTCTAGGGGCCAAGGTTGCTCAAAATTGCATTTTAAGGTAAAAACACACCTTAAGCCTCTCCACTCTACATCCGGTTTTCTTCTTTGGATTTTTATGAGTTTATACACTCATAATCTTCATAATTACATGTTCATTCAGTGGTTAGCCATTTGGAGCAAGGGTGGCCGAGATCCAAAGGAAACCCTCTTTTAAGGCATTTTCCAAGGTAAAATCAATTACCATAGCAGCTTGTTGTTATCTAGATATTTCCTATGTGATATGGTGAATTTAAACACCATTAGGTGTGCTTGGTACAGGCCGAAACCCATTGGAAACTTCCCTTGCATTTTTAAGGTGATTTTTGCCTAAATCTTACATTAATTATTCCTTATGGTTAAGCTCAAGCTTGGAGTATAACCATATCTTATTTTGGGTGTATTAAACATGTCTAAATAGTGTGGTGAATTTTACCTCTAAGCTGCCGAGCCTATACAAGGAGGAATCAAGGTATAATAAACACCTTAAAACTTATGATTTTTATGATTTTTAAGCACATATAAATTGTGCCGAGAGGGGACTTAAAAATATGGGTCATATTGACCAAAAATGGAAAAAAAAGAAAAAAGATAAATTAAGCTAGTCATTTAAGAGATTTAATTAACATAATGGTCAAATTATGACATTATGTGGAAAAATAAATAAACCATGGTGAGGCCGTGAGTTTATGCTATATTTTGAGACATTTAAAGTGTAATTTATTTTGCAAGTTCAAGGTTGTAATAAGGTCATGTCATTAGGCCATTTTAATTTAAGTTTATAAGCTTATTTAGTTAAATTTATGCTTATATAATTAAGTTTGGGGCAAAATCGTAATTACTGGAAAATTAGAAAGCCGTGGGCTTAATTTAGAAGAGTTTAGGGTTTTTAAATGAACTTAATAAAAATTATAACTTTTTATAAAGTTTTGTGTCAAAATTGTAAAAATAGAAAAGTATAGGTTATTATTAGTGATTACAGAAAAATTGGTTCCCATTTGGTATTAGAAGTCAAAGTTGACTATATAGGAGACTTTGACCAATTTTGGAGAATTTAAGAAATTAAAATACTACCTTATATTAAGATAGTATTAAATTGTAAAAGATTTATAAAAGATGGGGCTATAATGTAAATTCTGAGACTTAGGAGTACTAAATAGAATTTAGAATAATCCTTAAGTTATTAGGAATTTTTAGAAGTTCATTTGGTTAAATTTGGGGTTTATATGAATTATATAAGTATAATATATGGTATTTCATAACATTGTTACAAATGGGTAACATATGTGTAGAAACCGAGATTTAGAGGAAATATAAGGTTAGGAATAATATTTATAACCTTTTGGTATAGTTTGGTAATTTTTGGAATTACATATAAGATTTTATAAAGATATATGTATAATATATAGTTTTAATGAAATTAGAAAACTATGTATTATAAATTGGGAAGATTTATGATTTATAGAAGTTTAGTGGTGTATAGTAAAAGCCGAGAATATAAGCGGCTGTTTGGTATTTTATAAACAAAATATAACTATAGGTTATAATTGTTTTAATGACTTAAATGTCATAAGATATGTTATATGACTATACTGTAACATTATATTAATTAAGTGGTGGATTTTGTAAATATTTAAGAACATAAGTGCTGTTCGGAAATATTAACATTTTTAAATGGAATTTATAATATGGTTTTTAATGTTATAAGAGTTATAACATTTATAATATAAGAGGTATTCATTAAAAAGAATGAATATAGATTATAAGACTTACCATATAATAAATAGTTCCGTAATACATATATATAAATAAATATATGTAATGGTGTAGAAAATGTGATAACAATAAATTATCATAATTAAAATGATAATAGAGGAGGAGAAAAGAATTATAAACATTAGATATGGAAATTCTAATGTTAAGAGTATACATGGGATAATGAGGATTTAAATAATTCAAAGTACTTTTACATATGAATTATACTCCATTAAATTTTGGAAAAAGAAAAGAGACCAACCTTAGAAAATAAACACTAAGGTGAGATGAATAGTGCATGACAAAGAATCATACATGCAATAAAGAAACAAACTATACGATATACATATATACATTAAGTTACATGCGATAACAAAGTTCAACAATAAGTATATTAATATACGAGACAAGACTACGCATGTAATATAACACTTTTCTAATCTCGAGTTAAGCCGGAAACCCGTCAAACATTGACAGTTAATAACGGGGGGTTAACCGGGAGTTTTTAGTGACGGTACGGGGTACTGTAGAATTGTGTTGTTTATACAGGATGCTAATCAGTAGCATTATGTATTGTTTAGACTGTTAGAGACCACACACGGAGCATAGGATCTTGCTGATTCATACTCCACCGTAATACAATCAGGGTGAACGGTATGTTGTTATGTGTCTCTGATTGTCTCTGAGGGCTTCCTCAGTTCAGACTTCTGTGTGATCTGTGATAAGATTGTTTGTCTGAATATGTTAATTAATGTGCATGAATTTTATATTTATAGCTGCTTATTATTTACTGTTGTTGAGTTAACAGTATTGGTTTGTATATATGAACCTATATATAAAACGAACTAGCGGCTATGGTGCTATCTTATATGAAATATAAGGATCGTCAGAAAAACGTTGTAGCACTAGGATAATAAGATATACATATTATCCGAGACTTTTATACGGAGCATTGGCCTTTCTATACGCCGCTCTTGTATCTAACACTGGATCCCGAGTTTACCGACTCCGGATTGGACTAATGATCTTAGTCTGCTGTGTTAGAAAAAAAAATGGTAATGCGATGCGATGGTATGATTAATTAATGGAAAGATAATAAAGCCAAGAGGATGTGGCTCTTGGTGCGCGCTGTGATCACAAAAATGATACCAGGATGTCCGCGTACGGGTCCGTAAGTATCAAGAAAATTTCCCGTGAGCTAGAATGGCTCGTTGGTCGGAGACTCTACCGCTGGAGTGGCTACTGCCGTGGGTGACCCGCCATAATATATGGGTAATTAGAGACATGTCGTTTCAACGAGACATAGTCACTAGGTATAACTGAACAATTAATACAATTGAGACTTGTACAGTGGCGAACGATATTGGTTTCTATACCATGGACGAGAATTAATACTTGTTTATTATTCTCGTTGTTTCGCTTTGTTGTTCATTGGTTATACTTGTGTGTGTATTATGTGTTGAGTGTGTATTGTATGGATATTACTGTTAATTGTTTTACAGTTTAAATATTAAAATGGTATTGCATGTAATGAATCCCATGCTCTCGACCAATTAATTGAGGGGTTTGAGGAGGCATGACGGGGCATGTGATAACATACTCAGCAGGGGCTGATTCCATACCACAAACCATTTTTATTGCAGGAGACTAGCTGGTGGGTCGACGCGGGGCGCGACTGTTGTGTTTACTGTTGGATAGACTTGGTACGGTGTGATACTAAGGTTGTTTTGGACTCGGGTTGTTTAACCGAGGTGTATTTGGATTAGATGCTCACGGTCTGTAATAATTGGTTGTTGTCGGGTTTGTTTTAAATTGTTTAAGTACTACTATCTATCTCTTGTGGTCACTGCGGGAATACGTTTCGCAAGTTGATTATCAGGTAAATCGTTATCACCAGTATGGGCGAGTGATAACAGTGACACCATTAGGGCGACAGTCTTTTATTTACCGCTGCGAGATATTATTATGTGCGACGTTTATAGGATTATTAGGAACCGAATTAGTAGGGGTGTTACAAAAGTGGTATCAGAGCGGAGTACCGCTCTGATTACAGAAGATAGTAGTTTAAGTACCGTGAGCTTAGGTTATTCACACACCAGTACTAAGGAGATAGTTGTAAATGATTTGAGTTAGGAGATTGTCGGGGACAATGTGTTTTATGCCTTTTAGGGCTATGTGAACTTGTGGTTGAGATAAGTACGGTATTTATACCGAGTGTTGACCTTAATTTTGAATTCTTCAGATGTCTTCTTGGAGGCGAACAGCAGGTAGAGGAGGTGGTGGAAGAGGCGGCGGGCTTGGAGGAGGCCCTCCGGAGGCCCCAGCCGTGGGCGTGGCTGAGACGGTAGCTGCCGTCTTCGCTCAGCTAGCCCAGATGGGAGGTATCCATATAGGAGCACCACCTGCACCACCGGTAGTCCCACCCGTACCCGCACCTAGAGAGCCGAATTGGCTGAAGAGCGTAGCTGACACGCGAGTACCTACCTATGATGGAGTTGCTGACCCCACTGTCCTGGAGAGATACATTGTTGAGCACGAGAAGGCCTTTGATGCCATACATGTGCCTGCTGAGCACCGAGTAGATATAGCAGCCTTTCACCTGAAGGACGTTGCCAGCACGTGGTGGAGGTTCGTGAAGGCACATTACCTTGCTATAGAGGGTTTTGGATGGAAGGTTTTGTGGAATTGTTGAGAGAGAAGTACTATCCTGCTCATTTGAAGCAGAGGAAGAGGGAGGAGTTTGAGGCCCTGAGGCAGGGTAGTATGACAGTAGATCAGTACTATGCCTTGTTTATTGGGCTCTTGGACTTTGTCCCAGGAGTTGTTTATTCTGATGCGGTGAAAGTGGAGAAATTTAGAGGCGTGTTGAGATATGCTATCAAGGCCGCCATGGGTGCTACCTTGTACCCTACGGTCCAGGTAAAATTAATTGACAGTTTATACCTTGTAACTCAGTTTGATTTATTACAAGTTCGGGGAACTCATAGATGCATTACAGGAGTGTTATGACGCTGATTCTCGGACTGAGATGATGGTGAACAGCCGGGAAGACGGCCAGGGGCAGAAGCGTAAGGCCTTAGAGAAGGAGGCGGAGACTGAGGCTGGAAGCGGAGACAGTAAGGGCTGGAAGTAAGAACCACCTTAAGTTATTTACTCCATTTAAATTACTTACTTACTGCCTACTTTTATACCTGCTATTCCTGACACTTTGACGATCACAGGAAGAAAAAGTTCTCCTTGAGGGAGAAGAAGAAGGAGCAGGCCAGCCAAAATAGCAAGGACAAGGTCCCGATGTTGACCGGGCCTACCTATGATGTGCAGCCTCTTAGATCTGCACCCCCTAAGGGTAAGCGATCTAACCTTGTGAATGAGTTGTATTCTACACTATCCATTACCATCCTTGTACTAATCTGAGTGTGATATGATAATAGGTTCCGCACCCCAGCGCCACTTTCACTGCAAGCGCTGTGGTAAAGACCACCCGGGTGTCGACTGCACCGGGCAAGCGGTGGACTGCCACCATTGTGGAAAGAAGGGCCACAGGTCATTTGAGTGCTTTGCTAATCCAGAGAGCCGAGCGTACCGCCCGCAGAAGGGGACTCAGAGCGCACCTGCTGGAGGAGGTGGAGCTCGAGGTGGCCAGAGGGGGCCGGCGCCCCAAGCCCAGAGGGGGCAGCAGCATCAGCAGCCACAGCAGCAGAACCAGAACCAGAGGAACCCGCCGGGCAACCGTATGCTGAATACAGCGGGAGCTTCAGGCGCTGGCACTAGTACCCAGCGCGGTGAAGGTTAGTATTTGAAACCTTAACCATTGTATGAGAGCATGACTAGGTGTTAAACGCTTTACCTTAGCATGAATGCATGTTTTAATTACCGTAGCCTTAGATAAACGACTTACCTAGGAAACCTTTTACCTCTTAGGAGACTTCAATATCTGCTATCCCACACTTACAAGTCAGAGATCACCTAGACCCGTGGAAGAAAGACGGGAGTACCCTAGTGAGCTGTGTCATGTAGTCAGACCGGGCATGATACTTCTCAGAGAATTCCTAACCCTAGATGAGCAAATCGCCATAGTGAATGAGTGTAGAGCTTTGGGTAAGGGCATAGGAGGTTTTTATACCCCTGTATTTAATAGTGGTTCTAGAATGAAACTGCACATGATGTGCTTAGGAAAAGATTGGGATCCACAAACTAGGGTTTATCAAGAGGTGAGGATGGTAGGTGGCGTATCCATACCTAGGATACCTGAGAGTTTCCTTACCTTAGTGAGAAACGCAATGGATATTGCTCAAGACTGTGAGACTTATCCATTACCCGACATGACACCTGAAGTTTGCATCATCAACTACTACGAGCAGGGATGAAAGCTTGGGATGCACCAGGACCGTGATGAAACGACCGAGTCCATCACCAGAGGAATACCGGTTGTGTCATTCTCCATCGGCGATGATGCTGAGTTCATCTATGGAGACCAGAAGAGGATGGATCTAGCAAGCAAGATCATCCTCAAGTTTGGGGATGTGTTGGTATTTTGTGGAGAGTCGAGGCTTGTATATCATGGTATTAAGAGCATTAAGCTCAATACCGCACCATCAGTTCTAGTGAATGATACCCACATCTGACCTGGCCGTTTAAATTTGACCTTCAGACAGTACTGATGTAATAGTAGTAGTTAAGTGTGTAACCTTGTATAATACAGTTGGAATGAATGAAATAAGAGTTTTGTACCTTCAAGTATTTGTGTTCAGTTGTTGATACCGTTAACTCATAACTTCAGGCGACGAAAATGGAAAGGAGGGTACCATCTGCATCTTAGATATGACGCAAGCCAAGGAGTCTGGTAATGTCATCACAGGTATGACAATTATAAACAACAGTAAATTAGTGATTTATTGGGACTCGATGCTAATACGAGAGGTGATCTCAGGTACCTTTCCTGTTGATGGTGTTAGTGCTTCCGTATTGTTTGACTCAGGGGCTTCACATTCTTTTATTTCCTCGGCATTTGCTAAGAAGCTGGGGGCCACCCTGTAGACACCAAAAATTCTCACCCCATAAAGCAAAATTCAAAATAATAAATACAATAAGAGGGGTCAATTTCATCTTACAAACTCAATCCACACTTGGTTAAAGTCTGGTCTAGCCCAATTCCTTAAACCCACTACATTTTCAGCCCATGGCCTCAAAAAGCCCACCCAAACCCTACCATCTAAACCCTAAGGGGCGGTCAACAGGTAAAAAAAAAACCGGGGAGCGACTGGCTCATTCTCACGTTCGTCTTGGCTCTCCTTTGCTCCATCAATCTTCTTCAACCCACGAAACAAGCCGCCACCATGACCTCCCTCCCTGGATGAATCATCTTCCTCCTTCGATTTTCTCAGACCAAAGAAAGCAAAACCGAGCTATCCATCACACTCGAGCATCCCTCTCGTTCTATTCCTTCATAAACAATCCTTCATCATCGCGCATACCTTCGTCCATTCTCTCTCAGGCAAACCCTCTCCTTTTGGTTTCCGATTCAACTTGCCTCCCTCAACCGTGGCCTCCATCCCGAATCAGCAAGCGTACGTCCTTATTTTTTTGGGAGCGATCCATCTTGCTCAACATTTTCGATTTGTTACCATCTCTCATAAGCCATCATTTTCGAACCCATCCCCCTCTCGAGCTGAAAATCAAAGAACTTAACTCGCCATTCTCCCTCTTTCTGAAGTACTTGCTTTCCAATGTCGATCACACTTATGGAAAACTGGTCCATTCTCTCTCGCTTGCGTTCTCTGGTGTATTTTCCTGTGAAACCTACCTCTTGCGGGGGATCTTGATGTTTGCTTAACTCTTGAGCTATCTCTTCGTTGGGGCACCGGCCTGCTCCATTCGAAAGGTTGGCTTCATGAAATTCTGGTGGTGAAGAGCTCTTTCCGGCCTTTGGGTGTCTTCGCCGCCATCCCAGGGTATCTTTGTCGGTATTTGATTCGTCACCAATGCTAATGTCCCTTTGCTGCGTCGGGGATACCCGGTTTCCCTGAGTTGTTTGTTCCCACGCAGTCCCACTTCCATTCAGTCTTCTTAATCGGTATGATTTCTAGTATCATTGGCAATATGCAGATTTTGTGAATCCCTTAACTGTCGTCGAGACCAATTCGATCTGCTCTCTGTAGTTGTGTTTAATTTGCTGAGCAATTGTTATTAATGGATTTGATTCGTGGGTTAAGGTGTTATTCGAGCTGGAGTTCCATCCTTCTCGCTTTATTTGGCTTCGGTTCCTGTTTTGAATTTCTCGTTCAAGTGATCGATTATGATGCTTAATCTCTAGTTTGAGGGTTTTGGTGACCCGAACTGTGGCGCTCTATGTTGTCGATGGACCTGGTTTATCATTTCATACTGTCAATTTAGTATGTGGACTCATTACAGACCTTTGCTCCGTCTATTTGCTCACTATTGCAATCGTTGAAGGCTTGAGACTTAGTTGGTAGAGTGCTGCTAATCACATACCGATTTACTAGTGAATTCAGAGATAAGTATGGTTTATGATACAAACCGAGCCTTCATATTGATTATGATCAGTTAGCTTGACCCTTGATTTGCAGTTTTAATGTGATGGGCTCGATGGAACAATGTATGCTCAGATTTGTTCGATACTGATCTTGATTAATTCACGCTCATTAGCATTTGAGCTATACTGGTTTGCTTAATTCAAAGTTAGTTGGTTTTCATTTGTGGTGTTCGACCGACATATAATCGTGGATGCTGATCAGGTTTGTTAATTTTGGGCTCCGCCTTTTCCGGCCTTTTGGTGAATTGGGGCCCGTATCCCTTTTGTCCGGAGAGTTTGTGTTTGGTTTGTTCCCTTTGCTATGATCTGGCGCTAATGGTTTACTTCGATTTGTTTACTCATTATCTGATTTCTCATTTTAACCGAGGTATACATGGGCTTCCTTCCTTGGCTTGGGTCGCGCCTACTGGATTCGTATCTGACTTTGGATCACGCTGATGTATCTTGGGCTCGTTAAATCCTCATGGGTTTGGAAATTTAATTCTGTTGATCAATATCCCCTAGCGCATTGATATGGGTTTGGAAATTAATTTGAAGCCATCATGCAACTTGTCCTCTCGCGCTTAGATAAGGACATAGATTGAGATAGTTGCCCTATGCCATAATTGTTAGATAAATTATTCATTGGCTGGATGGTCCTTATTGATTCTTCATCTTAGGGGGAAATGATATAAATCCTTCTAGGTATGATCCCACATGACTCACAACCCTATCTCTTTGATACTACACTTCGGTTTGAGTCATAATCTAGGATGTTGAATTAATATGCGTAGCAACCCCAATGTTTGGTTTATCTTACAATTCATAGCATTTACTGGCAGCTTGAAACTCTTTTTATGTTCTCGGTTGGGGTGTGGGAGATGATTAGATTACCCCCTTCCTCCTTCCATTGAGGGGCCGTATGATCCCATTGCACACACCCCAACCTCCCTCCGTTCTCTGACTGATGTATCTTGCCTCTCTCGTTGTATTATTTGACATGTACATATTGCCTGAGGAACGAGGAACTGTTTGTGGACTAACGAGCTGGACTTTGGCTAGGACTACCGGGGCTCTTCTTTCAAACACAAAAAAAACGGTTGGTGCATCTTTTCGGATCCCTATCAGCTCAAGTGAGGCGGTGTCGATGTGACCCCCCATAGCAGCTCTCTGTTTACAAATAAAACTGTGTTTATTTTTGTATTCATTTGTTTATTGTTTTTAATTATTTTGTAATCTTAGGATTCATTCATTCCTGAAAATATCACCATTTGGGTTTGACAATGAGTTGATTCGTGACTGTTGAGCGCATTTCATAATGGATTAACATCATTTTTTATTACTATTTGAGTCACTGTTGGCCAGGTTTGAGGGTAAAAGGCTCATAAGTTTATTCTTAGAATCGATTGTTTATGATACCGTGTTCACATTCGGGTTTAAACTCAAAAATCTTATTTGCTTGTATATGTGAATCTACTCTCTGGTGGGCTGTGTTTCTTAATCATCAATTTACTTGTTGTCTTGTTCACTACAATGCTCCTGGGTTTAATGATTTGATTCGAGACGGTCAATTGAGGGCCTACGATCTCATTAGGTCGTACTCGGTGTAGGAATTACTCATACCTTGGTTTCATGTTTTTACCGAGGTACATGCAAAACGGATGAGACTTGAGCACGACTTGCTTGGCTTGGAGTTTACCGTGGACCTTTTGCTAATGAACCATGTTGTTGGTTTTGGGGGCTTGCAAAGACGGGATTATGAACATTCGACTGTGGATTCGACTTTGTCTTATGTTTGATTAAGTAATGAACCGGGGGCAGGCCACCCCGTAGGTTGGTTTTCTATCACCTACACCTCTTCTTGATCATGACCAACATGTTTACATTTCTAGTATCACTGTTTGCTCCTTGTCTATAGATTCGATTTGAGAAATTGAGTCAAAGCATGATTCTAGTTTGATCTTCACTCGGGACCAACTCATTTAATTGTCAAATATTGCTCCAGTATGTTATCTCTAGTTGATTTACTCGTGACATTGTTATGATCCTCATTTGGGTCATTTTTAGAAAGTCCATAGGACAAACATTAGGGTAGCGGGTGCCCCCCACGCTTAGTAGATCATTGGTGGTGGTGACACCCTATACACAAACCACATCTTTAAAGCCCAAAATTCTTGTAATTTACAACCATACAAGCCCTTTGTAAATTCATACTCATCTGTTCAAAAACAAATCCTCTCATACCCCAAAACCAGATACTTTTCATGAATTGTTCGAAATCAAACCTCTCCACACCCTAACATCAAATACTCTCCCTACACTCATCAAACAAACCTCCAAGACATTTGAGATACTTCCAAAAGTTTCAAGACCAAACACAAACTTCACCCAAACTCCAATTGTCTCATAGATTCAAATCGTTTTCCAACCTCAATTTCGAAGCCCATTTTGAGGCCCAATCCAAGGCCCAGTTCAAGGCTCAATCCAAAACCCATTTCAAGGCCCACTTCGAGGCCCAATCCAAGGCCCATTTCAAGGACCGTTTCAAGGCCCATTTCAAAGCCTATTTCAAGGCCCATCTCACGGCCCAGTTCAAGGCCCAATCCAAGGCCCATCTCAAGGCCCATTTCGAGGCCCGATCCAAGGCCCAGTTCAAGGCCCAATCCAAAGCCCAATCCAAGGACCAGTTCGAGGCCCAATCCAAAGCCTATTTCCAGGACCATTTCGAGGCCCATTTCAAAGCCCATTTCAAAGCTCAATTCGAGACCCATTCCAAGGTCCCAATTCGGCCAAACTTCTAAGGCCTATTTCGGCCCATATCTTAAGGCCTAAGCCAGACCCATCAGTTCAAAGTTGGCACCCAATCAATCCAAAAACCGATTCAGTCCCATCTCAAATTCAAATCCATTCAATTCAGCCCAAATTCAACCTGACTTGTAAATTCCAATCCGATTCAAATTCATTCAATTCCAATTCAACTTCAATCTCAATTCAATTCCAATTTCCCTTAAACTCAGAATGTCTCACAGACCTGAGCGTCTCACAGACTTTGTTATTCCAATGATTCGAATATCTCACAGACCAGAGCATCTCATAGACCCGAGCGTCCCACAGATCCGAGTGTCTCACAGATTTCGACATCTCAAGATTTCAAACGTCTCATAGACCCGAGCGTCTCACAGACTACAACACCCCACACATCAAGCTTTTCTAAAAACCTTCAAACATCAAAAATTCAAAAAAAATAGTGAACTACGTAAGGTCTGATCTCAACAGGGAGTTGAGTACGTAGGCAGCCCATTTTGGGTGCGACCCCATTCCAAACAAAAACCCCTTTTCCTCTTCTGAGGTGGCTCTTATGTCTCTCAAAACACTCAAATCTTCTTCGGTTCCCACAAACTTCAAACCGTCATACTCCAAGTCTTGTATATTCACTCAACCTCATACTTTTCCCAATCTTTCATTCTATACTTATTCGAATTCATCAATCCTTTTTCTTGGTGCTAGCTTGGCAGGAAAACTCGCCTCATCCACTCGTATCCTTTCCTCCTGTCCTAATCCTATCCTTGGCTTTTAAATGAACCTCTTTAATAAGGTTTTGAAAGAAGACAATCCTGACAATTGGAGACCGAGGTTTCCTTGGGCACCAATCCGAAGTCGTGGTCGCTGCCACTTCTGAGGGGTGTAACCCAGTACAAACCCACAATGGAATCTCTAACATGACCAGATAAGTCCTATCCATAAGCAACAATCAGAGTCAACCAACGGTTCTTAGAACCCTCATTCCCTTCCTTCCTAGTATCGTAGGTCAAACTAGGTGGCGACTCTAGTCAATCTCCGCCCTTAGGGCATAAGTCCGCGTGGGGCCCATTGAGAGCGGGTGTAGTGCTCACTAGCATTCCCCATAGGCTTTCTGGGAAAGACGGACGATGTAGTAGGTATTTGAGGGATGCCAGAATAACGGGTTCTCACCCTCTACAGAATGACATTTTCTAGGATCTAGGCTTTTTAGTCATAACCATTTAGATAGACCCCCCCCCCCCCCTCATACCGAAAATCACCCTCCACACACCCCCGAACAGCTTTCAAACTTTTCAGTCACCCTTCCTTCGAAGGAGAAAGTAGGTTGCACCAGACAATATACAAGGTTAGAGATCAGCATTATGACTGAGACCTTTCCCATTGATCTGATTGAGTTCAAGAACTTGGGTTTTGACATCATAGTGGGCATGGATTGGCTGCAGAAGCATAGGGGCCGCCTTCATTGTGCATAGCATCGACTACTACTGAAGGGGTCGAGCGGTAGGACAGTGTCATACCGCAGTGTGAGGAGAGAGCCGACTGTCAAGATCGTGTCAGCATTGTCCCTGATGAAGGATGTTAGGAAGGGCCGACAAGCCTTCCTCTGTTATGTACAGGACACGAGACAGACCGACGTGACGGACGTAGACATTCCAGTCGTGGTAGATTTTCCCGACTTATTTCCTGATGAGTTGCCAGGCATGCCGCCTGTGCGCGAGGTTGAGTTCGCCGTCGACTTGTTGCCAGGTACGGGCCCTATTGCTAAGTCACCCTACCGTATGGCACCGGCTGAGATGAGGGAGCTGAAGCTACAGCTGGAGGACCTCCTCGACAAGGGATTCATTCGACCTAGTGTTTCTCCTTGGGGTGCTCCAGTGCTGTTCGTCAAGAAAAAGGACGGCAGTATGCGACTCTGCATCGACTACCGCGAGCTTAATGCGGTTACAGTCAAGAACAAGTACCCATTACCACGGATAGATGATTTATTTGATCAGCTGAGAGGGGCCAGTGTGTTCTCGAAGATAGATCTCAGATCTGGCTACCATCAGATTAGGATTGCAGAGGGTGACATTGAGAAGACAGCGTTCAGGACACGGTATGGACACTACGAGTTCACCGTTATGCCATTCGGATTGACGAATGCGCCAGCCATATTCATGGATTTGATGAACCGCCTTTTTAGAGAGCATCTTGATAGTTCAGTTGTAGTCTTCATCGACGATATTCTGATCTATTCAAAGACCAAGGAAGATCATGAGTTACATTTGAGACAGGTGTTGAATATTATGAGAGAGAACCGGCTGTATGCCAAACTCTTTAAGTGTGAGTTCTGGTTGGACAGCGTGTCATTTCTAGGACACATTATATCAGCTAGCGGCATATCTGTAGATCCTGCTAAGATCGAGGTAGTGAAGAGTTGGCCAAGGCCGAAGACAGTCACAGACGTCCGTAGCTTTCTGGGTTTGGCCGGTTATTATCGAAGGTTCGTGAAGGACTTCTCCAAGGAGGCTAAACCAATGACGAGTCTAATGAAGAGGGAATCCCAGTTCTTATGGTCTGTAGAATGTGAGCAGTCCTTTCAGACGCTGAAGGATCTCCTGACATCGGCGCCCGTTCTTACTATCCCTGAGGGCACCGATGGGTTCGAGGTATATTGTGATGCCTCTGGAACCGGTCTAGGTTGTGTGCTTATGCAGCACGGGAAGGTAGTTGCTTACGCATCCCGACAGCTGAAGAAGCATGAGGTGAATTACCCCACACATGACCTTGAGTTAGGCGCAGTAGTCTTCGCTTTGAAGATCTGGCGACATTATGTATGGTGTGACAGTCACTATCTACTCTGATCACAAGAGTCTACACATCTCTTCTCTCAGAAGGAGCTGAACATGCGACAGAGAAGATGGGTCGAGTTCTTGAAGGACTACGACATAGACCTGAGGTAAAGAGGGCAAAGCAAATGTAGTTGCCGACGCCCTGAGCCGCAGAGCTCATTCATTGTTTACACTAGTAGCGAGCAGCAGTATGATTGATGAGATACGACTGCTCAGGAGAGTGATCAGTATTTGGAGAGCATCAAACAGAAAATGTCAGAGGGTTGTTTGAGAGACAGAAGTATGATTTGAACTGTGTAATGATGGCATGTTACGACTGAATGGCCGATTATGTATTCCGGAGTCTCTCCTGATCTGAAGGAGAAGATACTCCAGGAGGCTCATTGCTCGTCCTTATCCGTCCACCCTGGTTCGTCGAAGATGTATAAGGATTTGAAGGTTCATTTCTGGTGGAGCGGGATGAAGAAGGATGTAGCTGAGTACGTGGCTAGATGCTTGACCTGTCAGAAGGTTAAGTTTGAGCATAGGAGACCCGGAGGTTTAGTGCAGTCTATGCCTATTCCTTGTTGGAAGTTCGAGGACATCTCGATGGATTTCGTTGTCGGTCTCCCACCGACTAAGGGAGGACTGAACACGATTTGGGTCATTGTGGACCGTCTGACGAAGGTGGCAAAGTTTGTTGCTATGAAGGATACCTGGAACGTCCCGAAGTTAGCGGACTTGTTCCAGAAGGAGGTGATCCGGCACCATGGTGTGCCAAAGACTATTGTTTCTGATAGGGACCCTCGATTTTTGTCCAGATTCTGGGGACAGGTTCAGGAAGCCTTGGGTAAAGTTGAAGCTTAGTACGGCGTTCCATCCACAGACCGACGGTCAGAGTGAGAGGACCATCCAGACACTGGAGGACACTGAGAGCATGTGCCTTAGATTTTCAGGGGAGCTGGTTAGAGCGTCTACACTTGATAGAGTTCGCCTACAACAACAGCTACCACTCCTCGATACAGATGCCACCATTTCAGGCACTTTATGGTAGACCGTGTAGGACTCCTTTATGCTGGGATGAGGCCAGCGAGACTACGCTTCTAGGACCAGAGTACCTAGAGCAGATTAAGGAGGATGTCCTACAGATTCGCAAGAACATGAGGGCAGCTCAGGACCGGCAGAAATCATATGCAGACACCAGAAGGAGGGACATTGAGTTCACTACCGACGATATGGTATTCCTTAGAGTGTCACCCATGAAGGGGATATTCCGGTTCGGGCAGAAGGGCAAGTTGAGCCCGAAGTATGTTGGACCTTATGCGATTAGGGAGCGAGTGGGCCCGTTAGCCTACAGACTGGATTTACCAGCAGAGCTCGGGAGGGTGCACAACGTCTTTCACGTTTCACAGTTGAAGAGGTATGTGCCCCATCCATCGCACGTTTTGCAGCCAGAGACTTTAGAGTTGGACCCCGCTCTACGATATGAGGAAGTACCACTCCGCATTCTCGATACGAAGACGAGGCAGACTAGGAACAAGACCGTTAGCATGGTTAAGGTTCTCTGGTCGAATCATGAGGTGGAGGAGGCTACATGGGAGTTAGAGGACTCCATGAGAGCGAAGTACCCAGCACTCTTCGAGTAGTAGCTGTGATACTTGTACGGGTTCGTGGTCAAACCCTTTTTAAGGGGGGTAGACACCACTTGGCTTGCGCACATGTTGTGCATTAGGTCTTGTTTTTGTAGGTGTTTGGATGATTGTATGTATGATACATTTTATGTATGTGCCTTAGTGCACCTGGTTGAATATATACATAGTACCGCTGAGTACTTTTGGTTGATGAGTTGGATGTGCACCTTGTTTAGTGCTGTGATGTGAATGATTTATACCATGAGTTGGTTATTTGATATATGATGTATGTATAGACTAGGTCTGAACCTAGTGGGAGTTACTCCCTAGCAATGGACTGTTTGGTTACTTAGTGGAACTTGATTCCTTAGGTGAACTGTAGAGGATTAAGGACTTCGGGACGAAGCCTTTTTAAGGGGGGTAGACTGAAATACCCCTAACCTTTAAAATTAATTAAATGATCTATTAATGATCTAAGATGTTAATAAACATCTAAATATTATTGGGGAACAATCTAAAAGATCTCAACAAGGCAAAACACGCCTTAAGATCGGTAAAGCCAAAAATGTGCTTTAAGACACCATAAAGATTGTATGACCTCAAATAGGATCCAAAGTGGATTCCTAAGTATTATAATGAAGTAAGGAAACAAACAAAACTATTAAAGAGACTAAGCTCAGAACACCTGTGACACAAAAATGTGCACTAAAACACCTTAAAGCACGTTTTTGTGAGATTGCCTTCTAAATTGGTTTTAATGGGCTTAAAGGTTATAATTACCTTTAAATAATGATTTTATCACATTATATCATATTAGGAATTTAATTCCAGAAATTTACGAATTTTTACAAATTTAATATTAAAATATTAATAAAACCCTAAAGTGGGGCCCGTTCGAGTCAATATTGACCAAGTATGGTCAATGGTCAATTAATTGACCCATTTGACCATGGAAGTCGGCAGGCAAGGAGGAGAGGAGACAGCTCACAATCATTATTAGACAATTAGCTACCTAATACCATTTACTTTGAAAAAACTTACCTTTTTCAATTATTTCAACTCCTTCCAATCTTCCCCCTCCTTGTCCGATTCCAGCCTTCCCAACCGAGCTCCCTCCCTTCCTAGAACCTCTCAAGCCTTGTTCTTGAGCATGGAAGGCAGATATAACTCCTAAGCTCTTAAGGTAAGGTTTTAAGGTCATTTTTAGCTCTTTTCTTCATCTCTTCACTACCTACACTTAGATTTCGTGGCTCATCATTCCTATGGCTCATTCTCAGTGTTCTAAGGTTAGAACAACATCCTAAACTCGGTTGAAGCAAGTCTAGGGGCCAAGGTTGCTCAAAATTGCATTTTAAGGTAAAAACATACCTTAAGCCTCTCCACTCTACATCCGGTTTTCTTCTTGATTTTTATGAGTTTATACACTCATAATCTTCATATTTACATGTTCATTCAGTTGGTTAGCCATTTGGAGCAAGGGTGGCCGAGATCCAAAGGAAATACCCTCTTTTAAGGCATTTTCCAAGGTAAAATCAATTACCATAGCAGCTTGTTGTTATCTAGCTATTTCCTATGTTGATATGGTGAATTAACACCATTAGGTGTGCTTGGTACAGGCGAAACCTTGGAACTTCCCTTGCATTTTTAAGGTGATTTTTGCCTTAAATCTTACATTAATTATTCCTTATGGTTAAGCTCAAGCTTGGAGTATAACCATATCTTATTTTGGTGTATTAAACATGTCTAAATAGTGTGGTGAATTTACCTCAAGATGTCGAGCCTATACAAGGAGGAATCAAGGTATAAACACCTTAAACTTATGATTATTTTAAGCACATATATAATATGTGCCGAGAGGGATTAACAATATGGGTCATATTGACCTAAAAATGGAAAAAAATGACTAAGATAAATTAAGCTAGTCATTTAAGAGATTTAATTAACATAATGGTCAAATTATGACATTATGTGGAAAAATAATAAACCATGGTGAGGCCGTGAGTTTATGCTATATTTTGAGACATTTAAGTGTAATTTATTTTGCAAGTTCAAGGTTGTAATAAGGCCATGTCATTAGGCCATTTTAATTTAAGTTTATAAGCTTATTTAGTTAAATTTATGCTTATATAATTAATTGGGGCCAAATCGTAATTACTAAAATTAGAAAGCCGTGGGCTTAATTTAGAAGATTTAGGGTTTTTAAATGAATTTAATAAAAATTATAACTTTTATAAAGTTTTGGTCAAAATTGTAAAAATAGAAAAGTATAGGTTATTATTAGTGATTACCGAAAAATTGGTTCCCATTTGGTATTAGAAGTCAAAGTTGACTATATAGGAGACTTTGACCAAGTTTGGAGAATTTAAGAAATTAAAATACTACCTTATATTAAGATAGTATTAAATTGTAAAAGATTTATAAAAGATGGGGCTATAATGTAATTCCGAGACTTAGGGTACTAAATGGAATTTAGAATAATCCTTAAGTTATTAGGAATTTTTAGAAGTTATTTGGTTAAATTTGGAGTTTATATGAATATAAGTATAATATATGGTATTTATAACATTGTTACAAATGGGTAACATATGTGTAGAAACCGAGATTTAGAGGAAATATAAGGTTAGGAATAATATTTATAACCTTTTGGTATAGTTTGGTAATTTTTGGAATACATATAAGGTTTTATAAAGATATATGTAATATATAGTTTTAATGAATTAGAAAACTATGTATTATAAATTGGGAAGATTGTGATTTATAGAAGTTTAGTGGTGTATAGTAAAAGCCGAATATAAGGGCGGTTTGGTATTTTATAAACAAAATATAACTATAGGTTATAATGTTTTAATGACTTAAATGTCATAAGATATGTTATATAACTATAATGTAACATTATATTAATTAAGTGGTGGATTTTGTAAATATTTAAGAACATAGTGCTGTTCGGAAATATTAACATTTTTAAATGGAATTTATAATATGGTTTTAATGTTATAAGAGTTATAACATTTATAATATAAGAGGTATTCATTAAAAAGAATGAATATAGATTATAAGACTTACCATATAATAAATAGTTCCATAATACATAATATAAATAAATATATGTAATGGTGTAGAAAATGTGATAACTATAAATTATCATAATTAAAATGAATAGAGGAGGAGAAAAGAATTATAAACATTAGATATGGAATTCTAATGTTAAGAGTATACATGGGATAATAAGGATTTAAATAATTCAAAGTACTTTTACATATGAATTATACCCATTAAATTTGGAAAAAAAAAAGAGACAAACCTTAGAAAATAAATACTAAGGTGAGATGATAGTGCATGACAAAGAATCATACATGCAATAAGAAACAAACTATGATATACAAATATACATTAAGTTACATGCGATAACAAAGTTCAACAATAAGTATATTAATATACGAGACAAGACTACGCATGTAATATAACACTTTTCCAATCTCGAGTTAAGCCGAAACCCGACAAACATTGACAGTTAATAACGGGGGGTTAACCGGGAGTTTAGTGACGGTACGGGGTACGTAGATTGTGTTGTTATACAGATGCTAATCAGTAGCATTATGTATTGTTTAGACTGTTAGAGACACACACGGAGCATAGGATCTTGCTGATTCATACTCCACCGTAATACAATCAGGGTGAACGGTATGTTGTTATGTGTCTCTGATTGTCTCTGAGGGCTTCCTCAGTTCAGACTTCTGTGTGATCTGTGATAAGATTTTTTGTCTGAATGTGTTAATTATATGCATGAATTGTATATTTATAGCTGCTTATTATTACTGTTGTTGAGTTAACAGTATTGGTTCGTATATATGAACCTATATATAAAACGAACTAGCGGCTATGGTGCTATCTTATATGAAATATAAGGATCGTCAGAAAAACGTTGTAGCACTAGGATAATAAGATATACATATTATCCGAGACTTTTATACGGAGCATTGGCCTTTCTATACGCCGCTCTCGTATCTAACACTGGATCCCGAGTTTACAGACTCCGGATTGGACTAATGACCTTAGTCTGCTGTGTTAGAAAAAAAATGGTAATGCGATGCGATGGTAATTAATTAATGGAAAGATAATAAAGCCAAGAGGATGTGGCTCTTGGTGCGCGCTGTGATCACAAAAACGATACCAGGATGTCCGCGTACGGGTCCGTAAGTATCAAGAAAATTTCCCGTGAGCTAGAATGGCTCGTTGGTCGGAGACTCTACCGTTGGAGTGGCTACTGCCGTGGGTGACCCGCCATAATATATGGGTAACTAGAGACATGTCGTTTAACGAGACATGTCACTAGGTATAACTGAACAATTAATACATTGAGACTTGTACAGTGGCGAACGATATTGGTTTCTATACCATGGACGAGAATTAATACTTGTTTATTATTCTCGTTGTTTCGCTTTGTTGTTCATTGGTTATACTTGTGGTATATGTGTGTGATGGTTTGTTATTGTATGGATATTACTGTTAATTGTTTTACAGTTTAAATATTAAAACGGTATTGCATGTAATGAACCCATGCTCTCGACCAATAATTGAGGGGTTTGAGGAGGCATGACGGGGCATGTGATAACATACTCAGCAGGGGCTGATTCCATACCACAAACCATTTTTATTGCAGGAGACTAGCTGGTGGGTCGACGCAGGGCACGACTGTTGTGTTTACTGTTGGATAGACTTGGTACGGTGTGATACTAAGGTTGTTTTGGACTCGGGTTGTTTAACCGAGGTGTATTTGGATTAGATGCTCACGGTCTGTAATAATTGGTTGTTGTTGGGTTTGTTTTAAATTGTTTAAGTACTACTATCTATCTCTTGTGGTCACTGCGGGAATACGTTTCGCAAGTTGATTATCAGGTAAATCGTTATCACCCGTATGGGCGAGTGATAACAGTGACACCATTAGGGCGACAGTATTTTATTTACCGCTGCGAGATATTATTATTTGTGACGTTTATAGGATTATTAGGAACCGAATTAGTAGGGGTGTTACAAATTCCATGGTGAAAGGTATGGATTTCTTGCAACATGTGTCCTGCCGAGTCCTCTCGGCTTATGTGCTATGTTCTTGTGTGCCGACTTAACAAGATAAAAGCATGAAAATGATTTATCGCACTTGATATGTATCTTGATGCTTATTGCATGTACTAACCTCCCTTGTGTGGTCTAACATAGTGTTGTAGACCGAAACAGAATTAATTACTGTATGGTTAGTGACTCATAGAAAAGAGTCGTCCCGCAAATAATGTAACGTGGGAAACATATGAAAACTATCGAATAGAGATTAATGTTAAGGTAACTGTATGAACTCAGTAGAACGTGAGAGAGAAGTACAGGGTTAGTAAACTCCGTTAACGGTTAGAGAACCAAGACGAAACTATCCACGAAACAATGAATAGTGGAAAAGTATAAAGAACCCTTATTAAGAGAACAAAGATAGTTCAAGATATGACCTCACGAGAAAGTAAAAGAGATATAAGGGACTACCAAACTCCCTTGAGAGATAGTCGACCTCCTATATGAGGATCCGACCCGTTAGAAGAACACGACACGAATGTAAAGGTATTTGAAACGTTGGGTCAGCCCTTAAATCTAAGAATACGAGAACTTGAGAATTCCCTAAGTCATTAGATGACACCGAGAGTGGTGCTTCTAGACTAATATACCTAATTATATTATGTCTCCGAGAGAGGAGTATTTGGGAAAGTGAGGAGTCCGAGAGAGATTCGGACCTATGTGAAAGAAGTAGGAACTAAGAGAGAGTTCCGGTAGCTAGTTGAGCCTTCCCACCATGCTAGACCCAGAGTAGGGTCAAACCAGGGAAGTAAGACTAGGCTTGAAAGCCCGGTGGTGAGTCTTGAGTATGTCTCCGCCCGGATGCCATGTGTTTTGGCTAAAGAATTGTTTAAGAGATGAACAACCGAGAAATAAGCATGAAACCCGTAGTGTCTAAAGAACTAAGAGAATAAGTAAGGTATCCGAAGAAAACGGATAAAGTATTGAATAACAAGAATGAGGCATTAGTGAGGTAGAAACCCTCAGAGCCTAAAGAGTAAGAAAATGTAAACCAACTAACTTAATGTGTTAGTTTTGAGATTGTATTCTTAGTTTGAATACTTGTATGATTGCGAGCATGTTGTATGTTATTTGTACTACATGTTTTTATTTAAGTAAAATCAACCGCATGTTAAGATGAGAATTAGTTGAGTGTGGCCCGGTAGTAGCGGGTTGCACGACCTCCATACCAGCAAAGGTGCTGAGCCCCTTCGGGGCCACCCATTCTTTTTTAGGTACATCGACGAGGATACCGTTCGAGAGTAGGACGGGGACGGTGGTTAAGCATGGGTAGTTAGGTTTAATTTACTTATGTATTTGAACGAGGAGTAAGACCGCAAGTGTTAGCGGCATCCGTTATGTATTAGACTCGGTATAGTTTGTATGGAATGTGACTCGGTTCAGCAAGAATGAGAATTGTATTGTATTGAGTACTCGGTTATTCCGGTCCATCAGACTGATGTTGTGTTGAGTTAGGCCTTGTTAGCCACGTGGGTGGCTAACGGCATTGTTTCTCCCACTTGTTGTATTAGACACTGGTGGAACGAAACCCTTTAATGACGGGTGATTAATCACGGCTTAAATACAAACCGTGATTAATAGGAGGGCCGGAAATAATTAACGACGTTTATAGAATTAACAGTTAGCAATAATCGATCGGAGATAGGCGCGCCTTTTTTAGAACGGACTTTAGATGATGGTTATTGGTAAAACCGTAATGTAAAGCCCCATGTTGACGCGCGCTTTACGGTCAGCAGACTTTAGATTACGGTTTTACCAATAACCGTCATCTAAAGTCCCCGCCCACTGATGGTCAACGACGTCGTTTTGACCTGACGCCAAATATTTCCCGCATTATTTGATTTTTTCGACGCCGCGCGTAATCTAAATGACAGTTAATGACGTCGTCTTACCAGCTTATTTTAGATTAAAAAAACTTAATATAAATGTGTTGCATATGTTTGATCGAATAAGACTCATGGCTTAATGGCCGCGGGTACATGAGTCAACACCATCGATCTTGAGTTCGAAACCTAGCATAGGCCAAATATTTTTCGCGCTATTTTTTTATTTTGTTAGACTTTAGATTACGGTTCTCAAGGAACCTTCATTTAAAGTGTGACTTTAGATTACGGTTTTCTTGTAAACCGTAATCTAAAGTCCTTTTAACTAGAACATTTGCCCGTTTACTCTGCACTTACAGTAACCTCTACTTCTCTCTCGCGCTATCTTCCTTACTGAAATCGCCTCCTCACTCCCGTCACCTTACTAACGGCCATCGCCGCCGTCGCTCCCTCCACCTTTGTCACTCCCATCGCCGCCGGTCACCACCCATCTACCACTGGTCGTCGCCGTCGACGTCTCTAACGCGTACTAGGTATGCGATCGCTTGTCATTTTTTTCTAACTTTGTTCATATACATGTCGATTGGTGGTTCTAACCTCGTTTTTGTCGAATCCTGAGAGTGTAATGGCAAATGTTCTAACCTTGTTCATATATTTGTGCCCAGATTCACAGTTAATTGGAACCTAGTTCGTGGGCTGATTTCTGCACTAATTGCCCACTTCGGTGCTTACTAACGGTAATTTTGCAAACCCACTTATAAACTCTTTGTTTATTGTTTTGAAGAGTAAATTTGATTTGGTTATTCTTAGCATTTAGTTTTACAATTAATACATAGTAGTGTAGTTTTAAAATATAAAATTAGTGTATAAGTAATTCTGATGGTGCGTGCGAATTTGATGTTGATAAAAGTGATTTAGAAATTTTAGAAATATAGGGGAGATGCTGTCGAATTTTTTCCACGGTATAGCTAGAATTTTAACGTTGATTTCTTGATGAATTCTAATGTTGTCGTTTTTTGTTTATGCATCAGGACTACGACTTTATTTTGGCTTCCGACCTCAACTGTCTTAGCATCGGCTAATCGTCTACCAGAGGTAAGATTTACATATATATATATATATATATAGTATTTGACAAACTATCAAACATAGTTATCTGCCCAAGATATACCTAATAGAGGTATATCTTCGGCAGTTCCTGTCGGGACTATCCATGATTGTTAAATCTCACACCTAGGGTGTGAATGTGTTTTTAATATGTACTTTACTGATTATTTCAGAAGTATCTCTTTATTGTTCTTCGAATGCATATATTATTGATTAATATCATAATATCGTGCATTTGAAGAACTGTAGGGAGATGCTGCCGAAATTTTCAATAAATTACATATTAAAAACACGTTCACCGGTGGGATTTAATACTCATGGATGGATTTAGGTTGATAAGATACGAAAGTGTAAAGACTCTGCCACGGGTGACGGTATGAAATGGCTGCCTTCATATAAATAGCTAGAAGGAGATGGAACGTTCATGGATTTACAGCGGAAAGTTGGACGACAAGTTTTTAGAAGGAGTTGATAAGTTATGCACGGTGTTGGCGAACAATTTGAAACCTTCAGACAAGGGATACATATTTTGTCCGTGTATCGACTGCCAAAACAATCTGAGATATCACAGCGTCCGCAGCGTTACAAAACATTTGATCCGCCGCGGTTTTACAAAAGATTTCCAAGACATAATCCGATGGCATGGTCAGAGTGTGTTCGATGTTATTAAGCTTGACGAAGGGGATAATGGTCACGCAAACACAGATCAGAACTCGGAGATGATACAGTTGTGGGTGATCCAGAAGACGTTACAGATGACGTTGAGCCAGATTTATGGGACGATGACATTAAGACTATGCTCGAAGATATGGAATGACATCACTCTAAGGTTCTTGATGTGGACACTCTGACTAAACTACAAAAGGATCTTATTGTGACAATGTGCCAGCTGGAGATGTTCCTCCCTCGTTCTTCGACATAATGATACATCTCCTCGTGCATCTTGTAAGAGAGATTCTGATGTGTGGTCCTTTGTACCTTCGCTACATGTATCCATTCGAAAGGTACATGGGTGTCCTGAAGAAGAAAATGAAGAACCGTCGTCACCCATAGGGAAGTATTATAGAGGGCACTGTCACAGAGGAAGTTGTAGACTTCTGCACCAATTACCTAGAAGGTGTCGATACCATTGGACTTCCATGTTCTAGATACGAGGGCAGATTGAAGGGTGTTGGCACGGTTGGAAGGAAACTGAAAAGAATTGATATAGACACTCTTAACAAAGCTCATTTAGTTGTGCCGAGTCATCTTGAAGATGTCGAACCATACTTTGATGAACACTTGTGTGTTTTAAGATCACAATATCCAGACATGAGTGACGGTAGACTACAAAATGAGCAGAATAGGACATTTGTAAGATGGTTCAAAGACAGAGTGTTGTCCGATCAGTCCACGAATGTGCCTGAACTGATTAAAGTAATTGCATTTGGACCAAATCTGGATCTAATTTCTTATGAGGGGTACGATGTCAACGGATTCACCTTTTTCACAGAACGTCAGGATCGCAAGTCAACGAATCAAAACAGTGGCGTAGAGTATGAAGCGTATCAAGACTTATATGACGTCAGAGGTGTGGGTCATAGTCCAGTCTCAGTAAAACAATCATATTTCGGTGTTATACAAGACATCTGGGTATTGGACTACAACAACTACGAAATGTGTGTATTCCGGTGTAACTGGGTTAACAACAATCATGGCTACCGTGAGGAGGAGCACGGTATGAAACTGGTTGATATGTCTAGAGTTACTCCCACGGTTGAACCATTCGTTATTGGGACGAAGGTTAAGCAGATATTTTATGTAACTGATCCCTGTAATCCTAGATGGTCTGTGGTGCTTAAAGGGAGAAGAGGAATAGTTGGTGTGGACGGTGTGGTAGATGAGAATGAGTATGACGCAGAAGATGAACCTCCAACTGTTCCTATTTCATTGGAAGAGGCTGAGGTCACAGGTCATCATGAGTATATACGATCAGACCATAACGAGGGAATGTGGATTGAGAGATAATGGTGTATGTAAGTTATTACTATTAAAATTTATATGTAATTAACAATCTTTTATTTCTTGCTTGTATATGACCATTGTTAAATTTTGTGTATTTTTTTGTGTCATTATGAAATGCTTAATTTAATTCAAATTTTATTTCAATCTTTGCAGGCATGGCTGATGAAGAGTTCGAGTTATTTTGCCGCGAGTTCGAAGATGAGCAGCAAAGGGTACCGGTTCCTTCTACCAGTGCCGCTACTCCTGCTGGCCCATCTACATCTGCCGCTGCTGCTGCTGGCCCTTCTACAGCTCTCACTACTGCTGCTGGCCCTTCCATGAGTGAACCTTCTACGAGTGATACTCAGAGACCTAGAGGTAGAGGTCCAACCCGTGGGCTGAAGCTGCAGAAACCGGATGAGATCAGTCTTGTCTGGGACAAGTATGAGAGGTATTGTGGGGGCAGCAGGTCAGAGTTTGCTAGTATGCTAGGGACTCTGTCCAGATCACATTGCTCCATCAACCACAATTGGCCACAAGTCCCGAAAGAAGTTAAGGAGACCATCTGGAAGAAGGAGCACGGACGATACAAGATCCCAAACGAAGTGAAGAAGACCGTTCTTTCTGCGGTGGGCGGCAAAGCTAAATCATTCCGCCACTACTTGGTGGATAACTGGATCACCAGGGTGCCCCCACGCGAGCTTCCGCTGTATGTCTTGTACAACGGCATGATCACCGAAGAGGAGTGGAAGGAGTTCGTTGAGCAGCACTCCACCCCCGAGTTCAGGGTATGTTTGTGTGTACTCTTTTTCTGAATTAATGCTCATAATGCTTTATCCCTGATTTTCTAATTAATTTTCTATTGTACTGTCTTAACACCAAAGACATGAACAAGCACGGCAAAACCGTGAAGCTAATCTCTACCCCCACACCATGGGACGAAGGGGATATGTGGACAACCTCGATCTGTGGAAAGAAGCTGGTTTGCTGACGCAGAGGAACGAGGATGGCAGTGAATGCCCGATCGAGGATGTCTCTAAGGCGAGTAGGGTGCAGATGTACCTACTGGGACGCCAGACAACGACCAGCGAAGGTCAGAGGATATTTCCTCGTGCTGCGACGGAACAACTGGCTAACCAAATTGTAAGTGTTTGAAAGTAGCTGTTAAATAATTTACTTATATACTCAAGTGTTTGTTGATCTTAAATTTAGTGCTAACTTCTTTGACAGTATGATGAAAAGCATACATGAATAACCGCTGACATAAAGACTTGCATAAGAAAAATTCAACTTTTATTCATAACTTAGGAAGACAACCAACAACGTTGAGTTACAATCCTAATGGTTCCAATGCGGGAAGTGAATGCAAAAACAAAAATCTAGATGACATGCTAAATGTTCCTAAACTAAGATCTATTCTTCATGGAACATCCAGTCAGGCAACACTTCCTCCTCCACTCTTGTCGTATCCTGTAAACATGGGGAACATGAGCACATGAGTAAAGATGACAACTCAATTGCTGAAACAAAAAGGGAAACCATTAACGCACCGAGTCCTTGACGACCAAAATTTACCAAGACCCTTGCCCTCTTGATAACCATACTTTTCCATGATAACCTTCCCTGGTCCGACCTTGAGTTTCTGAAGGGAAGCTGGGTCGGATTGTTCTGGTACAACATTGAACCTGTTCAGGTGGGATGAACCTTCTTCCTCGACCATGCACACTGGTAGCTCCTTCAGGTGTGGTTCACCTTTGATGACATGAACCTTTCCATCCCTTTTGAACTTCAAACACTAATATATGCACAGTAGAGGGCACGGCTTTCAAATCTTGAAGGAAGTCACGTCCTAGAATCAGGTTAAAAGAGTAGGGAATTTGAAGAACCAGGAATTTTACAGGATGAACAATCGTTCCAAACTTGAGTGGAATATCCAAGAGACCGAAGACATGCCTTGGGTTGTCATCATATCCTCGTAACACTATTTGGCAGGATTCAAACTTGTCATAACCCATGCTTTTTGCCACTTTTAGAGGACAGATGCTAACATCCGCTTCTGTATCAATAAGGACCATTGGTTTGAGGGCTCCACACCAAATAGTAATATTGAAATACCCCAAAATTTTATAATACGTATTATAAAGTTTACAAAGATATTATATAGTTGATAAGCCGTAGACTTATCATATTTTATAAGCTAGATTTGTAGTAATATTAGTTATATTAAGGTTAGAATAAGTAGTATTTACGTTATTTTGTATATAAAATGATTTTATGTGTTCAGTCTTATGTTTTGTGTGTTTATATGCAAGAAGAGAAAGTTTACATCCGAAACCAGGCCTTGCCGGATTTGGAGCCGGGTTCCTTCTACACGGCATATATATGCATCAGAAGAGGGATCTGGCCGGGCATAATGCCGGATGTCATGTAGCCGGCATAAGCAAAAGACACGCCTGTTCACCAAAAGATAACGGTTATTTACCGTTAACCAAATACTTGATGCCGGGTATGGTGTCGGATATCATATATCTGGCATAAGTGACTTTTCGCGCCAAGGCAATTTCGGCCGTTACTGAAAAGCACGTGTTTTATTCACTTGCCGGATGACTTCTACCCGGCATGGGACCCGGCATCTGAAGATTTTCTGTCTATAAAAGGCGCAAGAGTCTGTGCATTTTGGTTGTTCATTCCATGAAATACCCCTAAATTAATTTAAATTAATTTAGGGGATTTCTTTTATTAAACCTTTAATAATACTATTAAATATTAAATTATTATATGGAATTATGAATATTAAATTATTATATGGAATTGTGAAATTTATTTAGGGGTTTTCTCCTATTTAACCCTAATTATTATATATGATTATATAGTATTATGAATTTAATAATAAGATTTATAAGTCAATAAATCTTGGGAAAATTTCTAAACACTCCAATTATATTATAAAGATTTTAGGAAGTGTTGGAACATTGTTTTGAAACATAAAAGTCAATAAAAAATTCTACAAACCTTAAAGCTTATTAAGCCTTGCTAGAGTTGACTTTGTTAGAATGGTCAAACCAGGCCATGAAACCTATACCAATAAATAGGTTATGGAAAACCATGAAGATCGATAAAAAGAACGTCAAAAACGGATCATCCTAGCCAAAGTTATGCTAGATTGAAGTTTTGAATCAAAAATTTGAAAGTTGCCACGTGTCAAGCTCACAGGCGCCAGGACTTGAACGATTCTGGATTCCCTGAATTTCGATAACAGAATTCAATACTTTGCCCTAACTTGTGACCTCAATAACTTTCTCATACTTTGGAATTTTTGAGTGCCGTCTTTTGCATTCCCTTCTCCTTAATCTCCTCTTTGCAACCATAACTCATACATCTCCTAACGCATCCTACATCGACGGGAATATTGATCCAAAGTAGCCACCTTGAGAATTCGTAACCCAGAATTCTGGTTTTCTCTGACATCTGGTAAACTTCGTGCCATATCGGTTCTCATCCAAAGTGTTCTTTAGCTCGTTTTAAAGAGCTCTAATCCCTCTACAACTTTCATGTTGATGACCAAATCTAATTCTCAATCATATGGAAGATATAGGCGTCTAAAGTTCCGACCCCGATCTGGTCGTGTTTTGCCCAGAATTTTTCCAGAAACGAGAAGGTAAACTCTTAACTTTCGGGTTTGATTGCTTCTTGTGTGTTGTGAGTTAGAGTGATTTCTTGCTACCAATACGTAGATCTACATTTCGTCTTTCCAATGAGCCCTTACTCATAATCTAACTCGTTTTGTACTGCTAGTTATAGATCCTCAAAGTTGGCACCACGAACTGTCTAAAGTTCGAGTTTTTCCAGTTTTTCGAATTGGAAATTCACCCAATTCGCACAATCCGGTGAGTCTCCGATCAAATTGCTCCGATATTGTTGTTCGTAGTCATGTTTTCGATCTAACCCATGTCTCAATTTAGTCAATTACGTGTTAGATTAGGAGAATTTGTAGGATTTGCAATCGAATTAAATTCTGAAACCGAAACTAACCCTAACCTTCGAATTGAATTCGAAACTTGGTGTATACTGCATTATAATTGGGGAAACCGGTATCAATAGAACCGAAATTTGATTACGAATCCATAGAAACAAGAATCACTCGATTTCGTTCTGTAGATTGTGAGAAAAACGCGAATTAGTACTCGAAGTCCATAGTTGAATCGCGGATGAACTCGTCGTTCAGCGTCCGTCGGATCTTAGTTAAGAGATTTGGACGGCCGAGATTAAAACATTCCAGAATTTAGTTTATAAGGGTTTTAGTAAATTCCAGTAAATAGTCTTAACTTGTTGGGTTAATTTAAATATCCTCCCGAATGTATTTCGACTTGACATTTTAACCATAGGTTCCGTATTTAATCTAGATTATTTTGATGTAAATTATTATGGTTTTGGAGTTTTAAACATAAGTTATGATTTTTACAAGTTACGGGTTGTCTGGAATTATTTGGCTAAATTAAAAAGATATTTTATGAAATAAAATTTTATAATATGTATAAAATATTATAGTTACTGTATATTAAATTTGGGAATTTTTGGGCACTGGTAAAAGGTTTAAAAAAATTGTGTTTATGAGTTTTTCATAAGAATAACTTATAATATATGGTTTTTAATGTAATCAAAAATTAAAGTGTAGTTGATTAATGAACTTTATAGGTTGGGGAAAATATAATAAGACTAATTAACATTTAATAAAGTATGTTTATTAATATTTTGGGTATTAACTTTAAGTGAAGTAAAAAAAATTGTTACATATATTTATATATATATTTATATGAGTGAAATAAAATAGAAACTTATATTAAATCAAGGAATTTAACTAAACTACATTTTATTTATTAATAATATGGAAGCTAATATGTTTAACTAAAACTAAGGGAAATACTTTATTTTATAAACCATAAATCAGTTGTGGATATGTCTAAAAGATATTAAATATAATTAAATACAATAGAATTTCTTAAAGAATGTTCTGGATAAATCTTAATAAATGTAGATATATATATATTAAATACAATAAAAATAGATAAAGGAAATAACATTCCTTGTGAGAAATGTAATATGAAGGAATTAATGATTTAAACTAAACCTCTACATAATACTAGTAATAGAATACTATATGAGGTGGTATTATTTTATGGTTATGAATTGAGTTTTTGGTTAGCTTTGAGTTTCTAGGATTGATATAAACAGTATTAAAATACATGTATATTTAGTCAGTGACCACAATGTAAATCTATAATTGGGTTAAGAAATTAATAAGTTGAAATTTAGGAATATTTGTAATTAGTTTACATAAAGTGTTACACAAATAGATCTTATTATTTAATTGATAATAAAATGAATGAAATACTTTTACATTTAAATGTTGTTATTATATAAACATAATAAAGTAAATGAGTTACTTTTACATCTAAATGTGAAGAGGATAAATAAGTCTAGATTTAATCATTTCTTAATATTTATAGTATTGAGTAATAACTTAATATCTTGTGATAAAATCATTAAAAGGATTATGATATAAAACTATATTAAACTATGATTGGGGAATTAATCTAAATAATAATCCTTACGTTCTTAGAATTTGATAAGCCATATAAAATACATTTAATACCAATGTTCAGGATGTGAGTTTATAATTAAGTAATGTATTTAGTAGTTAGAATTTATAAGTAGGTTTATAAATAGAAATTAGATACTTAAAATCTTTAAACCTTTAATTAGATGAAACTAGGTTACGTAAGAGATTATATTGATTTACCTTTTTGACACTGGGAAATGTTAATGTGTCATTTGAATATAAGGTATGGGGATTTTCAGAATAGATTATCTTATTACATAATTAACAATTTCACTTATGAATCAGAATAGACTTTACCTTATGTCGAGATATAATGTTTATCCTAAAATACAATAAAGGAAATTAATTTATTAAGTTATTCCTTTGAAACCTTGGTCTTGTAAGTAATATAAAATGTATTTAAGATATAAGTTTATTAAAATTTAGTACAAAAGGATTATACATACTCTATGGAGAGAATGTGTGTAAAAATTAAATACTTGGGAAATTAAAATGTAAGTAAGGATACATAAAAAAGGGTTATCTTAAAACACCTTATTATATAGGTAATAATTAAGCGAATAATATACTTTGTGGATACTAAGTAAAAGAGTTGGAAGGGTTTGAGTTAATTAAAATATAGTTGTTTCAGGATGAAGAGTAATTGAACATCTTAAGACAAGATAATTAAATGGTTATAATATTAAGTCTTTCTAAAGTAAAGATAAAATAACTGAGTCTAGTAGTTGTCTCTAAATTCTAAGATCAATGAAGTTGTAATGAAATGCATCTACGACACTATGATTCCGATATACAGGTTGTAGGTCTTAATTAAGTTAAGGGGAAGACTTAATCATAAAGGATTATCTAGTAAATATTGATAAAATACCTAATCATTACCTTATGGAATAATAGTATAGTATTCTAAGATAAATCCATCATAGGTTATAATACGATGTCTGTCCTAAAGTAAGAATAAAGGTATTGAGCTTAAGGGTTATTATTGAGATTCTAAGACTAATTGAATAATATAAATACACTTAAGATATAAAGGTATTAATGTGAGAACTACGGTTAAGTACTAGTAAAGTGGATAAGAGTGGGACAATTGATAAGTGTTAGAAGAATACATCCCTTGATCTTACAACCTTGGGCTATACAACATTCTAAAACAAGTCGAAGGCTATACTTAACAATTAAGTGAAGGGCTTACAAGATGATCGAGGTTTAGAAATAAGAGTGAGGAATCTATTTAAGTTTGGCTTAGGGTATGAGTTATTGATGATAGATTACCTTTAATATTCTTCAGAGTACTGTTGATTGTTTACGCAAGTTGTCTAGAGCTGCTACAGCGTTATCCGGGTATGATTTCTCGTACTCAGCTTGTTGTGTATTGGACTTTATGGAATGTTTTGTACGATTTCTCGTACTCGATACTTTTGCTGATGGACTTTATGGAATGTTTTGGAACACCAACTGATCTTGAATGGATTTCAAAATGAAACTGTTGTGTGACTAACTGAGCTTGATGTAACTAACTGAGCCTGTATGTGAAACTTCCTTGGTTATTGGTTCCTCCTATCTAGTTGTTTCACTAGATATTAACTGCCTAGGGTTTACGCTTCTGCACTCTGTAGGACTGAGTGTTTTGGTATTGCTCTTGTGCAGTTAATGATTAGTGGGGTGACTGGGAATATAGGAAATATCTGGTAGTGGTAAATTCTTCCTTTGGATATGGGTATTGTTTCACCATGAGTCGAGTTTGATCAGCCTATTGGAATGGATTCTTTCTATTGGTATTAATTGTTGAGGGTTTACGCCTCTGCACTCTGTAGGACTGAGTGTTTTGGTATTGCTCTGTGCAGTTAAAATCTAATGGGAATATGGGAAATGTTAATCTTGGTATTGAGTATGGATTATTTATTAAGTGGTGCACACACTTTTCACCGATGACCGAGAACGGGTCGGTGGCAGCGGAGGTCTGCTATACCTCGTCCATCTGGACAACTGACAGCGGAGGTCTGTTTACCTCGTCCTTGTGACAACTGACAGCGGAGGTCTGTTTACCTCGTCCTTGTGACAACTGACTGGCGGTGGGGGCCATCTCTCCCAATTGGTTTATTCCACTCTTGAGTATATTTGTCTATGGGAATCATCTTCTGAAATGGTGGAGACATAAACTGTCTACCACGGGTTATGGATATTAATGTCACTCCTAGTCCTTTGTGACTACTTAAGTCTTCATATTCTTAACCAGAATTGGTTCTAACATCAACAATGGATGCTACTAACTATGTGGTGTGACTGCTTAAGTGGATGACTTGGTTTGGAAGTTCTCTATCTCTATCTTTGTCTTGTTTTCTTTCTCTTTAACTTGATTGTTTTGAAGTGCTTTATCTCTTTTACTTTTAAGAGTTTGTTTTCATGTTACTGTTTATTTTGAAGAGTTATGTTTTATAAGTTGTTTTGGAGAATTGTACCAGTTCCATTCCAGGGAACTGACCCGCCCCTTTCGGGGTGGGCTGCTTGGTTTCATCTTGCAGATACGAAGTGATTTACAGGTGGCCACGAAGAGAATGAGCGTTTGGGATGGGACTAGGTTTTGTGGAGAGTTAATGTGTAATTTCTATTATGTTTGTGTTAAGTTTTTCTCGAGTTCAGACCGTAGCTTTTGTAGATTGTAAGTTGTAATTGGTGAGGTTTGGTGCCGGGTGTTTGGAACCCGATGGTCTGTAATCGCCTTAGAGTTTTATTTCCGCTGTATTTATTGTTAATAGGGGCGTTACAGAAAGTGGTATCAGAGCGTAGTTACGCTCTGAACCCGAGAAAACAAGCCGAGTGAAATACTTAGATTATAGGTGCACTTAAAACTGGGGAACTGGGGTAGAATTGGGAAGTGAGGACTCCAGTAAGGCACGACTCCTAACCCTTTTTGGAATTGTGAACGATTCCTTTACACACTTTTCTTTTGTGAATGTCTGTTGAGTGTGATGTGTTGTTATACCGTTCCAACAATAAACTACAGAAATATATATATATACATATAAGTTTGGAACATCCTATATTAAGTACGATAAGATTTTGGTTGAGATAAACCAAATATTAAGCTATTTTTCAAAAGCATACTCATGGAGAATACATTGCTAAAAATGCAATCCTTTAAAAGCTAGTACACAAATTCCTAGAATTTTAAAGAATACTTTTGGTTGAAAACAGTATACAAATAGAACTTTACATAACTAAATTAGTATTGATATTATGTGAAAGTACTTCAACTCCTTTAAAGTTTGAAAATAAATCTCATGAACTACTTGGTATCAATTTATTACCTAAAGATAATGTTTAAGATAAATCTTAAGTCTAGAAAATTATTAAGCTAACAAAACTAGTAGCGTATTAGAAAAGATCAACATCTGAACTTGTAAAAACATTAAAACTCTATGTTAACTTTAGAAAGAAAACTCATAAACCTAACACCCTACGGGAAGTGCCTGGTGCGACGAACTCCTAGGCTGAAAGTAGTGGGGGTGCACACCCACTTCTAGAAGTTTAGGGGCTAGACAAGCCTTGTCATCTAACTGTAAATAATCTTCTACGCAGGTGATGGATTGTGTTGAACTTGAGGGGAAGTGGTGGTAAGACGTTACCATCATGGAATCTTGAGCTAGGCATATTTCATTACTAGCCACAATGAACAGTTCAAAACTCGTATATTAAGATCCAGTACTAAATTCATGCATGTAAAGAGTTTACGAAGTTAAATCCTTGGTGAAAAATACTTACCTATGGAGTGAAAACACATGATTAATAATAAACTAAATATTATTGAGCCTTAAATACTTGGAGTATTGAGTGTCTAGTGAAAAATTGAGAGTTCTTAAAGATTTGGAAATCCTCATGTTTATTTAGAAGTTTAACCTTATACATAGATAAAATCTTAGAAGTCACACTAAGAGTGATATTTAAAAGCCACCATTGTCTAAGGAGTACTAAGATTAATAATCAGGAGAATACTTACATAGAACAAACCTTAAGAAAAATAATTACCAAGAGTGAGTGATTTTTCATTAGACTAGCTCAGTTGACTTAAAATTGTATATAGTCCCTACCTTAAAAAAAAGTATAATATATAAATTTTAAGGTAAAAGAATCAGATTTAGGAAGAACTTCCTAAAATTCTACCTTGGGTGAAGTTATATAATAAGTAAATTTTATAAAGTAAACACTGAATGAATCGTCTAAAATACGATAGTTAATTATAAAAAAAACAATGGAAACTTGAAAAGTCACAGAAAATATTTATCTTATAGAGTTTTAACATATGGTTGACTAATAAACCTTTGAAGATAATTTTGGAAGATTATTGAGGATTATTAAATGATCGGGAACATTATGTTAAACTACTCAAGTACGTTACACCTGGTTTATAGCTTGGTAATATAATTGATATGATAAATGATCATATATGGACATATAATTCGTATCAGTCATTAAATGAATGGATAATAATCATAAGATAAAATTTTATAACCACCAAGGAAATACAATAACATAACAATCAAGAGATACAGATATATGTAACGATCATAGATAAAATCAACGGTGCAGTAAATTCACAACAAAGCTGGTTAATAAGGTGTTGAATTCTTTGAATGTGCCGTTAGTAGCGGTACGAGGGCGTACCTTAGCTCTTTTAAGGGGGATATGCTGGCATACTCCTCCTTCGTTATCTCATCCGGATTATGCCTCGTTGCATTGTTAGTAAAAGGAGAACAGTATTAGCAGAATGAGAGGTGTTTGTATGTGCTTGGTTTTTACATTATGACTCAGTATGTGACTTTTGGATATCCTGGTTCAGTTTGATTTTTGAGTAATCTTGAGTGGAATGTTGTAATGGAAATGGATGGAAATAAAGGATTGGGTTGGTATGGAATTTCATTGGAATTATTATTGTCTCAGCACACCCGAAGCGGTGTGAGTGCCTATTAGTTGATTTTTAAACTTCGAGGCGAAGTTTCTTTTAAGGGGGATATAAAATACCCCTAAATTAATTTAAATTAATTTAGGGGATTTCTTTTATTAAACCTTTAATAATACTATTAAATATTAAATTATTATATGGAATTATAAATATTAAATTATTATATGGAATTGTGAAATTTATTTAGGGGTTTTCTCCTATTTAACCCTAATTATATATGATTATATAGTATTATGAATTTAATAATAAGATTTATAAGTCAATAAATCATGGGAAAATTTCTAAACACTCCAATATATTATAAAGATTTTAGGAAGTGTTGGAACATTGTTTTGAAACTTAAAAGTCAATATAAAATTCTACAAACCTTAAAGCTTATTAAGCCTTGCTAGAGTTGACTTTTTGAGAATGGTCAAACCAGGCCATGAAACCTATACCAATAATTAGGTTATGGAAAACCATGAAGATCGATAAAAAGAACGTCAAAAACGGATCATCCTAGCCAAAGTTATGCTAGATTGAAGTTTTGAATCAAAAATTTGAAAGTTGCCACGTGTCAAGCTCACAGGCGCCAGGACTTAAACGATTCTGGATTCCCTGAATTTCGATAACAGAATTCAATACTTTGCCCTAACTTGTGACCTCCATAACTTTTTCATACTTTGGAATTTTTTAGTGCCGTCTTTTGCATTCCCTTCTCCTTAATCTCCTCTTTGCAACCATAACTCATACATCTCCTAACTCATCCTACATCGACGGGAATATTGATCCAAAGTAGCCACCTTGAGAATTCGTAACCCAGAATTCTGGTTTTCTCTGAAATCTGGTAAACTTCGTCTTGCCATATCTTCTTCGTTTCTCATCCAAATTTCGTGTGCTTTAGCTCGTTTTAAAGAGCTCTAATCCCTCTACATCGTTCATGTTGATGACCAAATCTAATTCTCAATCATATGGAAGATATAGGCGTCTAAAGTTCCGACCCCGATCTGGTCGCGTTTTGCCCAGAATTTTTCCAGAAACGAGAAGGTAAACTCGTAACTTTCGGGTTTGATTGCTTCTTGTGTGTTGTGAGTTAGAGTGAGTTCTTGCTACCAATACGTAGATCTACATTTCTTCTTTCCAATGAGCCCTTACTCATAATCTAACTCGTTTTGTACTGCTAGTTATAGATCCTCAAAGTTGGCACCACGAACTGTCTAAAGTTCGAGTTTTTCCAGTTTTTCGAATTGGAAATTCACCCAATTCGCACAATCCGGTGAGTCTCCGATCAAATTGCTCCGATATTGTTGTTCGTAGTCATGTTTTCGATCTAACCCATATCTCAATTTAGTCAATTACGTGTTAGATTAGGAGAATTTGTAGGATTTGCAATCGAATTAAATTCTGAAACCGAAACTAACCCTAACCTTCGAATTGAATTCGAAACTTGGTGTATACTGCATTATAATTGGGGAAACCGGTATCAATAGAACCGAAATTTGATTACGAATCCATAGAAACAAGAATCACTCGATTTCGTTCTGTATATTGTGAGAAAAACGCGAATTAGTACTCGAAGTCCATAGTTGAATCGCGGATGAACTCGTCGTTCAGCGACCGTCGGATCTTAGTTAAGAGATTTGGACGGCCGAGATTAAAACATTCCAGAATTTATTTTATAAGGGTTTTAGTAAATTCCAGTAAATAGTCTTAACTTGTTGGGTTAATTTAAATATCTTCCCGAATGTATTTCGACTTGAAATTTTAACCATAGGTTCCGTATTTAATCTAGATTATTTTGATGTAAATTATTATGGTTTTGAAGTTTTTAAACATAAGTTATGATTTTTACAAGTTACGGGTTGTCTGGAATTATTTGGCTAAATTAAAAAGATATTTTTATGAAATAAATTTTTTATAATATGTCTAAAATGTTATAGTTACTGTATATTAAATTTGGGAAGTTTTGGGCACTGGTAAAAGGTTTAAAAAAATTATGTTTATGAGTTTTTCATAAGAATAACTTATAATATATGGTTTTTAATGTAATCAAAAATTAAAGTGTAGTTGATTAATGAACTTTATAGGTTGGGGAAAATATAATAAGACTAATTAACATTTAATACAGTATGTTTATTAATATTTTGGGTATTAACTTTAAGTGAAGTAAAAAAAATTGTTACATATATTTATATATATTTATATGAGTGAAATAAAATAGAAACTTATATTAAATCAAGGAATTTAACTAAACTACATTTATTTATTATATAATATGGAAGCTAATATGTTTAACTAAAACTAAGGGAAATACTTTATTTTATAAACCATAAATCAGTTGTGGATATGTCAAAAAGATATTAAATAATTAAATACCATAGAATTTCTTAAAGAATGTTCTGGATAAATCTTAATATAGTAGATATATATATATATATATATATAAATACAATAAAAATAGATACAGGAAATAACATTCCTTGTGAGAAATGTAATATGAAGGAATTAATGATTTAAACTAAACCTCTACATAATACTAGTAATAGAATACTATATGAGGTGGTATTATTTATGGTTATGAATTGAGTTTTTAGTTAGCTTTGAGTTTCTAGGATTGATATAAACAGTATTAAAATACATGTATATATTTAGTCAGTGACCACAATGTAAATTTATAATTGGGTTAAGAAATTAATAAGTTGAAATTTAGGAATATTTGTAATTAGTTTACATAAAGTGTTACACAAATAGATCTTATTATTTAATTGATAATAAAATGAATGAAATACTTTTACATTTAAATGTTCTTATTATATAAACAATAATAAAGTAAATGAGTTACTTTTACATCTAAATGTGAAGAGGATAAATAAGTCTAGATTTAATCATTTCTTAATATTTATAGTATTGAGTAATAACTTAATATCTTGTGATAAAATCATTAAAAGGATTATGATATAAAACTATATTAAACTATGATTGGGGAATTAATCTAAATAATAATCCTTACGTTCTTAGAATTTGATAAGCCATATAAAATACATTTAATACCAATGTTCAGGATGTGAGTTTATAATTAAGTAATGTATTTAGTAGTTAGAATTTATAAGAAGGTTTATAAATAGAAATTAGATACTTAAAATCTTTAAACCTTTAATTAGATGAAACTAGGTTACGTAAGAGATTATATTGATTTACCTTTTTGACACTGGGAAATGTTAATGTGTCATTTGAATATAAGGTATGGGGATTTTCAGAATAGATTATCTTATTACATAATTAACAATTTCACTTATGAATCAGAATTTAGTTCTTAGATAGACTTTACCTTATGTCGAGATATAATGTTTATCCTAAAATACAATAAAGGAAATTAATTTATTAAGTTATTCCTTTGAAACCTTGGTCTTGTAAGTAATATAAAATGTATTTAAGACATAAGTTTATTAAAATTTAGTACAAAAGGATTATACATACTCTATGGAGAGAATGTGTGTAAAAATTAAATACTTGGGAAATTAAAATGTAAGTAAGGATACATAAAAAAGGGTTATCTTAAAACACCTTATTATATAGGTAATAATTAAGCGAGTAATATACTTTGTGGATACTAAGTAAAAGAGTTGGAAGGGTTTGAGTTAATTAAAATATAGTTGTTTCAGGATGAAGAGTAATTGAACATCTTAAGACAAGATAATTAAATGGTTATAATATTAAGTCTTTCTAAAGTAAAGATAAAATAACTGAGTCTAGTAGTTGTCTCTAAATTCTAAGATCAATGAAGTTGTAATGAAATGCATCTACGACACTATGATTCCGATATACAGGTTGTAGGTCTTAATTAGTTAAGGGGAAAACTTAATCATAAGGATTATCTAGTAAATATTGATAAAATACCTAATCATTACCTTATGGAATAATAGAATAGTATTCTAAGATAAATCCATCATAGGTTATAATACGATGTCTGTCCTAAAGTAAGAATAAAGGTATTGAGCTTAAGGGTTATTATTGAGATTCTAAGACTAATTGAATAATATAAATACACTTAAGATATAAAGGTATTAATGTGAGAACTACGGTTAAGTACTAGTAAAGTGGATAAGAGTGGGACAATTGATAAGTGTTAGAAGAATACATCCCTTGATCTTACAACCTTGGGCTATACAACATTCTAAAACAAGTCGAAGGCTATACTTAACAATTAAGTGAAGGGCTTACAAGATGATCGAGGTTTAGAAATAAGAGTGAGGAATCTATTTAAGTTTGACTTAGGGTATGAGTTATTGATGATAGATTACCTTTAATATTCTTCAGAGTACTGTTGATTGTTTACGCAAGTTGTCTAGAGCTGCTACAGCGTTATCCGGGTATGATTTCTCGTACTCAGCTTGTTGTGTATTGGACTTTATGGAATGTTTTGTACGATTTCTCGTACTCGATACTTTTGCTGATGGACTTTATGGAATGTTTTGGAACATCAACTGATCTTGAATGGATTTCAAAATGAAACTGTTGTGTGACTAACTGAGCTTGATGTGACTAACTGAGCCTGTATGTGAAACTTCCTTGGTTATTGGTTCCTCCTATCTAGTTGTTTCACTAGATATTAACTGCCTAGGGTTTACGCTTCTGCACTCTGTAGGACTGAGTGTTTTGGTATTGCTCTTGTGCAGTTAATGATTTAGTGGGGTGACTGGGAATATAGGAAAATATCTGGTAGTGGTAATTCTTCCTTTGGATAATGGGTAATGTTTCAACCATGAGTCGAGTTTGATCAGCCTTATTGGAAATGGATTCTTTCTATTGGATATTAATTGTTGAGGGTTTACGCCTCTGCACTCTGTAGGACTGAGTGTTTTGGTATTGCTCTCGTGCAGTTAAAAATCTAATGGGAATATGGGAAAATGTTAATCTTGGTATTGAGTATGGATTATTTCTATTAAGTGGTGCACGCACTTTTCACCGATGACCGAGAACGGGTCGGTGGCAGCGAAGGTCTGCTATACCTCGTCCATCTGGACAACTGACAGCGGAGGTCTGTTTACCTCGTCCTTGTGACAACTGACAGCGGAGGTCTGTTTACCTCGTCCTTGTGACAACTAACTGGCGGTGGGGGCCATCTTTCCCAATTGGTTTATTCCACTCTTGAGTATATTTTGTCTATGGGAATCATCTTCTGAAATGGTGGAGACATAAACTGTCTACCACGGGTTATGGATATTAATGTCACTCCTAGTCCTTTGTGACTACTTAAGTCTTCATCTTCTTAACCAGAATTGGTTCTAACATCAACAATGGATGCTTACTAACTATGTGGAGTGACTGCTTAAGTGGATGACTTGGTTTGGAAGTTCTCTATCTCTATCTTTGTCTTGTTTTCTTTTCTCTTTAACTTGATTGTTTTGAAGTGCTTTATCTCTATTTTACTTTTAAGAGGTTGTTTTCATGTTACTGTTTATTTTGAAGAGTTATGTTTTATAAGTTGGTTTTTGGAGAATTGTACCAGTTCCATTCCAGGGAACTGACCCGCCCCTTTCGGGATGGGCTGCTTGGTTTCATCTTGCAGATACGAAGTGATTTACAGGTGGCCACGAAGAGAATGAGGGTTTGGGATGGGACTAGGTTTTGTGGAGAGTTAATGTGTTTAATTTCTATTATGTTTGTGTTAAGTTTTTCTCGAGTTCAGACCGTAGCTTTTGTAGATTGTAAGTTGTAATTGGTGAGGTTTGGTGCCGGGTGTTTGGAACCCGATGGTCTGTAATCGCCTTAGAGTTTTATTTCCGCTGTATTTATGGTTAATAGGGGTGTTACATTCCACCATATGCCCACACACATACTCCATAGAATTAACGCATTTCGACTGAGGAATTGCTGCACAACCATTCAAGAGAAGAAGAAGAAGATTTGGAAGAAGATTTAGAGGGTGAAGGCTATGTCAAAACTCTCCCTTCTCCTTGTATTTCCTTCTTCACTTTAAGAATGATTGAGTAGTAATCCCTTCTGTTCTTGGTTGGGATGAAACTCTCTTTGTAAACAATGTGTTCTTCTTAATATAATTTCAAGTTTATTAAGAGTAAGGTTCTTATTGCAAGAGAATTGGTTGATCTCTTATTCTCTTCATGCTAATTTTACTTTAGGAGGATGTATCCAAAAGTGGAATAGGATAGACTCTCTTAATGATCTTCCTACTCTCTTCTTGTGAATTAAGAGTTAGTAGTAAGAGTGAGAATTAACCCATCTTTCCCATTACTTTGTTCATTTCATGGCATGACATATGCGCGAATTGTTAATAGGTAGTGAGTTTTCTGTTTTCTTCTCGAAAACTGGAAAAAGAATACGCATATTGACTATGCCGGATGCACTGCCGGGTAGCCAATGTCCGGTATTCAACGTCTTTGAATATGCCGTGCATATGGTATCCGGCAGGACACCCGGCGCATTCAATTGTTGGTTTATTCGAAGGCTCGTGTTTATGTTTCAAGTTCATATTGATAGTTAGATAGTTTTACGCCCTGAATCAAGGATAATTTCATTGTAAATACCACTTAGTTTAGTTAGTTTTAATTAGGATTAGAAAATGTTTCACATTTCCCCCTCTTTACTTAGTAATTACCAAGGCTATGACTAATTTTCTATACAAGTCCCTAGGGTTCGACATACTTAGTCTTAAATTGCTTCCCTGCTACTTTGACCGGGTTTTGGTTTGCTACCCGTATTAGATTGAGTAGGTTATTTTACATTTTATTATGTACCGTGCATAGTGCCGGGTAAAGTATACCCTGCACATTCTTGATTTTTCCCATGTTTTAGTTTAAACTTTTGTACATAATTGTTCAATAAATACCTACTAAAATATCTGTTAGCAAAATGGCGCCGTTGCCGGGGACTTGGAATTAGTCCAAGTCCTTAACCTGGTAATTGCCATATTATTCTTTCATTCGTTGATTTTTTTATGTTGTCTTTTCAATTGTTGAATATGCCGGATTCAGTGTCGGATGTATAATACCCGGCAGTACCAGAGGAAGTCTGTGCCGGATAGTATACACCCGGCAATGAACCCGGCACATTCTACAAATTTGTAAATATATTCCCGACGATTGTTGTTTAAATGGTATGTACGTTTTCGTTTTTTTTTACTTGCCGTGTATAATGCCGGGTTGCGTTTATCAGGCACAATCGGAGGAAGTCCGACGTCGGATACTTCTTATCCGGCACGATACCTGGCTACTTAAACTTAGCATTTTTTTCGTATTCTTTCCATATTTATGATATTCCTTCCTCTTATAATGTTCTCACCCTTTGTCCAACTTTGTACTCAGGATGCATAGAAACATTTGGATGGCAAAGTTACAAAGTGGGGAGTCCAACCTTTTTTATTTTCTGCATATTTATGTGGTCAATGAATTAAACCCCCGTACAGGGGTAGAAATATTTATTAAGAGGAAGAAGATGAGACCTGCCCTTGCATACCACCGCCTTAGGACAACAGCGCGTATAAGTGTCCTACCCGTGGATGAACTGAGGCGGAGATTCCCTCATATGGGTATCTTCATCAATAGGGTTCACCGAAGGCCTCCCTCCTATGCTATCTTTACTAGTAGAGTTAGGCGCACTAGGTTTAGGGTTGTCTTTTAATGTACTTTAGTATCTTTTATATATTTTCTTTTAGTTATTTTATCTTTTATATGATATGTAACGACCATGATAGTATCTATTTAATAAAAGCATATATTAGTGATTACATGTTATTTTCATATTACTTAAAAATATTTTCTTTGTTATCTTTTAGGTACTTGTTCTTCTAAAGTGAATGCCACTTACACGATCACACAGTCTCCCTGGAACTCTCATCAATTACAATCCAGAAATAGAAAGGATATTCCATTACCTACAAAGACAGCAAAGAAATCACCATACCATGGCTGATATACCTGCAACCGTTAGGAACATTAACCGGCCTTCCAACCAAGGTCAACAACCCGTCATAAACCTTCCCACTCTTTCCCAAGCAGATTATGATGAATGGCAGAAATTAAAGCCATATCATCAAATCCGGTGTGTGAAAGAGTTAGGAATGTTTGATGGAACTAATCCTGATGAAGCCTTACTCCACATTACAAAGTTCCTCCAACACGTAAATAGCCTTACTTCCAAAGATTCGGTTCTCGAATACGCTAGGCTCTCTCTATTTCCTCATAGCCTTACAGGGATGGCAAGTAAGTGGTACCATAGCATATCCCCACAAACTATTCACACGTGGGATGACATTGCCACTAAATTCCATGACAAATTCTTACCCCCAAGCCGAACCTTAGAAATGATTGCTGAAATTTATAACTTCAAGCAACCAGGTTCAGAGAACATCGGCGAAACGTGGGATAGATTCAAGGGTTTGCTTCTGACTTGTCCCCACCATGGTCTCACCAAGGAACAACTCTTCCACTTATTCTATAAAGGATTGGTGAACCAATGTAAGATCATGGTACTTTCATCCCTTGGTGCTGATATTCTAAAGAAACCCGGAGAGCAGTTTCTTAATGGGATTGAGTCCCTATGTGAAGAAATAAGAGATTAGGCTACCGGTGGTTCCAGAGGTAGCACCCCAGGTCTATATCAAGTAGGACGAAGCGACAGCAAAATCGAGCAATTATTGAAAAGTCATGAACAATTACTGGAGAGTAACGCTCAGTAATCCACCAAAGTTAGTGCCTTGCAAAAAGTGGTGGAGCAATTGGCTATGAGCTCTCTTCCCCAGCATGTAAAAGTGGTAAATACATGACAACCTCAGGTATCGCACCCTTCTGTGTTTCCTTTACCTTCTGATGTGTTTTGTACACAGTGTGGAGGACCACACGACTTCGAACAGTGCCCTGAGTTGCAGGAATTAAAAGCATCCGAGGAAGTAAATTATGTCAACAACAACCAAGGATTCAGGCAACCTTGGCAGAGAAATATCCAAACTTCTCCAAACTCCCAGAACCAACCCGGATTTCAAGGAAATCCAAGGCAATTCCAGCAACCAACTTATGGTGGTAGACCACCCAACATTCATCCAATCATGAAGCCGAGATGGCCAAGATGCGTGACTTAATGAAGGCCTTGATGAACAAATCACGAGATACACAGGAAGATATTGCAGCCCTTCGTAAGGATCAGAAGTCACTGCAATCTCAGATCCAGCAAATGCTTACCCAACAGAGGCCATCCGACCAATTACCTTCACAAACTCAGATAAACCCAAGAGAGCACGCAAAGTCAGTTACCTTTAAGAGTAACGATGTAAGCGCAGTCACTCTCAGAAGCGGAAGAGAGATAGGTAAAGATCAAAGAAAAGAAAAAGAAAAGCAAGTTGATCCTACTGACTTGGAGGAAACCCCCCCCCCCCCCCCCCGAGGTACAGTCTCAGGAGACACAGGCTCCTATACCTTACTCTCCCTCTTCTACTTCTTCTCCTCCCAATAAAAATCAAATTTCTACTGAAAAACAACCATTTCCCAATAGGCTTAAGAAAAACCATTTAGATGGTTTAAGAATTTTTTGGGTATTTTTAACCGTCTAACCATTGATATTCCTCTTATCGATGCATTAAAGCAAATGCCAACTTATGCTAAGTTCCTGAAGGAGTTAATTAATAACAAGAGGCGGATGGAAGATGTGGAGATGGTCAGTTTAACCGAGGAGTGCTCTGCGGCATTGCTACGGGCATTACCGCCTAAACAGAAAGATCCCGGACTACCAATTGTACCATGCTATATTGGAGATATTGACTGCGGTCATGGTCTGTGTGACCTCGGTGCTAGCATCAATATCATGCCATACTCAATTTTCACCAGGATTCATGGCAGTCAACTGAAGCCGGTATCCTTTTCCCAGCAATTGGATGATAATCCTCAATCAAACCTCTGGGAATGGTGGAAAATTTGGTAGTTGGAGTCGACAATTTCATCTTTCCAGCCGACTTCGTGGTTCTAGACATTGATGAAGACACCAAAGTTCCCCTAATCCTTGGAAGACCTTCCTAAGTACTACATGCGCAATCATTGACGTTCATGAGGGCAAAGTCATCTTCCGAGTTGGGGACGAAAAGATCGAGTTCGATATGGCAAAGATGGTAAGAAAAAGTGTAAATGCTCATACTGTTTGCTGGGTCGGTCTTTTGGCAGATAATGGTGAGAAAGAATTCCAAGATGATGAAGAAACATTCTCCCTCCCCTCAATTGAACCGCATGAATTAGAGGCATTGGAGCAAATCTTGGTTTCATCGATCGAAGAGTCTCCCGCAAGGGAAATCAAGGTGGTTATTGACCAACTCAATGGTGGTAAGCAAAAAAGTGCCAATGGTTGTCGACCACCATTAGAGATCTTAGAGCGCTCACCATTTAAAGCCATTCCATCAATCAAAAACCTCCCGAGGTAGATCTTAAAGCACTTCCATCTCATCTCAAATACGCCTTCCTGGCAGGTAACAATGCTCTCCCTGTTATCATCTCCTCGCTTTTAACTGCTGAGCAAGAAACTAAATTATTAGGAGTCTTAGGAGATCATAAGAGAGCAATAGGTTGGTGTCTAGCTGATTTAAAGGGCATTGATCCTAGCTTTTGCACTCATCGTATATATATGGAGGAAAACCATAAATCGATTAGGCAAAATCAGAGGAGATTAAACCCAAATTTGAAAGAAGTTGTGAAAAAGGAGGTTTTGAAATTGTTAGATGCAGGTATCATCTATCCGATTTCCGATAGCCCTTGGGTGAGTCCTGTCCAAGTGGTTCCCAAAAAGGGAGGCATAGTGGCCGTCCCTAATGAAAAAGGGGAATTAATCCCTTAGAGACAAACAACTGGCTGGAGAATGTGCATTGATTATAGAAGATTAAATGCATCCACCATAAAGGATTACTTCCCTTTGCCATTTATAGATCAAATGTTAGAAAGATTGGCAGGTCGGGAATTTTATTGTTTTCTAGACGGCTACTCAGGCTATTTTCAAATTCCAATTGCACCAGAGGATCAGGAAAAGACCAACTTTACTTGTCCTTATGGTACCTTTGCTTATAATCGTATGCCATTTGGACTTTGCAATGCTCCTGCCACTTTCCAACGTTGCATGCAAGCAATATTTTCTGATTTCATAGAAAAGAGTATAGAAGTATTCATGGATGATTTTAGCGTATATGGTTCCACCTTTGACGATTGTTTGCAGCAGCTGGATTTGATTTTTGACAGGTGTGAAGATACAAATTTAGTCTTGAATTGGGAAAAATGTCACTTCATGGTGAAGGAGGGCATTGTGTTGGGGCACAAAGTGTCAAAAGCTGGTATTGAAGTAGACCGGGCCAAGGTCGAAATCATCGAGAAACTCCCACCTTCTACTTTTTGTAACACCCCAACTACAACAACACACTTAATAACAAGTTACAGCGGAACACATACTTCATCACATTACTTACTCGTTGGTGTTACACGCCGTCAGCCATCCACGTGGCTAACAAGGCTAATACATATACATTGTATCGGTCTGATGGACCAGATTCCCGAGCAACTACACATTACAAACTCTTTCCATTACCAACATTCATTATACACATACATTCCAACTGTACTGAGTATTTACTAACTAGTGCGGACAACAGTTTCGGTCTTACTACACCTACATTACATACCCAACTCATTAACTACCCGTGTAGTAATAACTACCACGTCCTACTCTCGAACGGTCTTCAGCTCCTTGTACCTGAAATAGGAAAGAAAGGGTGGCCCCCAAGGGGCTCAGCACCTTTGCTGGTATGGTAATCTCGCAGCCCGCATGCTACCGGGCCACGCACAACTAATTGTTGTCTGAGCATGCGGTTGATTATATTTAAATCATGCATGGGAAAACATAAACAACTTATCACACTACCACATCCAATCAAAAGGATCTAAATACACAACATCACACATCAACACCTGTTAGATTACTCATTGTGTTCCTTAACCCCTTAGGGTTTCTCCTCTAATGGAGCTATTTACTTAATAGACGACGCTTGCCCATTGTCGGGTTATACTTAAATTTCCCATATTATAACCTGTGACTCATACCCATGACCCATATCCTCCACATAACAGTTCACATCACACCTTAGCAGTCATGGCATAGCAAGAAATGTTGCAAAGCCTCAACAACACATACAACACAGGAGCATTTCACTTTGGGAAATGACCCAACACAGTTAGTTAACTTGGTAAGCCTAGAGAATGATAACACCCTCATGATAAGCTTGTTACATCACTCATTACCGTCCTTTTTGTCGGACGAGTAACTTGACATAAAGATGGATAGGATATAGTGATCCGAACACACCACACACACACATATTTCCCCCTAGACCGATCATCAGTCAGAATAGGTAAGCTTTGAATAAGCTAGTGGGAGATTGAAGACCAAGAAGGAAATCAAAAATAACAGAGAGGAAGGTAAAGCAAGGATGGATACCCACTCCCAAACAACGCGCGACCGGAACGACCGGATTCCTCACCCCCCCCCCCCCATTAGTACATATATACTTATAAATAAATAGTTAGAGCTCCATTATGGAACCTATCACATCCACACACCATAAGGTATTACAACTGGGTTAAACACACAAGGGAGGTTCACACACTTGCACACAACAACAACACACAACTAACTCACGCATAGACGTGGTTAGAACGTTCCCATGGTATGGGTCGTTAAATCCGAATACCGATCTCTTATGTGATCCTAGATTTGGTTAGCTAGAGCCTAACACTTCCGAGGTTAAACGGTATCGGAATTATACACACCACATAAATGAATTGCTATAAACTCATTACATGTTTTTATCTTACAAGGTGGCAAACACTCAGAAAATCAAGTTGGCATACAAGCCGGTGTAATCCGGTAGGACACAGGTTGCAAGAAAACCATACCTGTCACCACGGTCCACTATATTGTGTCCTCCTAGGTTCCTCGAGCAAATCCCGTACAACTGGTAACATCACAATTACTTCCATTAACATTGGGGTAACATGTTTGTTTAACGACTAATGCGCCCATAGTTAACCCCGTCATCCCGTTATACTTACTTTTACACTTGTGATCTTAAGTTCACAACTCTCACATCAAACCTAACACTTGTTTACACATTTTAAGGCCTTTACATGTCACCAAACAAGGCCTAAACATCACCTAAAACCATTACCATTCAATCCCCCATGATTAGAAGCCTTTAAAACACATTTTGCAACATTTTTGCCCTGGTCCGGGACTTGGTCCGAACCCAAGGTCCCGGACCAACACTGGAATGTAGTCTCGGCCTTTATTTTCACTTGGTCCGGGTCTTGGTCCTGGACTAAGGACCCGGACCACTTGTAAACTTGTCTTTCGGCTGATTTTTAAGGGTGGTCCGGGTACCTATACAAGGGCTAGGTACCGGACCATGTTAATAAGTTGTCAAAACATCATTTTTCAACCCCTAAACCAACCTTAAACCCTACCTAATCATTCCATAATCTTTCCACATGTTTCCTACATGTTTAAACACCTTAAATCATGCACTAAACCTTCCTAAAACATCACTAACTTGTTACCCAATTTCTTGCAAAAACTCCTAACACTTATAACATTTTTCCTTAGATTTCTAAGTGGTATATTATGTCTGCTACCTCAACTAACCATAGTGTTGTCTCACAAAGATTACCACTACTCCAATAGCATTGTCTCTCACAAACACCTCCATTACACAACTCCTTCTATTTCCACAAGTTTACACTTAGACCTTCACAAGGCATCATTTTTCCTTTGTTTACCAAAACTTGCACAAGACTTACACTTCACAAAACAAGACTTTGGTGTGTACAAAACACTCATTTAAACTCTAAATCCTCCAAGACTATGCCCAAGGCATCTTAACACTTGTGAACACCTTATTTCACTTTCTTTCACCATTTTAACACTTAACAATCCCTAGTACCTTCTAGGTCATAAAATCTCATTATAATACTTAAACTCCTTTGTTTATCAACTAAATTTTTCCATAGCTTCTCTTGTATCACCTTACACCAACACACATGGTTTATCCACCTTCACACAATCCAAGAACACTCAATCCCTTAATACACATTCCTTACACACAACATATTGTTTTTCATCCTTTAACCACCAAAGATATTCATCTTCACAAGAGATGTTCTTTACACACAACTAAACCTTTAAACAACACTACATCACAATATAGTGCATAAACTTAAATTGCTTGGCACTTAGGCCCTTAAATAACATTAACCTTAAACACTGAATTTCCACATTTAAATGCCTTCAACCTGCAAATACACGCAACAAGGCTCCCATGTCTTTTTAGTCCACCTTGTGGATAGTTTTCTATCTCATTTCCTATTGGCTCTTAAGGTTATTTATTAAGCAAATATAGCCCGATTCCCTAGTACACAAAACTACATTAAGAGTGGTCATTTACCTCTTTGTTTTCTAAGCTTTCCCACATGTTTTCTCTTGTTCTTTCGTGGTTGAAAATCGCCAAGGAGCTTTTATCACTTGTCAATCTTCTAACCAATACACAAATAAGGGCAATGAGCATTAAGCATTATACCTAAGCTCATGAATAAACCCTAGACTACAAGAAGTGTTTTAAACACTAAATGGGATGTTTACCTTGGATTTGCAAGGGAGCTTGATTAAATAGCAAGAGAGGACTCCTCCTAGTCCATTGAAGTTTGAATTAAGCTAAGAAGAGAGCAAGACAAGGCACCATTGTGGGGTGAATTTTCGGTTACATAGAAAAATGGGGGGAAACTTGGATTTTCTTTGATTTTCCTTACCTTGAACCAAAGGAGAATGACAAGGCATGAAAATATGAGCTCAAGCTCCTTCAATGGAGATTCTTCATGGCACCAAAATGGAGTTCTTGAAAAAAGATAGGAATGAAGAGCTTGCTCCAACTAACACAAATATGGTCTTAGATTTTGATTTGGAGCATGGAGTTGGATTTGGCAAGAGTTTGAAGTTGGAGAAGTGCTCTTGTTGTAGCGTGAACGGTTTGGAGCAGGAGGAAGAAGAGGGATACGGTGGAGGAAGAAGGGAAATGAAGAAAGTGAGGTGAGAAAATGAAAAAGGTAAGATATTTACTTATAAAAGCAAATAGTCTTTTTACTTTATTTCTTTTTCTTTTCTTTAGTTGCTAGACATGTGTGATGACTCACACTCTAAAAACCGTGCCCCCTTCAATATATAAGATACTTATGGTCTTTGTTGACCATTTAATTGAGCTAAGTTGACTTAAGTCAAAACTAGCACTATTTGGGCACTATTCACTAATTAGTGCACATATTTGTGAAATTTTTTATTTCCCATTGATTTAGACTTCCTAATGTGATACTAAGTAGTACAAATATTGATTAAAGAGTAATTATGGTCATTTAGCCACTCAAAACTCATTTACAAGACAACTCTTCAAAAATGTGCTTTAAGACTCCTTAAAGCACATTTTGTGTTTTAACTTGTTTTCAAGCTTGGTTTTCTTTAGTAAATGGTTTAATATATCCATTAACATGTAAATAAGGTCTTGGTAAGCTCTTTGGGTCTTAACCAAGGTTATCCCAAGCTTAGAGCACATTTTCGCCCATATTGTCTTTATGGTACTTTCTTGTATTTTCTATGGTTTAATTTGCTTACTAGCGTTTCTAAGGCATCTATTAGCCTTATTTTACCATAGTTCAACATTTAGATAACATATCAAGTTTTGTGGTATTTCACACCAAGTCTAGAGCACCCATTTGCTTAAACTGACTTTATGGTGTTTTCTTCGGTATAAATTGTCTACCAAGGTTTCTTAAGGACTTAATTAGACTTAGAAGTCATAATTACATAATTATTTAACACTTAAGGATTTGGGGTATTTCAATCTGCCCCCTTTAAAAGAAGTTTCGTCCTCGAAGTTCACACTTCCCACGCATCATTGGATTAGAATACGGGGATCACTTTAAAAAAAATCCATAGCCAAACATACTTTCACATGACAAACATCACCACTTCCATAACATATCGTACTCTACATAACAACCTCGGACTTAACGGTCCGGGTAAAATATCCACATCCGTACATAACATAACATACTTACATAATAACCTCAGACTCAACGGTCCGGGTATCTCAACAACACTTGTACTTACATAACAACCCTCAGACTCTCAGGTCTGGGTAACGTAACAACATTTAGACACATAGGTCTGGGTAACATAGCAACTTTCAGAACTCAACCACATTAGGACTCAAGGTCAAAATAAAATTTATTACACATACCATACAACATGTCTTAGCATGTATAGCAACCAAAAATACCTTTTATATACACTGTGATCCCGCAGAACCCGGTCGTGATGGACACCTTCTGGTCCCTGTTCCTTTGGGAGATCGAAACAATCACTTAATTTTTAACATATATACTTCTCATGTCACCGGTCCGAAGACAAAGGCTCATACGTCCTCAGCTCGTGAGCAAGTACTACAAAAATATTAATCGAATGTTTTGGAAATACCAATTGAAAATCCTTTTTGAAAACGCAACACAACTCCAAGTCCAATTTATGCTCTTTGTAAGTTTTCTTAGCGTGGTTATTTGTGACCACTTATAGGGAGTTTCGTCATCCAACCCTGATGTGATCAGCATCAGTGTTGAACTATCCTTTCACCCCAATTTGTGTTCGGCTTCCCTTGATCTCATGAAAATCAAGTTTCACCTCCCACTTCAATTTCAAGCATCAAGTAATTCACTCATTTCCTATTTTCTATCTTTTTAATCATTCTAATCATGATCATAACATCTCCAAGGGAAAGAACTTCGTCTATCAGTTATTTCCATTCACTTTTAATCAAGTTACCTAGGGAATCTAATTCTTTTTAGGTTCTATGTTGGTTTCTTACCCCTTCATAAATCACAATACTGTATTTATATATATTTTTATCAAAATACAATACACGGTTTTTACATTTAGTATCATGTGAACATATATTGTCGGGGTTTTAGTTCCCCGGGAGTTTCTTTACTCCCATACACTTGTACTAACACACACAACTGTTAACAAAGAATACACACTTATCACAATGGCATTCGCATCTTCTGTGCGCAATTACCACAATTAAACCATGAATGAATGCATATGTTTATCTAACATGTGCACCAATCATCAAAATAAATTATCTTGTGCTATGCACACCATAGTTTACGTACACTTGTACGGTAAAACACACTAAGCGGTTTTACGCTCTACCCCCCTTAAAAGGGATTACGCCCACGTAATCGATCACTGAATATCGGTTTAAAATGTTCTGCCGCCGTGAGGTGTTTTAACTTCCACGCGGTCTGTTATACAATGCGTTCTGGTTAGAGGATCTTAACCATATTGGCGGTTTAGTCCCTAAACCAAGAATTCTCATTGGAATTTGTTTATCTCATAACCGGTTTCGGTTCTGGCCTGTGAGGCTTCTAGGCGTTAATAATTATCCATTTACTCATGTTCACTATGCACATTCAACACTTGAATCACAGGTCCACTAGCTTTTGCTGCGCGACCCTTATAACTTTAAAGCTTAGTTTGCCCCTTTCGTTATTCTTACTGTATTATACATCTCCCAATTATCATCCTTAGCTTGGTAATAACAGTTTCTCAACCGATGTGTGGTATTTCTTGCCATGCGCGAATTCGGTGAGTTACAAACTTTCTATCCACTTCCATAATAATTTACTGTGTATACTACTATGTATTTTACAATGATTGACTTGATTTCTTCCGACTTACTGTCTGTTGAGATTGAGCTACCACCTAATGCATAGTGCTCTCTCGTTTATTTCCCCTCTTGAGGTATATTCTATACCGATATTTGGTATCTAGTGCCATTGTAGTCACTTATTGCTAAACATGCTTCCACACTTGGTCCTGTACAAGTATCCTTTCATTTGTTCGACCTTGCATTTCCTTATGCCTTGGTCCTTGTAGCGTTATAAGTCTCTTTCTACTTTTACCACAATTAACATTTTCCAAATTCCTAACTATCTCACTCGATCATTACTGCGCAAGCGCAATACCAAAACACTCAGCCATACAGAGTGCAGAGGCGTAAACTCTTGGCAGTAAATCTCTTATGTGATTGCAACAGGAATTCACACTGTGTTCCACTGAGATTCTTATCCCATAATACTGGCTACTGGCTGACTGCCCGGTTTATTTGCTATCACTTACCGTTGTATCTCCACTGGGTTTAACTCATAACTTTGCTCATTCGCTATATTGTTGCCTAACAATACTCATACAACGGTCGCTTATTGCACACCGTATCCTTACTCATTATACAACATCAACTTATACTGCATCCGATATTATATTAGCTTCCGCACATGTACTTTCATTTCTTATATTATGGTTTGTCATTCCTTTGGATGACAACTGGATACACTATTTTTCGAGTCTTTATGCTCCTTGAGCAAATCATTACTTTGGTACCCTCACTCGAGTTATAAAACGGCGTTACTCAGCTTGGTGCTACACATTATACACACATGCTAGTAAACTAGCTGCTCTTCCACAATAACAACATGGTCAATCCTTAACATATTTCTTGAACTTGGTACAAATAACTACCGCTCCCGCGGTCTCACAATGTCGAGAGGTATCCCCACTCTAAAAGCAGTGGTTCATTTCCCGCTCTATTTACTTGTATAACATAAACTCCTGCAATCGATCAAATTTACATATCACATTCAGTTTGTGGCTTATAAGCCTTACCGCCTCGAGCTCTGCTCATTGTAGGCTGTTCACACACATTTAGTTCTCTATACAACATTACATGGTTTAGAGGTTGTATTGGGCTCCATGACAAGGTCATTGCGTCACGCTTCCTTTCATGGGGTGCCCCTTAGGAATGTCAGTCTGCCTTCTGCCGTCTTATGTTTAACTGAATGTTAGTTTCAACCCTTACGTTTCTGTCTCGTTATTTCATCCAACAGTTGTTGATCCAAACACCCCTCAAGGCATGCTCCTGGGTGTTGCTAAGTTATGTCATTACATCTGGCTTGTACTTGCGGGTACGTTTAGTTAGCTACATTGCTTTGCGTTCTTGGTTGGGTTTAATATTCTCTTTAGTGAATGTCGATATTCCCTGGTAGCGTAGGTGATCACTCTGGGAGTTTCTTCCCGTTCAATGTACATTATCAAGTCCATACCAGGCACCTGCCTTGTCATGTATAGGCTGGGTCACCGCTCCAGCTATCATGTTTATCACTCGTGACACTTGAGACATATGCTATGCCTTTACTTACTAACCAGTGCACTTTGCACTTCCTGACTCTTAATCATTTCCTTGAAATAAACTCACTAATTCCTTTAGTCTTCTTAACTTAACTGGTTCCTTTACTTAATTCAACCATTCGTGGTAATCCCTTACTCTTGTTTAACTTTTACTGCTGACCGTAGTATGGAGCCGACTACTTCCCGTGTTCCTGACTCTACTCGTATACATATGTGGGGTATCCTACTGATACATTGCTACTTACCCGACTAACCCATGAGTAGGTCTGTCAGGCCCACAAGCTCCTATCGGAGTGCGGTCGTCCCACATTTCAGTTGGTACACTTGTAGTGTCCGTCACACACCTAGGTGAAGTATTCTGTTGTCGACTCCTCTTATATCGTCTTATGATAATATGCATTCCGTGCTTCCCGAACTTAATCAAGGGAAAATCTATCCACTGTTGTATCATTATGAACTCCATCCATTCCCTCGGGTTGCTACCCTTGGGTTTACCGATTTCTGTCCAGTTGTTCAAAAGTGAACTGGGTGCAACTTACCTACTGTGTGGTGCTGAGGCCGGTGTAGGTCCTCTTGTTTGGTTTAAAAGAAGGTTAGAAATAAATATGGGTTTGAAAGAAAATTTTGTTTTGAAAGAAAAGAGTTTGAAAGAAAAATTCTCGCGGTTTCACAACGTCTTCTTGCCTTAACCAAGTCTAGCTTCTTGCTGACTGGTGTATTCCCATTTACAAAGGTTAGGCTGTTAAGCCCTTCCACAGTTATGATGATCCCACTCAACTTCGTGGTACTTTACTAAGTACTTTGTAATTGTTGAAATTTTCCCCGAACAGCCCCATTGTAGCAGCACTTGCCATGGCGAGTGCGCCATGTAAACTGGCTATCGGTTCGACATGTACCGGCTGCGGTACTGTTTTTACCTATACTGTCATCAGTGGCCTTGTTGGCCCTTACCTTTATACTCTAATTTGGTAAATAATCTTCTGCACATCTTCTCATTGGTCTTCACATGACAGTCATCAACTAGGGTGTTTTCCATTCTTGGAGACCCCCTTTTACTTAGTATTGTATCTTCTTCGTAGCCGGTTCCACGCATTTGTCGTGGTTACTGAGTCTGGTCTCTTGTTTGGGTACTACGTTGTAGTTTCCTTAGCCGGTTGGTATACCGTTGGCATATTATTTAATAATTGTGGTCCCGTAGACACGCGTCTCGGGTTCCATTACTTCACCTCTTGCCTGTTGCACAGTTGGTGCGTTGTTCTCGACTGCTCGGCATGTCGACCCAGGTTGCCAGAAATTCCATTCTCCTATGCATAGGATTCTTCATTCTTCGCTATTAAATGCAGTTAACATTGATCAGACGGAAACCGTCTCCGGGATTCCCACTTTTCGGGATCCACCGTATGACAGGTTCTCCGTACTTACAGAGGTATTTAATAATAGCCAGATCGGGTACTCCCGAGTAAGAGAAGGCTTTTATCTCTCTGGCGTCCTTTCCCGAGTTATAAAACAGGGTTTGTGGAGGGCGGGATGGATATTGTAGGTTTCCAGTACACACTGGTAATTCCTAACTAGCGTATCTCTCACGCTATCACTCAACCCTTAACCCAAAGTACTAAATTCCTATCTCGGTACTTCCTAAGCTCGGTAATTCAGTCATCAGAGCGATACTTCGCTCTGATACCACTTTTTGTAACACCCCAACTACAACAACACACTTAATAACCAGTTTCAGCGGAACACATACTTCATCACATTACTTACTCGTTGGTGTTACACGCCGTTAGCCATCCACGTGGCTAACAAGGATAATACATATACATTGTATCGGTCTGATGGACCAGATTCCCGAGCAACTACATATTACAAACTCTTTCCATTACCAACATTCATTATACACATACATTCCAACTGTACCGAGTATTTACTAACTAGTGCCGACAACAGTTTCGGTCTTACTACACCTACATTACATACCCAACTCATTACCTACCCGTGTAGTAATAACTACCCCGTCCTACTCTCGAACGGTCTTCAGCTCCTTGTACCTGAAATAGGAAAGAAAGGGTGGCCCCCAAGGGGCTCGGCACCTTTGCTGGTATGGTAATCTCGCAGCCCGCATGCTACCGGGCCATGCACAACTAATTGTCGTCTGAGCATGCGGTTGATTATATTTAAATCATGCATGGGAAAACTATAAACACTTAACACACATCCAATCAAAAGGATCTAAATAACACAACCAACACATCAACACCTGTTAGATCACTCATTGTGTTCCTTAACCCCTTAGGGTTTCTCCTCTAATGGAGCTATTTCCTTAATAGACGATGCTTGGCCATTTGTCGGGTTATACTTAAATTTCCCATATTATAACCTGGGACTCATACCCATGACCCATATCCTCCACATAACAGTTCACATCACACCTTAGCATTCATGGCATAGCAAGAAATGTTGAAAAGCCTCAACAACACATACAACACAGGAGCATTTCACTTTGGTAAATGACCCAACACGGTTAGTTAACTTGGTAAGCCTAGAGAATGATAACACCCTCATGATAAGCTTGTTACATCACTCATTACCGTCCTTTTTGTCGGACGAGTAACTTGACTTAAAGATGGATCGGATATAGTGATCCGAACATACCACACACATACATATTTCCTCCTAGACCGATCATCAGTCAGAATAGGTAAGCTTTAGAATATGCTAGTGGGAGATTGAAGACCAAGAAGGAAATCAACCATAACAGAGAGGAAGGTAAAGCAAGGATGGATACCCACTCCCAAACAACACGCGACCGGAACGACAAGATTCCTCACCCCCCCATTAGTACATATATACTTATAAATAAATAGTTAGAGCTCCATTATGGAACCTATCACATCCACACACCATAAGGAATTACAACTGGGTTAAACACACAAGGGAGGTTCACACACTTGCACACAACAACAACACACAACTAACTCACGCATAGCCATGGTTAGAACGTTCCCATGGTATGGGTCGTTAAATCCAAATACCGATCTCTTATGTGATCCTAGATTTGGTTTGCTAGAGCTTAACACTTCCGAGTTTAAACGGTATCGGAATTATACACGCCACATAAATGAATTGCTATAAACTCATTACATGTTTTTATCTTACAAGGTGGGAAACACTCAGAAAATCAAGTTGGCATACAAGCCGGTGTAATCCGATAGGACATAGGTTGCAAGAAAACCATACCTGTCACCACGGTCCACTATATTGTGTCCTCCTAGGTTCCTCGAACAAATCCCGTACAACTGGTAACATCACAATTACTTTCATTAACATTGGGGTGACATGTTTGTTTAACGACTAATGCGCCCATAGTTAACCTCGTCATCCCGTTATACTTACTTTTACACTTGTGATCTTAAGTTCACAACTCTCACATCAAACCTAACACTTGTTTACACATTTTAAGGCCTTTACATGTCACCAAACAAGGCCTAAACATCACCTAAAACCATTACCATTCAATCCCCCATGATTTGAAGCCTTTAAAACACATTTTGCAACATTTTTGCCCTGGTCCGGGACTTGGTCCGGACCCAAGGTCCCGGACCAACACTGGAATGTAGTCTCGGCCTTTATTTTCACTTGGTCCGGGTCTTGGTCCTGGACTAAGGACCCGGACCACTTGTAAACTTGTCTTTCAGCTGATTTTTAAGAGTGGTCCGGGTACCTATACAAGGGCTAGGTCCTGGACCATGTTAATAAGTTGTCAAAACATCATTTTTAAACCCCTAAACCGACCTTAAACCCTACCTAATTATTCCATAATCTTTCCACATGTTTCCTACATGTTTAAACACCTTAAATCATGCACTAAACCTTCCTAAAACATCACTAACTTGTTACCCAATTTCTTGCAAAAACTCCTAACACTTATAACATTTTTCCTTAGATTTCTAAGTGGTATATTATGCCTACTACCTCAACTAACCATAGTGTTGTCTCACAAAGATTACCACTACTCCAATAGCATTGTCTCTCACAAACACCTCCATTACACAACTCCTTCTATTTCCCAAGTTTACACTTAGACCTTCACAAGGCATCATTTTTCCTTTGTTTACCAAAACTTGCACAAGACTTACACTTCATATAACAAGACTTTGGTGTGTACAAAACACTCATTTAAACTCTAAATCCTCCAAGACTATGCCTAAGGCATCTTAACACTTGTGAACACCTTATTTCACTTTCTTTCACCATCTTAACACTTAACAATCCCTAGTACCTTCAAGGTCATAAAATCTCATTACAATACTTAAACACCTTTGTTTATCAACTAAATTTTGCCATAGCTTATCTTGTATCACCTTACCCCAACACACATAGTTTATCCACCTTCACACAATCCAAGAACACTCAATCCCTTAATACACATTACTTACACACAACATATTGTTTTCCATCCTTTAACCACCAAAGATATTCATCTTCACAAGAGATTTTCTTTACACACAACTAAACCTTTAAACAAAACTACATCACAATATAGTTGTAACACCCCAACCGTTAATCCTATGCTTACCGTCCAAACATCCCTTAATTCTATCAGTACGCAGCGGAAGACTACTACTTACTACAGCGGGTGATACAACGCCGCTAACCGCCCATACGGCTAGCTAGGCTATTCTACTTACAGTGACGGTCTGATGAACATAATATACCGAGCTACTATATTACTTACCAAAATACCACATACCGAATACTTACATCAATGGATCACCGAGTATTTAAGTGTATTCAATTACATCTCAATTTCAACTTCCCAAAAGAATGAGTTTCTACAAGCTACTCATCTATACCAATTCCCATTATATCAATATCCAAAAAGGTGTACCCCATGGTACACCGGCTAATCAAAAGTTACAGCCATGTACTACTTAGTACACCATTCCCACATTCATTGTTTACAACCAAAAAGAAGACAAAGAAAATGAACTAAGTCTTCAACAGCTTCATCCCTCTCTTGCACCTGCATTCATATTAAAAACGGTGCCCCAAGGGGCTCAGCAAAAAGCTGCGCATAAACTCCGCATATACCGAGTGCTAACAAGGGCACGCCGACTATTTGACGTCCACTAAACATGCGATTCATTACTTTCACACATACATGCTTTGCATACAACATACATACTTATACAATATATTATACATTCCAAGGCAACAATACAATAGCATACGCACAATACTTACCTTCACCAGGTTAGCCAAATTACGCATCCGGGTTAATCGGAATGCTATTTACTCTTTTACTCATTTCACATTCCTTACTCTTACTTATACTTACTTACTTTCATTTACTTACTTACTCATTCTTACTTACTTACTTATACTCAAGTTAAGTCGGTATGACCTCCGGCCCGGGGACTACACCGTCCCACCACCGGGATTTACTTGACTCACCAATCCGGGATGCTACCCATTTAAGGGGTTTGGGCCGCGGACCAGTTTAAGAGTCAGGAATCGGATCCAACCTCTTGTGTCTCCTCATCCTCACGCGTGGCCGAAACTATATCGGACTTCTACTCATTCCAGTTTAATTACCAATTTAAGTTAGATTGGTTAGCTTGTTAGGAATCAGTTAGAAGTCCAATCACAAATAATAATCGGTCACAATACGATACATCATACATACACACATTCATTATCATCCACATATTTCATGAATTATACAAACTATGATTTAAAGATCCTATACAATAATATACAGCACTACATATTCACAAGTAAGCATGATAACTCCGATTCGTGCATTTATCTTATTTGGTGATCAATTAGCACACAACACACAAATCAGAGTAACCAAGGTAGCATAACCAAGGTAGCATACGGGGCATGAGGAATTCATACCGTTCACCGTTGTACTTGTATCCCAACGTTCCTTCGGTGTTCACAAATCAAATCCTATGATATACATACAATTGAATGATTAATCTAACTATCATTAACTTAACTCATTTACTCTTACGTTTACTAATCCATACTTACTAAGTCTTTGCATTCCAATACTTACATTTTATTTACTTACTTCTAATTACTTAACAATGGTATACTTACATATATATGCACATATGTATAGGTGGGTATACATATATACATATATATAATTATCATTTAATTTAATTCAAATTTTTTTTTGTATGACTCGACCGACCTTACAAGTCCGGTCCCCAAGGTCGGTCGAAGTCAGTAGGGAATTACGCTGGAGAATTACAGGGCCGACCGACCTTGCAAGTCCGGTCCCAAGGTCGGTCCATTCCAGTGAGTCACCTGATGAAATTTTTAGCTCGACCGACCTTGCAAGTCCGGTCGCAAAGTCGGTCCATTCGAGTAGCTTACAAGACGGAAAATTTTTGGGTCTACCGACCTTGCAAGTCCGGTCGCAAGGTCGGTCCATTCCAGTAGGTTGCATTACGGGAAATTCTTCTGGCCGACCGACCTTGCATGTCTGGTCCCAAGGTCGGTCCATTCCACAAGGTTTCCGTCCTTTGTAAATCTGGGCTCGACCGACCTTGCAAGTCCGGTCCCAAGGTCGGTCCGGCCCAGTATTTGCATTTTTATTTCTGTTTTTAGTTCTATCTTTCACCCATTACTTCCCTATTGTTCCTACACTTAATTCCACATGTTTTACCACTAATTAACCCTCCTAATACACCTTAGTTCATTCATTAACTCTTTACACATCTTTATACTAATCCACACACCTAATCTTCCAAGTTTCATTTCAACACTTACACTAGTTCTTCTTCTAGTTGCATTTTGCTACAGATTTCTATTCTAACTCTCTCCCTCTTTAGATCCCTCTTCTAATGTAATTTCTAGACTTTCTAATGCCTCACAATACATTAGCTATCTCTCCCAACTTACTCTCTAACCAACTCACACAAAAACTGTTACAACATATATATTTCACCTAGTTTCTAGTCCACTAAGTGTTCTAATCCTAGGTAAATTTTGCCATGACCTCCCCTATAATTTTATACTCTCACCACATTGTTTATTCACACATTAATGGTCCACACCACCTGTTTAGAACCAATAGCAACATACCCAATTCTCATACACAAATACTACACTAACAACATTAAATTTCCTGCACTCAAACATTGACTCCCATCTATGTTTTCAATAAGTTTACATATCTTTTAAGGGCTTGAAACACTTGTTTCTTCCTACCCATTACACTACTACTACATTACCATTTTACAATACATATTTTTACTTCTAAAAATCTGTTACATAATGCATTACTAAACTACACAAGAGAGCATCATTTTACCTTGTTCTTCTCCTAGTTGTTTTTCTCTTCCTGCTTCTTCCTTCTCTCTTTCCTTCCTCTTCCTCTTCCCACCGGTTTAGCAACCAAAATTCTAACACTACAGCCCACATATATATACACACTTCAATACTAAAAACTAACCCTAACATTATTTAAGCTTTTAATGCAAGTTTTAGGGTTTAGAGATGTATTACCTTCCAAGGGTTTATGTAATGCTTGGAATGGCTCAAGAACAATCTTCCCCACTCTCCAAGGAAGCCAAAATCGGCTAGGGTGCAAGGGAACCAAACAAGAGTTTAGCTTCAAATTCGTTTTGCCCACAAGACTAGAAAACGATGGAGTTTCAAGAAGATTTTTACCTTAAAAGAACAAGGAGAAGAAGGTGGTTCTAGTGGTAGTCTTGAAGCTCCAAATGCTCCATACCCATGGAGATGAAAGTTCTCCTTTTCGATTTTCGAAAAGATAGAAATGTTGCTCTTGAGGAGGGGATTCCAATGGTGTAGTTTTTATAATTTGTGGAGGAAGTTTAAGGGAGTAACAAGAGGAGAGAAGATAGGTTTTGTGTGGGTTCTCTCAAGCTTCCATGGCCATCGGTTTGGAGAAGAAGAAAGGAAGAAATGAGAGAGTGAGGGTGGGGGTTTACGTGAGTGAAGAGAATAGAATAGGAGAGAGAGAATAAAGGTGAGTGTGGGGTTGTTTTATTATTTTGTTGTTTTGCAAATAAGAGGGAGTTAGTGAGTGTGTGAGAGAGGGGGATAGGGGGCCGGCTGGCACACACACACACACACACACACACAACTTTACTTTTTATTTTAAAAGTGGACACATAAGTTTTGGTTATTTATGTTTCTACCCCACAACTTCCCGTTTTTGACAGTTTTTACTAATCTCTCGTTTTATTGATTTTATTGGTTCTAAAGCTTCACTAATATTTATTAGTGATTATTTAGTTGACCAAAATTGTTACGAGTCTATTTGACCCACTTAAAGATACGTCTTCCCGGTTACCTCGAAAAACGCGCTTTAAGGTTCGTTAGTGTTTTTAATCCATTTTAAGGGTCTCTTTTCTTCGGGATTTGTTCCCTCATGATTATTTATACTTAATTAAGCTTCTAAATTTCTTATTAGCCTAATTAATCACTGTTTTTGATTACGGGGTATTTCAATCTACCCCCCTTAAGAAACTTTGCCCTCAAAGTTGCTCAAGGTTAATAGTTTAATTATTCTACTCATTAGGCAAACCAATTGCCATAATGTGTCTTGCTACCACCTATGAGGTGTTTACTTCTTCCACATTGCAACATACACAATTCAAGCATCATACACAATCCAATTCATACTACTCCACAATACAACATTGCAATTCACAATACCATTACACAGGCTTCACACATCATACATCCATACACTACACATTACACATACATACATACGCATACCAAATTCACTTGCACTACATGTGCCATACAAAACCTATTACAATGCCTACATACTAAGCAATGCTTACCCCGAAGCAATGCAAAAGCAAAAGGCTCTACCCCCCTTAAAAAGGGGTACGCCCCGTACCCGTATTACTAAATACTAGACTCTCTAGTCTATGAATAACTGTGGGTACTTAGCCTTCATGGCGTCTTCCAATTCCCATGTCGCTTCTTCGACATCGTGGTTTGACCATAGGACTTTCACCATTCGTATAGACTTATGGCGAGTGTCTCTGGTCTTCCTATCAAGGATTCTCACAGGGGTTTCAACATATCGCATGGTCGGCTCAATGGATAGTCTCTCAGGTTCTAAGACATGAGAAGGATCAGCAATATACTTCTTGAGTTGTGACACATGAAATACAACATGGACACGTCCCAAGTCCTCAGGTAATGCTAACTTGTAGGTTGCGGATCCAACTCTTTCGGTGACAGTGTACGGCCCTACAAACTTTGGGCTTAGCTTGCCCTTCTGACCAAAACGGAATACACCCTTCATAGGTGAAACGCGCAAGAACACTTGGTCGCCCACGGCGAACTCAAGGTCGTGTCGTCGCACATCCGCATAGGATTTCTGTCTATGTTGGGCTGCCTTCATATTGGCTCGAATTTGTTGAACTTCAGCTTGCACTTGCTCGAGGTACTCCGGTCCTATGATGACCACTTCGCTTGACTCATCCCTACACAAGGGTGTACGGCAAGGTCTACCGTATAGGGCTTGGAAAGGCGACATCTTAATCGAGGCATGATAGCTATTATTGTATGAAAATTCGATAAGATGAAGCTTGTCTAACCAACTCCCCTGAAAGTCTAAGGCACATGCCCGAAGCATGTCCTCCAGTGTCTGGATGGTCCTTTCTGTCTGATCGTCGGTCTGAGGATGGAAGGCGGTACTCGGCTTTAATTCTGTACCCAACGCTTCCCGAGTAGCTCTCCAGTATCTCGAAAGAAATCTGGTGTCACGGTCAGATACTTTGGTCTTCGGGACTCCGTGATGTCTGATAATCTCCTTGTCGAATAGCTCAGCTAGCTTCACTACCTTCCAGGTGACCTTCATCGGTATGAATCTGGCAACCTTGGTAAGGCGATCGACTACAACCCAGATCATGTTGAGTCCTCCCCTGGCAGGTGGGAGTCCTACAACGAAATCCATGGAGATATCATGAAATTTCCACTCCGGGACTGGCATCGATTGTACCATTCCGCCCAGTCTACGATGTTCAAATTTTACCTTCTGGCATGTTAAGCATCTCAATACAAACTCTGTCACATCTGATTTCATTCCTGACCACCAGAAGTACCTCTTCATGTCTTTGTACATCTTAGAGGCTCCTGGATGGACTGACAATGTAGAACTGTGTGACTCTCGCAGGATGCAATCCCTTAGCTCAGCATTGCTTCGGGGGACGCATAGCCTGCCATTCAACCGAATCAAACCATCTTCATGTAGCTTGAAGTCATACTTTTTCTTCTCGAATGTACCATTCTCGATCTTTTGTCTGATTTCGGTTAGGTAAGGGTCACTCAACTGAGCGTCTCGCACCTCGTCAACCAAGCTAGAAGAAGCGAGTAGCGAATGGAGCGAGTGTGCTCGACGACTCAGGGCGTCGGCTACAATGTTTTCCTTCCCTTCCTTATACTGTAGGTCGATGTCGTAGTCTGAGAGAAACTCCATCCATCTTCTCTGTCTCAAGTTCAGTTCTTTCTGTGTGAATACATACTGTAAGCTCTTATGATCGGAGTAGATGGTGATGCTCACCCCATAGAGATAGTGTCGCCATATCTTCAAGGCGAAGACAATGGCTCCTAAGTCTAAGTCATGTGTCGGGTAATTCTCCTCATGCTTTTTCAGCTGGCGGGAGGCATAAGCAACAACCTTGCCATGCTGCATGAGTACGCATCCCATTCCTTTGCCTGATGCATCACAGTATACCTCAAATCCCTCTGTGCCCTCTGGAAGAGTAAGGATAGGCGCTGAGGTCAATGAGTCCTTTAGTTTCTGAAATGATAGCTCGCACTCGTCTGTCCATACAAACGGTGCATCTTTCTTCATCAATGTAGTCATGGGCTTAGCGACTTTCGAGAAGTCCTTTACAAATCTCCGGTAGTAACCGGCTAGACCAAGAAAGCTCCGGATGTCGGTAACAGTCTTAGGTCTAGGCCATGATCGTACAGCTTCTATCTTAGAAGGGTCAACTGAAATGCCTGCGCTTGAGATGACGTGACCAAGGAATGATACCTGATCTAGCCAAAACTCGCATTTGGAGAACTTCGCATACAGCTGGTTCTCGCGCAGTGTCTCAAGCACTTTCCTCAAATGAATTTCATGTTCCTCTGCTGATTTGGAGTATACAAGTATGTCGTCGATGAAGACAACAACTGAAGTGTCCAACTGCTCACTGAATAGTCGATTCATGAGGTCCATGAATTTAGCTGGTGCGTTTGACAAACCGAATGGCATCACTGTGAATTCGTAGTGGCCATATCTGGTATGGAATGCCGTTTTCTCGATATCTTGCTCTTTGATAGCAATCTGATGATACCCAGAACGGAGGTCGATCTTGGAGAAGACTGAGGCTCCTTTCAGCTGGTCGAATAGGTCGTCGATGCGTGGTAATGGGTATCTATTCTTAACTATGACCGCATTCAACTCGCGGTAGTCAATACAAAGTCGGAGACTACCGTCCTTCTTCTTCACGAAGAGAACTGGTGCTCCCCAGGGTGATACGCTCGGGCGTATAAACCCTTTGTCAAGTAAGTCACGTAACTGCTCCTTCAGTTCGGTCATTTCAGCAGGTGCCATGCGGTACGGTGCCCTAGCAATGGGACCGGTACCTGGCAAAAGATCAATTTCAAATTCTACCGCTCTCTGAGGTGGCATGCCGGGTAGCTCCTTAGGGAATACATCTGGAAATTCGGATACAATGGGTACTTCATCACTGAACTCTGGATCTCTCTCCAGGTCTTGTACATGACACAGATACACTTCATGGCCCTTTCTGAGCTCCCGGTACATAGCCATAGCAGATATGAGTGTGGTCGAAGGCTCTCTCGGTCTCTGGCGGTAAGATACGGTAACCCCAGAAGGACTCTTAGGCAGCAATCGATGCTCGGCGCAGAGGATTATACCCTTGTGCCGCTCCAACCAATTCATTCCGATGATTAAGTCGAATCCCAATCCATTGAATTCGATGAAGAAATGGGAAACGTTTCGTTTTTGATTTGGATTGTGGCTGATTGATAATATTTGGTGCACTTTACTCGCTCCTTCGATGGGAGAGTAACCAGAACGTTCGGTAGCTCATCCGCATCTAGCTTCAACCTCTTCACAAAAGATGGTGATACAAAGGTGTGAGAGGCGTCGGAGTCGAATAACACATTGGCTTCAATGCCGTTCACTGGGAATGTTCCTGTTAAGATGGTGCCGCTTCTGCCGGCTTGTGCTTCGGTGAGGATACTCAGGATACCTTCGGTACCGAGTCCACAACCTATTGGATTCACAATTGGATAAGTATTGATGGTGGACACAAGTGGAATTAAATCAACACTGCTCTTTATTGGTAAACCAACCATCATACATACCGTGTCTCTAATACACGTTACTATTAGATTACATGATACTTTGGATTTAATACTTTCTAAAGGTAAGGTTCAGGCGTCCTGGTTTCATGTGTGTGGCATTGATTATTGCCGGTGGTGCCGTATTCAGCTTGATCTTGTTGATCCCGTGATACAGCATCCTAGAGTTTCCACCCATGATTAGGACATCTCCTGATCTCAATACCAGTTTCTGTGCGAGGTCCACATGCTTCTGCTTGCTATACAGGAATATGGCGTCATCACCAATGGACCAAGACACTACGGGCACTCCTTGTTCAATAGATTCCACTGTCTCGTCCTTGTCTCGGTGTAACCCAAGTCTTCCTTCTTTCTCATAGAAGTTGACGATACAAAGGTCCGCTTAAAGTGCGGGGATCGGATCGTATTCGCATTGTTGTGCAAGTTCTACTGCTTGTGTGACAAGTGTCTGAAACTCTGGATGTATTGTCGGTGGCGTTGCTCCGTCTTGTGTTCGTGTCTCTTGGTATGTCTTGGTATAAGGATTCCAATCCTTTCCCAAGCACATCATCTTTAGCTTCATCTTTGCTCCACCGGGGAATTTGGGTGTATAAAATCCTCCTTGACCCGTTCCTAGTTCGTTGTATCGTCGAATGATTGAGATTTGTGCTTCAGGTGTCAGGTATTCCCTTAATAGAATCATACCTGGTCGGATGACCTGACACTGTTCGTTGGTGTAGTAGTGGTTGGTGATGTCGATCTCTTCTTGATTCAGGTTTACCGGTATAGGATAGCAGATACTAAAGCTTCCTATGGTTATAAATTTCATCTACGGTGAGTACTAGTTTCAACTACTTCATTTCATGCTCGATACATACTTCAATTCATTTACTCATGCATTCATTCAAACAGTTACTCCAATACTTAGTCATGCTTCTCAAGGATTCAAGGTTAGATATTTACCTGGGCCGGACTTAGAACCGGACCCATCACGGTCGATAACATGTAAGACCGGCTGCCTCTGGGGCGCACCCCTCTGAGGACCCCGGGATCCCTGTCCCTGTGGTGCCTGCTGGGCCGGTGCATCGCCAGATGCAACCTCCTTGCCTTCCCTTTGCTTGTAGCTTTGGAAGTTCCCATTTGGCTTCCCATTCTCTGGGAACCTGTTAGCTGTATGACCTACCTTCTGGCAATTGTAGCATTTGATCTCTCTCCCATAGCAATCCTTGCCGTGATGGTCCTGATTGCACTTTCTGCACACATACGTGCGGCCGTCTGAGAAGGTTTTGGTGAAACCGGAGCCAGAACCTAAGGTTTAGAGGGTTAGCACATGTGTGCGTGGATATACTAGATGTGATACTTGTACAAATACGAATTTGGATTAGAAGTTTACCCTTAGGTGGGTGTGATCTCAGTGGCTTCGCAGCCACCGGTGCAGATGACCCTAGTTGGAGAATCTCAACCGGGTTGCCCTTCTCAGCATGGGCACTGCTCTCACTTGGGAATTTCTTTTGGGATTGCTGAAAGAAACTTCCCTTCTTCTTTTTCCAGCTTTTACCCTGGTTCTGCTCCTCGCCATTGGTGTTCTTGTTATTGGCTTTGCGCTTCAGCGCGGTTTCTTCATCCCTTAGTTGGCAAGTGATTTCAACGCGAGATGCCGCGTGATAACACTCCTGAGGTTTCAGGTATTAGCCGGATTCTTAATAAGAAAGATGATAAGGAAAAGATTTAAGGAGTTCAAGGAATTTAAGGAATTGAAATGGTACTAAGGGTCAACCGATATTTACCTGAAGGGAGGTAAATCGAGTGTAGCCCATACCGTACCGAAGGTGATGGCTCAGACCGCCATAGAAGCGATCGACCAACACCTGGCCGGTGTACCCAAGGTCGGGTAGAAGACGGAGAATAGAGGTGAAGGTGCGGTAGTACTCGTCGACAGACATCTTGTCTGTCATCTTCAAGGCATCTAGCTCTAGCCTTTTCTTAGTCTTTACATGCTCCGGATAGTACTTGGATCGGAGGAGTGATGCAAAAGACTCCCAATCGAAAGTGGGGTCATTGACATGTTCATGTTTGATTAGTTTCCACCAGTCCATGGCTGCGTCCTTCAAGTAGTAGGCTGCTACTCTAACTCGAACTCCAGCAGGAGCTTCGAGGGTTTCAAAGGCTGTCTCCATCTCGGAGATGTAGGCTTCTAGCTTAGCCGGATCACTCTCGCCCCTAAAGCAAGGAGGGCGGAGTTCCGCTACAGCTTTTACCCAGTTAGCTTCTCTGGGTGGAGGGGGAGGGATTGGCCCCGCTTGTGTTTGGTTCTGTTGGTTCTGCTGCATAGCGTTGATTACTTGGGGTAGCATATGCGCTACCGTGGCGGCGACGATCTCTGCAATCGTCTGCGCGCCCGGTCCGTCATTGGTCCCTCGGCGACCTGGACCTCTTCCTGACATCTGAATGTTTAACATTTACATTAGTCTCCGCAAGATGTGACTCAAAGGTCATGGAATTTAAGCAAGGTATCGTTCCTAAGAACGTCAAGGGTATCCGTTGTTAACAACGGTAGTTCCTAGTTAGGTTTCTAAGTATTCGTCTTAAGACGGTTGAAATCCTAACTCAGTAACCCCTATGCTCGGTAACTATGGACATCAGAGCGTAACTACGCTCTGATACCAGTTTTTGTAACACCTCAACCGTTAATCCTATGCTTACCGTCCAAACATCCCTTAATTCTATCAGTACGCAGCAAAAGACTACTACTTACTACGGCGGGTGATACAACGCCGCTAACCGCCCATACGGCTAGCTAGGCTATTCTACTTACAGTGACGGTCTGATGAACATAATATACCGAGCTACTATATTACTTACCAAAATACCACATACCGAATACTTACATCAATGGATCACCGAGTATTTAAGTGTATTCAATTACATCCCAATTTCAACTTCCCAAAAGAATGAGTTTCTACAAGCTACTCATCTATACCAATTCCCATTCTATCAATATCCAAAAAGGTGTACCCCATGGTACACCGGCTAATCAAAAGCTACAGCCGTGTACTACTTAGTACACCATTCCCACATTCATTGTTTACAACCAAAAAGAAGACAAAGAAAATGAACTAAGTCTTCAACAGCTTCATCCCTCTCTTGCACCTGCATTCATATTAAAAACGGTGCCCCAAGGGGCTCAGCAAAAAGCTGCGCATAAACTCCGCATATACCGAGTGCTAACAAGGGCACGCCGACTATTTGACGTCCACTAAACATGCGATTCATTACTTTCACACATACATGCTTTGCATACAACATACATACTTATACAATATATTATACATTCCAGGGCAACAATACAATAGCATACGCACAATACTTACCTTCACCGGGTTAGCCAAATTACGCATCCGGGTTAATCGGAATGCTATTTACTCTTTTACTCATTTCACATTCCTTACTCTTACTTTTACTTACTTACTTTCATTTACTTACTTACTCATTCTTACTTACTTACTTATACTCAAGTTAAGTCGGTATGACCTCCGGCCCGGGGACTACACCGTCCCACCACCGGGATTTACTTGACTCACCAATCCGGGATGCTACCCATTTAAGGGGTTTGGGCCGCGGACCAGTTTAAGAGTCAGGAATCGGATCCAACCTCTTGTTGTCTCCTCATCCTCACGCGTGGCCGAAACTATATCGGACTTCTACTCATTCCAATTTAATTACCAATTTAAGTTAGATTGGTTAGCTTGTTAGGAATCAATTAGAAGTCCAATCACAAATAATAATCGGTCACAATACGATACATCATACATACACACATTCATTATCATCCACATATTTCATGAATTATACAAACTATGATTTAAAGATCCTATACAATAATATACAGCACTACATATTCACAAGTAAGCATGATAACTCCGATTCGTGCATTTATCTTATTTGGTGATCAATTAGCACACAACACACAAATCAGAGTAACCAAGGTAGCATAACCAAGGTAGCATACGGGGCATGAGGAATTCATACCGTTCACCGTTGTACTTGTATCCCAACGTTCCTTCGGTGTTCACAAATCAAATCCTATGATATACATACAATTGAATGATTAATCTAACTATCATTAACTTAACTCATTTACTCTTACGTTTACTAATCCATACTTACTAAGTCTTTGCATTCCAATACTTACATTTTATTTACTTACTTCTAATTACTTAACAATGGTATACTTACATATATATGCACATATGTATAGGTGGGTATACATATATACATATATATAATTATCATTTAATTTAATTCAATTTTTTTTGTATGACTCGACCGACCTTACAAGTCCGGTCCCCAAGGTTGGTCGAAGTCAGTAGGGAATTACACTGGAGAATTACAGAGCCGACCAACCTTGCAAGTCCGGTCCCAAGGTCGGTCCATTCCAGTGAGTCACCTGATGAAATTTTTAGCCCGACTGACCTTGCAAGTCCGGTCGCAAGGTCGGTCCATTCCAGTAGCTTACAAGACGGAAAAGTTTTGGGTCGACCGACCTTGCAAGTCCGGTCGCAAGGTCGGTCCATTCCAGTAGGTTGCATTACGGGAAATTCTTCTGGCTGACCGACCTTGCATGTCCGGTCCCAAGGTCGGTCCATTCCAGAAGGTTTCCGTCCTTTGTAAATCTGGGCGCGACCGACCTTGCAAGTCCGGTCCCAAGGTCGGTCCGGCCCAGTATTTGCATTTTTATTTCTGTTTTCAGTTCTATCTTTCACCCATTACTTCCCCATTGTTCCTACACTTAATTCCACATGTTTTACCACTAATTAACCCTCCTAATACACCTTAGTTCATTCATTAACTCTTTACACATCTTTATACTAATCCACACACCTAATCTTCCAAGTTTCATTTCAACACTTACACTAGTTCTTCCTCTAGTTGCATTTTGCTACAGATTTCTATTCTAACTCTTTCCCTCTTTAGATCCCTATTCTAATGTCATTTCTAGAGTTTATAATTCCATTTCTAGAGTTTCTAATGCCTCACAATACATTAGCTATCTCTCCCAACTTACTCTCTAACCAACTCACACAAAAACTGTTACAACATATATATTTCACCTAGTTTCTAGTCCACTAAGTGTTCTAATCCTAGGTAAATTTTGCCATGACCTCCCTTATAATTTTATACTCTCACCACATTGTTTATTCACACATTAATGGTCCACACCACCTGTTTATAACCAATAGCAACATACCCAATTCTCATACACAAATACTACACTAACAACAATAAATTTTTGCACTCAAACATTGACTCCCATCTATGTTTTCAATAAGTTTACATATCTTTTAAGGGCTTGAAACACTTGTTTCTTCCTACCCATTACACTACTACTACATTACCATTTTACAATACATATTTTTACTTCTAAAAATCTGTTACATAATGCATTACTAAACTACACAAGAGAGCATCATTTTACCTTGTTCTTCTCCTAGTTGTTTTTCTCTTCCTGCTTCTTCCTTCTCTCTTTCCTTCCTCTTCCTCTTCCCACCGGTTTAGCAACCAAAATTCTAACACTACAGCCCACATTTATATACACACTTCAATACTAAAAACGAACCCTAACATTATTTAAGCTTTTAATGCAAGTTTTAGGGTTTAGAGATGTATTACCTTCCAAGGGTTTATGTAATGCTTGGAATGGCTCAAGAACAATCTTCCCCACTCTCCAAGGAAGCCAAAATCGGCTAGGGTGCAAGGGAACCAAACAAGAGTTTAGCTTCAAATTCGTTTTGCCCACAAGACTAGAAAACGATGGAGTTTCAAGAAGATTTTTACCTTAAAAGAACAAGGAGAAGAAGGTGGTTCTAGTGGTAGTATTGAAGCTCCAAATGCTCCATACCCATGGAGATGAAAGTTCTCCTTTTCGATTTTTGAAAAGATAGAAATGTTGCTCTTGAGGAGGGGATTCCAATGGTGTAGTTTTTATAATTTTTGGAGGAAGTTTAAGGGAGTAACAAGAGGAGAGAAGATAGGTTTTGTGTGGGTCCTCTCAAGCTTCCATGGCCATCGGTTTGGAGAAGAAGAAAGGAAGAAATGAGAGAGTGAGGGTGAGGGTTTACGTGAGTGAAGAGAATAGAATAGGAGAGAGAGAATAAAGGTGAGTGTGGGGTTGTTTTATTATTTTGTTGTTTTGCAAATAAGAGGGAGTTAGTGAGTGTGTGAGAGAGGGGGATAGGGGGCCGGCTGGCACTACACACACACAGACAACTTTACTTTTTATTTTAAAAGTGGACACATAAGTTTTGGTTATTTATGTTTCTACCCCACAACTTCCCGTTTTTGACAGTTTTTACTAATCTCTCGTTTTATTGATTTTATTGGTTCTAAAGCTTCACTAATATTTATTAGTGATTATTTAGTTGACCAAAATTGTTACGAGTCTATTTGACCCGCTTAAAGACACGTTTTCCCGGTTACCTCGAAAAACGCGCTTTAAGGTTCGTTAGTGTTTTTAATCCATTTAAGGGTCCGTTTTCTTCGGGATTTGTTCCCTCATGATTATTTATACTTAATTAAGCTTCTAAATTACTTATTAGCCTAATTAATCACTATTTTTAATTACGGGGTATTTCAATAGTGCATAAACTTAAATTGCTTGGCACTTAGGCCCTTAAATAACATTAACCTTAAACACTGAATTTCCACATTTAAATGCCTTCAACCTGCAAATACACGTAAAAAGGCTCCATGTCTTTTTAGTCCACCTTGTGGATAGTTTTCTATCTCATTTCCCATTGGCTCTTTAGGTTATTTATTAAGCAAATATAGCCCAATTCCCTAGTACACAAAACTACATTAAGAGAGGTCATTTACCTCTTTGTTTTCCAAGCTTTCCTACATGTTTTCTCTTGTTCTTTCTTGGTTGAAAATCGCCAAGGAGCTTTTATCACTTGTCAATCTTTTAAACCAATACACAAATAAGGGCAATGAGCATTAAGCATTATACCTAAGCTCATGAATAAACCCTAGACTACAAGAAGTGTTTTAAACACTAAATGGGATGTTTACCTTGGATTTGCAAGGGAGCTTGATTAAATAGCAAGAGAGGACTCCTCCTAGTCCATTGAAGTTTGAATTAAGCTAAGAAGAGAGCAAGACAAGGCACCATTGTGGGGTGAATTTTCGGTTACATACAAAAATGGAGGGAAACTTGGATTTTCTTTGATTTTCCTTACCTTGAAGCAAAGGAGAATGACAAGGAATGAAAATATGAGCTCAAGCTCCTTCAATGGAGATTCTTCATGGCACCAAAATGGAGTTCTTGAAGATTTGAAAAGATAGGAATGAAGAGCTTGCTCCAACTAACACAAATATGGTCTTAGATTTTGATTTGAAACATGGAGTTGGATTTGGCAAGAGTTTGAAGTTGGAGAAGTGTTCTTGCTGTAGCTTGAACGGTTTGGAGCATGAGGAAGAAGAGGGATACGGTGGAGGAAGAAGGGAAATGAAGAAAGTGAGGTGAGAAAATGAAAAAGGTAAGATATTTACTTATAAAAGCAAATAGTCTTTTTACTTTATTTCTTTTTCTTTTCTTTAGTTGCTAGCCATGTGTGATGACTCACACTCTAAAAACCGTGCCCCCTTCAATATATAAGATATTTATGGTCTTTGTTGACCATTTAATTAAGCTAAGTTGACTTAAGTCAAAACTAGCACTATTTGGGCACTATTAACTAATTAGTGCACATATTTGTGAAATTTTTGATTTCCCATTGATTTAGACTTCCTAATGTGATACTAAGTAGTACACATATTGATTAAAGAGTAATGATGGTCATTTAGCCACTCAAAACTCATTTACAAGACAATTCTTAAAAAATGTGCTTTAAGACTCCTTAAAGCACATTTTATGTTTTAACTTGTTTTCAAGCTTGGTTTTCTTTAGTAAATGGTTTAATATATCCATTAACATGTAAATAAGGTCTTGGTAAGCTCTTTGGGTCTTAACCAAGGTTATCCCAAGCTTAGAGCACATTTTCGCCCATATTGTCTTTATGGTACTTTCTTGTGTTTTCTATGGTTTAATTTGCTTACTTGCGTTTCTAAGGCATCTCTTAGCCTTATTTTACCATAGTTCAACATTTAGATAACATATCAAGTTTTGTGGTATTTCACACCAAGTCTAGAGCACCCATTTGCTTAAACTGACTTTATGGTGTTTTCTTCGGTATAAATTGTCTACCAAGGCTTCTTAAGGACTTAATTAGACTTAGAAGTCATAATTACATAATTATTTAACACTTAAGGATTTGGGGTATTTTAACTACCGTCAAAGAGGTTCGAGCATTTTTAGGCCACGCTGGGTTCTACCGCCGGTTCATTTCTGACTTCTCTAAGATCGCCAAACCTTTAAGTGATTTATTGGGAAAGGATACAAAATTTGAATTCACAACGGAATGTTTGGAAGCATTTGAAGTCATCAAGGAGAAGTTAATTTCAGCCCCTGTAGTCGTCTCCCCCGATTGGTCTCTCCCTTTTGAGATCATGTGTGATGCGAGCGACTATGTTGTGGGGTCGCACTATGTCAGAAAAAAGATAAGGTATTGCGAATAATCACGTATGCAAGCAAGACCCTTGTGGGTGCACAAAAGAATTACACAACAACAGAAAAAGAGCTTCTTGCAGTTGTCTTCGCCCTAGACAAATTTTGTTCCTACTTATGGGGGAGTGAAGTCATTGTGCATACGGATCATTCTGCCCTGAAATACCTCTTTACCAAGGCAGAAGCCAAGCCAAGGTTGTTGCGCTGGATTCTTTTACTACAAGAATTCGATGTTCTGGTTGTTGACAAAAAGGGTTGTCTCAACGGTGTTGCTGATCACCTCTCCCGCATTGAACGGCCAAACGACGGGATCCCCATCCGGGAGTATTTTCCAGATGAAATGGTTTTCAGTGTTCAGCAGCTTACATGGATGGAATCTGCTTCTAAAGATGACATTGCACATAATTTTACAGAATTGGTTGCATTGTGTGAAGCCTTACAGGAGCCATGGTTTGCAGACATGGCCAATTACTTAGCCTCCGGAATCCTACCTTATGGGCTCTCTTCTCAGCAAAAGAAGCTATTTCTGTCTCAAGTAAAGCATTTATTCTGGGATGATCCATACTTATTCAAGGTATGTGCCGATGGGATCATCCGGAGATGCATTCCTGAATATGAGGTCACTTCAGTTCTACAATTTTGTCACTCTAAGGAGGCCGGTGGACATCATGGGGCTACTCGAACAGCGGCCAAGGTCTTGGAATCAGGGCTCTATTGGCCAACCTTACATAAGGATTCACATCAGTTTGTTTCTCAATGCGACAGTTGTCAAAGAATGGGAAACATCTCCAGGTGTTATGAAATGCCACTAACTAATATCCTGGAAGTGGAATTATTCGATGTTTGGGGCATCGATTTCATGGGTCCGTTCCCCTCATCACAAGGCCATTAGTACATCCTAGTCGTCGTCGACTACGTTTCCAAATGGGTTGAAGCCATTCCATGCTCATCTGCCGATGCCAAGACTGTTCTGAAATTTTTAAAGAAAAACATCTTCACCAGATTTGGCGTTCCACGAGCTATTATTTCTTATGTGGTTCTCACTTCTGTAACCGTCAGTTTGATAACCTCTTAATGAAATATGGAGTCCATCATAAGGTTACCCTTCCCTACCATCCACAGGCTAATGGACAGACCGAAGTCTCCAACTGTGAATTGAAATGGATCTTGCAGAAAACGGTCCGTTCATCTCGTAAGGATTGGTCCCCTAAACTTGACGATGCTTTATGGGCATATCGAACTGCCTTTAAAACTCCTATCGGGACCACACCTTTCCGTCTTGTGTATGGAAAAGCCTGTCACTTGCCCGTAGAACTTGAGCATAAGGCCTATTGGGCCCTCAAAGCACTCAACTTTGACATGGAGAAGGCAGGTGTCAAAAGAAACTTCCAGTTATCTGAACTGGAAGAATTACGCCACAACGCTTACGAGAATGCCAATCTATATAAAGAGCGTACTAAGAAGATTCATGATCAAGCTATTCTTCAAGCGTTTTTCATGTGGGTGATCAAGTCCTCCTCTACAATTCTCGCCTTCGAATTTTTTCGGGAAAGTTAAAATCTCACTGGGTTTGACCTTTCACTATCACTTCCATAACTGAATATGGTGCTTTCGAACTTGAAAATTCTACGGGTGCAAGATTCAAAGTCAATGGTTCCCGCTTGAAGAAATATCTAAGCCCTGACTGTAAGCCTGCTAATTCCGCCGCTATTCTTTTCAATGATTCCACATCGAAGGAGTTGATTCCACTGCAAGTCACAACAGACCAAACACTCATGTGCCTCTTCCTCCTCTGTACCGGTTTCGAAAGAGTAACAGGCCACAGCTTTCGTTCTTTCCAATACTGCATCGAGAAAGCCTGAGATCATATACTGATATACTCTCTTATTTCTTTTCTGTCAATCCATCAATCTGTTTTTCCAATTCACCCAGAGTACCCATATACTTAATTAAGTGTTTTAGCTCTATTTTATACCCAAGATAACTTGTTGAAGCCACTGAATGTCCCAATTCTGCTGCTATGTGGCCAAAGGCCAAGTGTAGGGCCTTTCCAATTCCCACATATTCCTTCCAGGGGAGTTGTTTTCTTTCTTTCCTATTAATTTTTATTATTACTTCATTATTTATTTCTTTACTTCTTTATTAAACACTAGGGACAGTGTTCCTGCCTAGTGTAGGGCAGGGAGACACCCACCTTAAAAAAATACACATTTATGCACATATAGCATGTCTAGTCTATCCAATATAATAAGTTTATTAACCTTGCTTAGCTTTTTTGCATGTCTTTGATTAAGTTGACATTAGGGAAGGCTAAATTTTTGTTCTCTCAAGAGGTAAGCTTTCTAATGACCTTTAGATATCATTTCTCACTTCGTGATTCCTTCTGTTAACATGAGTATATGACCTTACTTCTATTTTTGTCCTTGATCTACTTTTGGGTAATATATCTTTCTTTCCTTTTCAAAATAGTTCAATTCTTATGGGTGAATATCTTAGAAAAGGGTGTTGGAAAAAAAGAAAAAAAGCTTCGGAAAAAAAGAAGAAGAAAGAGGAAAAAAGGAACACCTCTTCTAAAAAATATATATTAAGCATTATGAGGTCGCAAGATGCCTCGTAAATAAAAGCAAGAAATGAGAGCTTTTCCTTTTATTTTTCTCCTAAATTCCCCGTTCTTTAAATGCAAAAAAATCATGGTTAAATTCAGAAACCCTTGAAAAATAGGGCTGAACTATTAAAACCATTGATGAGTGTCTTGGCCACTTTCGGAAACTCTTCAAAAATAGAGCTGAATGTTGGAAACCGGAAGAAGGAGAGATACAAAATCCCTTATACAAAATAGCTCATGAGTCTTTGTTCCATTTTTGAGATTGAATGTTTTACTTTTACCCACTTGTATATTATTGATAGAATGAGAAAGATTAAGTGATGCTTATGAGTAAGAGTCAAGTAGTTAGGAAAGAAATATCTCATTGCCACTCTAGAGTTTACTTGTTTTGTGCACAAGTAGTTACTTCTTCCTGATTTAATTTTGCTCGAGGACTAGCAAAAGGTAAGTGTAGGGCCTTGATAAGCCGTAGACTTATCATATTTTATAAGCTAGATTTGTAGTAATATTAGTTAGATTAAGGTTAGAATAAGTAGTATTTACGTTATTTTGTATATAAAATGATTTTATGTGTTCAGTCTTATGTTTTGTGTGTTTATACGCAAGAAGAGAAAGTTTACATCCGAAACCAGGCCTTGCCGGATTTGGAGTCGGGTTCCTTCTACACGGCATATATACGCATCAGAAGAGGGATCTGGCCGGGCATAATGCCGGATGTCATGTAGCCGGCATAAGCAAAAGACACGCCTGTTCATCAAAAGATAACGGTTATTTACCGTTAACCAAATACTTGATGCCGGGTATGGTGCCGGATATCATATATCCGGCATAAGTGACTTTTCGCGCCAAGGCGGTTTCGACCGTTACTGAAAAGCAAGTGTTTTATTCACATGCCGGATGACTTTTACCCGGCATGGGACCCGGCATCTGAAGATTTTCTGTCTATAAAAGGCGCAAGAGTCTGTGCATTTTGGTTGTTCATTCCACCATATTCCCACACACATACTCCACAGAATTAACGCATTTCGACTGAGGAATTGCTGCACAACCATTCAAGAGAAGAAGAAGAAGATTTGGAAGAAGATTTAGAGAGTGAAGGCTATGTCAAAACTCTCCCTTCTCCTTGTATTTCCTTCTTCACTTTATGAATGATTGAGTAGTAATCCCTTATGTTCTTGGTTGGGATGAAACTCTCTTTGTAAACAATGTGTTCTTCTTAATATAATTTCAAGTTTATTAAGAGTAAGGTTCTTATTGCAAGAGAATTGGTTGATCTCTTATTCTCTTCATGCTAATTTTACTTTAGGAGGATGTATCCAAAAGTGGAATAGGTTAGACTCTCTTAATGATCTTCCTACTCTCTTCTTGTGAATTAAGAGTTAGTAGTAAGAGTGAGAATTAACCCATCTTTCCCATTACTTTGTTCATTTCGTGGCATGACATATGCGTGAATTGTTAATAGGTAGTGAGTTTTCTGTTTTCTTCTCGAAAACTGGAAAAAGAATACGCATATTGACTATGCCGGATGCACTGCCGGGTAGCCAATGTCTGGCATATTCAACGTCTTTGAATATGCCGTGCATATGGTATCCGGCAGGACACTCGGCGCATTCAATTGTTGGTTAATTCGAAGGCTTGTGTTTATGTTTCGAGTTCATATTGATACTTAGATAGTTTTACGCCCTGAATCAAGGATAATTTCATTGTAAATACCACTTAGTTTAGTTAGTTTTAATTAGGATTAGAAAATGTCTCACATTTCCCCCTCTTTACTTAGTAATTACCAAGGCTATGACTAATTTTCTATACAAGTCCCTAGGGTTCGACATACTTGGTCTTAAATTGCTTCACTGCTACTTTGACCGGGTTTTGGTTTGCTACCCGTATTAGATTGAGTAGGTTATTTTACATTTTATTCGGTGCCGTGCATAGTGCCAGGTAAAGTATACCCGACACATTCTTGATTTTCCCATGTTTTAGTTTAAACTTTTGTACATAATTGTTCAATAAATACCTACTAAAATATCTGTTAGCAATAGTTATATTATATAGTTTGATAATATATTATATGGTTTATAAGTACATTATACTATTTACGAGCATATTATATAGTACTTATAAAGAAAAATTATTTGAATAAAATAACACGTTTTAAATAGAAGAAGGTTGTAATTTTAATGTCATAATCATTATCCTTGTGTATTCCTTATATTTATTTGTTTATAAAGGAGTTATTACAATAATCATACGATTTAAATACTACTATTGGTTTATTACGTACACTAAATAAGTTGGTTTTAATAAGTGGGTTGCATCCTTTGGTGTTTCTGTTTTTGTGTGATTAATCAATTCTAACTTTTCGTATTCCTAGTGTGTTACTATTGTTTATAACGTAGTTATAATAATAATAATACGATATCAATGCTATTATTGATTTACTAAATTTAATAATTCATTTTAATTTATTGGTTTTATTCTTTGATAACCTAACTTTATTTAATGAATCAGTACTAAATTCCGAATTTCCTACTTTATTTCATAAAACTAAATCTAAACTGTTATATTTCCTAACTTTTGGTTTTCTGTAATTCATTTCAGCAGTTTAATTTACCTTGATTAATTAAATAGTTTATATTCTCTATCTCTTTGGTTTCCCTCCGTATACTATAAATTGTTATCTTGGTATCCCATTTGATTTGAACATCACACTCCTTTGTATCTCTCTTACAAATCTTTCAATTCCTATAATCTCAACTATCTCATGCTCTCCATCCATCCCTCACTTATGTTAGGACAAAAAGAAAGAAAAGAAAAAAACCTTCACAACCCTCCACACTGTTCATCCGCACACACAAAAGAGAAACGAAAAAAAAACTAAAGAGACCCCCACTCGGTCACGGTATAGTAGGAATTGAAAAAAATATATATGCAATCACTTCCCTTGCAAAATCTTCTCACCCTTACACCCGCATTAGCCCACACAAATTCAGGTTCATCCCCTCTTTCAATACAATCATGGTGATGTCAACCGCTCTTATATCTATTTTTACTCTATTTGATATACTATTAATCTAAATACTCATTTTAATTTATGTTTATTTTATAACGGTATTTAGTATGTTATTTGTATATGTATATAGATTTTTTATATTTATGATTTGTGCAATGTATTTATAATTAAATTTAGAGACTCAGGGTATCTGAAAAATACCCGTTATTGATATCTTTAGGCTAACGAGGAGCAGTAAAGTTAATTGAGTGCTTGGTTGAAGTGAATCGTAGTCAAATACCAAGTAAGTTACAGTGTTCACTAGATTTTAATATCATCGTAAAAATAACATTTTACACTGGATGTGAAATTTGTGTGTATAATCGTGGTTTGAAACTAAATGATTGTTGAATTAAAGTATTGAGCATGTTATTGTTGGATCGATGGTTGTATAGTTATTTGATTATAAAAGTGTCCGAATTATTGTGGAAGTTGTTGTGATGTTATGTGAAAATGAAATTATTTAATCACCATGATTTATTGCATAATTTATTTGTGGTTAAAAGTGTGGATTATGATGCGATTATGTGATGAATAATAATATCTGTCAAATAATTTAAAAATGAGAAAACCATGGTGCATGTGGGCCGTATTAGGACACATGAATGAGATGTTAAATGCGGGCAGCAGTAGGACGCATAAGTTTGAGATATTGTGGGCCGCATTAGGACATAGTTAGCCCTATTTCTACTCCTTAGTCTTTTGCACTATTGGGGGGTGTGCACACTTAAGGATTTAGTGGCGAGGTTGGATTCCCGGCTGCGTGTTGGGGTCCGGGTTACAGCTGCGTGTTGTACCCAAAAATGAGAAAATTTGGATTCCCAGCTGCGTGTTGAGGTCCGGGTTACAGCTGCGTGTTGTACCAAAAAGTTGAAAAAGGTTGTTTTGTCCTAGCTGCGTGTTGGGACAAGGAAGATAATTAAAATAATCTGACTAATATATTTTTGGGTTATTAATAACCAAAGATGAAGTATTATGCAATGATTGCTTTATTGTTGTGTGATAATATTATGAAATGATTTGTATGTTGTTGTGTTAATATATTGTAAAAAAATGATTTCTAAAGAGAAAATGTTTTTACAAAGTGAAGTGGTAACTTACTCAGTTTCTCTAACTTTACGGAGGCTCTTTGTGTGTTTGTTTGGATTTCTGCCACAAGTGTTAATGATGTTCGTGGGGTTTGGGAAGACGACTCCACATAGGCTGGTTATTTATAATTGAATTTTATTTTAGGCTTGATAATTCTACATTCTTTTAAGAAATTATTTTGGTAGACGTTGTATTTACTTTATTAATGATAATGGGTCATTAGTGAGTTAATTGTTTAGGCCTTAGCACTCGTTTAGTTACGAGTGTGGAAATAATGCCCCGGATTTAGGTTTTGATTCCGCTGCATAATAATAAACTAAAATTATTAATTATCTGACTAAATAAAGGCTAGAAAATCCGGGTGTTATAAAGTGGTATCAGAGCAAAACCGGCTAGAAAATAGGTTAAGAAAGATATAAAATAGGAAAAATTATTTTAGGATTAAAATTTGGACGACCCGTCTTCTAGGGGGAATTACTTTCTGATGTTTTCTTTGTGTTTAATGCATTTGTTTATATATATATTGTATGTGTTGTGAAATGAATCTTGGGAAAATTCACAAGATACCACTGTTTAAGTTTCTAATTCACAAAATACCACAAGTTCATTGGGTCCCACATGTCACATATGAACTTAAAAAACTTCAAACTTGATATTGGACCAAAATATAACACTTTAGCATCGTCCATGTAAAGTTTCATCAATTTTGGACAACGTTTAAGCATGTTTAAAGCTGAATTACAAAAAAACAAAAACAATGGTATTTTGTGAATTAGAAACTTAAACAGTGGTATCTTGTGAAATTTCCCTTGAATCTTTTACGCTTGAGATGTTGAAATATTGATTGAGGTAGATGTTGCCACAAAGGCATAAGTGAAGATTTTAGATATGAGTCAAAGTTAATGATATTTATGAAATGTTGATAGCCTATGATGCTCAAGTGATAATGTTATGAATTTTGTGATTTACTGTAACTCCTTTTGTTGAAGGATAAATCGAATGAATGTTAGATGATTGAAACTCCATAGTGAATTGTATCTTATTGACAATGATAGGAATTTTATTTGAACGAATTATAGTCTTGTGGTTGTGAACTTAGGCGTGATTTCTTGTAGCTCAGAACCTTATCGCATTATCCCTCATCTCTTTTGTTCCTGCTCCCTATGTTAATCTTGGAAATCAACATCTAATCATTGTTGTGAAGAGAATGTCAGGCATGTTCATATAGCTTCCTCCACAAATCCTCGTTGACTTCACAATTCTTTTCCCACCTTGTTTCTTCACCACTCACTCACCGATCGACGCCAGTTTCTTCTGCCGGTTTCTTTTCTAGTGTCACGGTGCAATCTTTTCGCCCAAAATTCCTCCAACCCAGACTACCTCTTGTGTTGCCTGCATGTTTTCAATCACCATAGCCGCCTACCGTATTATACTCTACTTTGCCGCTAGCGACACCATGCGTGGAACCTCTAATGATTAAAGCCAGATGGTTGACGTTTCTCCCCTTTCTTCTCTCTTGTACAAATCTCTCTTCTCTATTCACACTCTGTTACAAACTCATGATGAAGGTGGTTAAATTTCTTGGGTCTTGGTTATCTTGCGAGTGTTGTGTCTGTGTCCTCGCCAAATGGTTCTCCTAGACCCCTCTCGATGCACTGGCTCTTCACCTTCACTTGCAATGGATATGGGGCTGTTTTTGGAGCTCCGCTTCTACAAAGTCGGTTCTAACCTATTTACTATAGAGTTTGAACAAATCATTGCAATGAACGTTGTCCTTGTTCAAGGTCTTTGGTCTATCGACTACACACTCTTGGCGGTTTAGAAATTTGATCCCAAGGCTCCATTCGATAAGCACATCTTCGAATGGGTCCCTTGTTGGGTCAGAATCTATAACATTCTAGCGTACTGTTTGAACATGAAGTATGCTACTCGCATTGCAAACTCAATTAGTTGTTTCATGGGTTTAATGGAGGAAACCTTGCATATGGGCATCCCTTGCTTGTAGATCAAGGTCATTTTAATCTGTAGACTTCGATTTGCCGGTCCCTCCCCCTTTTCTTTGAAGGCGTCCACTTAGTCTTCGCTACAACATATGATGAACTCCCTTCAATTTGCTCTAGATGAGGCATCCTTACCCACCCTACATATGCCCTTTATCAACCTCATACTCAGACGACGTACGTTTTGGTTAATGGTTGTCCACGGAGTACTTCTTATCCAGGACCAACCCCTACAGCTTTGGTCTCTTGAGGGGACTCTCTAACACGTTTGACCTCCTTGATTTGAGCTTGGACATCTTGGTGGGCAAGAGGAGGAAGTTGATGCACGCTCATGTCTTAGGTCTTTTTGGCGGTGAGAGCTCAAGACATGTTAGTAATGTTCCTCCTAGAGATGGTGAATCATGTTCAAATGCAGTCCTTGGCCAATGTCGGGGCCACATGAATCATGAGTTTTTCTTTCTCCAGTTGCATGGAAGTCAGAAACTATGCAGGTAGAGGATTCTTCCTTTTTCCGATCGGTCTTTCTCAGATGTCCTTAGGTTTAGCTATGTTTAGGTCTCTTTAGTCTTTGGAATTGTTTTAGGTTGTTGTTTGGTTATTGTTCTTAGTCTTAGACTTTGTTGTCTTATTTGGGTTTTGTCTAGTGCTTATAAAAGGATGCAAGAGACATCCCGTCTAGATTGTTTGTTGGTTTCTTGTGGCTGTCTGCGTCCCTATAGCTCGCCAGTGCCCTCTCTACCCAAGCAATATTTTATAGGAACTAGTTACATAATTTCTTTGGACACCTCTTGGATGTCTTTGTATGTTATTATGTTCTTCATCCGCACATGTTGCTCTCGAGATGTAACCCTTGCTTTTAATATATCTACATCTGGCCTTCGAAAAAAAAAAACCCTTACCCAAGTGAGAATTTCACAAACGAACCGGCAACACAATTTCATCATATCTGGGCCTCTTATGAATATCCGTAGCCGCTGTAACTACTGGGCCAGGCGGATCTATCGGATCCAAGTAGGGTTTGAGCAACTGGAACCCTGAACACCGGAGTCCGCAAACTGGCGGCTGGAGGGTGAGCGGAACCAAACGCAGTCCCACACAGATAACGACACGGAGGAGAGCGATCAAGAGAGACATTCGATAAGATTCCCGAGGCGGAAATGGGCGGAGGAGGGCGCCTGGGCTCCTCCTACCGCCGATGAGATTCTCCGCAATCCTTCCTACTCTATACTCTCAAACCTTCCTTACCTTCCTCTCCACCTCTTCCAACTTTTCTTCCCATAGACGTTTTTCAATGGCGGCGTCTCTTTCTGCTCAATCCGTGACCCCTTCTCCTTCTCTAGACGCTTGCGGCGACGATGACGTTCTTTGCTGCTCCGGTGAGACGGTCTCAAATCGGAAGAGACATAATGGGGAAGTGGATGAGCAAAAAGAAGCTATATTGTTTCTCGGTTCTCCAAACGGATACCTGACCGGGGAAGCTCGAATTGAAAAGGCGTGGGCCCACTATAACAAACTTGGCAGTCCGAAATTGGTGGTTGCTCCTATGGTGGACTGTTCGGAGCTACCTTTCAGGATACTGTGCAAAAAGTATGGGGCGCAAGCAGCTTATACTCCGATGTTGCATTCACGGATCTTTTGTGAGACTGAAAAGTACCGAACCACGGAGTTCACAACTTGCGAGGTTCGTCTTCTATCTGTGCTTCCAGTTCTCAATTCTCCATATTCAATGCAGATTTATGCTATTTTTTCTCCGTATTTGATGGATGTTCTCCCTTGTAGAAAGAAATTAAGTTAAGATGTGACTTTTTGTTTATGAACTTTCTCTGGGTCATTGTTTGAAATTAATGGGCCCAGTACTGGTTGGAGCTTCTGGTGAGATTGCTTCTTAGCAGCAGGTTTATGAATTGTGACCGAGTTAATATTTCATCTCGGGGTGTGGTTCTACGTTATGCATGTGTTGGTGTAAGCTAAAATATGATTTATGGCTATACTCCTGTTAGATCATAGATGCTGCTTGCATAACTTCTTTCATCCAAACAACCTTAGACTAGGGTGCTTGTATATTTTTTTTAACGTGAATCATACCTGTAGATTATTGCTTTCGTTGATCGTTATTGCAATTTTGCAGGAGGACCGTCCATTATTTGTCCAGTTCTGTGCCAACGACCCTGACATTTTGCTTGAAGCTGCACTAAGAGTGCAACCTTTCTGTGACTATGTGGACATTAATTTAGGGTAAGATCTTCTCACCTGATATTTTGTTATTTTATACTATTACTTTAGGGTAGACGTGTCTTTACTGGTTTGTTACATAGTGTAAGAAGCCTTAATATCATTCTAGATTGGGAACTTTCTTTCACTTAAAAGGACATGCTCTCTAATTCATGTTCACCAAGAGAGACTTGTGGAAGCTCTAAGACCTCTATATGACTGGAGTAGTGAATATAGTTAGTTTGTCCAAGTGCTCTCTGAACCAAGATAAGGTGTATGGCATCAAAGATAACCCACCATGCTGTATGGTCCATTCTGCTTCTATGAAGAAGGAAACAGCGTCTTCAATGCCTTCTTTCGTCATTGAAAACAAGTACACTCTTTTGTAATTGTTTGAAATCGTTCTCATTCTGAAATTCTTCAAAAGTGTTTCATTTTTTTGTAGAAACTTCCAAATCAAGGCCAAAAGTAGGAGAAATGAAAATTTGGAATTTGGAAATCTGCATTTTAATAATTTGATTTTAAGTTTACTCCTTAAATAGATAAATGAAAAAAAAAATAAAGTTGAAAAGTCTACTCCTAAACACCTCTGACGAGCCACTAACAAAATATATCCCTCTTTCGAGAAAGATATGGGCACTCAGATGAAGTGCAGTGAAGTAGATAGGAGAACAAGAGCACTGCCATGCTAAATTCAGAGATCTGATTTTATTTACTAATTGCTAGTCTTTATAAAGCCATATAGCTTTGCTAATGTTAGAAAAATTATCCTAACTAGTTAATAATGAAAATGATTGAACGGAAATATTGCACTTGGATTGTTTAACAACCAACTTATTCAATTAAAAAGAAAGAAAGTGCCAGTAAAATGTTTGAATGTGAAGATGTTGGAACTATAATTCTATCCATCTATTGGAAATGGTTTTTCTTTTAGTTGGTTGTTGAATGATTGAAGTGTAGTTTTGTTAATTAGTTTATATTATTTAGGATTGTAGTCATTTGGTTATTTTCACTATTATCTAGTTAGGTGACGTGTTTCTGATTTTTGTTAAGGTTGTATATCCCTATAAAGGCTATCTATTAGTAAACGAAACTGGGTATTAGAATATTAGCGTGACACTACTCTGGTGCTGCTATTTCTCTCCATATTCTTTATCGTCATTCCAGATTTTCCACAGTTTGGTATTGCTTCTTACTGAGGAGAACCCGGGAAAGAATCAATAATTCTACATGTTGCAGTTAATACCTGAAATCCTGTTTGTAGGCTGTTGGTGTTGCTGTATATGGTATGTATAAATTTTCAATAAACACAAAAATTAAAAAAATCTGTATAAAAGAAAACACATATTCATGCCTGTAAAATTGCACTTGACCGTCTCAATTGTATAATCCCTCATTTCATACACCAAATTATTAGAATCCCAATGCAATGATTAAATCATTCAGTGAATGGGATGTGGGTTTTATACGCAAGAGCGAACATTCATTTGATGGAAGTTCATATTTTGGCTTGGTTGATGGTATTCTTGTTTCTTGTTCTTCCAAAGTCTGTACATCACATCATGTCTAACATTCATTGATCCCTAGACATTTTACCTTACTTTAGTTTATTCCTGTATTCCATGCATTTTTCTCAACACCTAAAACTGTATATTTTGGGTTTCTGAAAGTCTTGTAACACTTTGTGGCTGTATGAGTATCTTGATAAAGTTCTTCGTAATGATCATGAAGTCTCCACAAACAACTAGATGATTTCTGAGGATTTGCTTCAGTCTTTTTGAGTTTCAGAGTTCCCTGCTGTTTGATGTTGAGGTTTCAATACACTGCGTGTTGTGAATTGTTTGTTTGATGATATACAATATTTGAATGCTATCTTTCCTAATTCAATGTTTTTAGGCATTCAAATGTTTTACTGATGACTATCCTTCTACATAATGGAAAATATTGTTTCTTTATCTTTTGAAGTTGCATATATTCAGCGTTGCTACTGGCAAGCATTGAAGCTGAGTTTACATTGATTATCTAAACTGTATGCTGTTAAGGGACGTAGTCACCCTTTTTCAGATACGCTGATTTGGTTTGTGTTCAAGCCCCTAAACTGTTTGCACAAAGAGATAAAGAGTGGGCACCTAGACAGACATGGATGCAAGCTTTGTCTTGAACACCTGAACTGTTTACGGAGGGAAGAGTGGGGGAGCTACGTATGTGCAGCAGTAATATTGCTTGGCAATGGTTGTTTATAACAATGTGTCGAGTCTCCTATCTGGCTGTGATACCATCTTTTAATGATAAGATATTTAAGATGTTCCAGGATCGGGCTGTAGTGTTCTCATCATCACCACCTCAAATGTTTTTTATACTTTTCTTCTTGCAGTTGTCCGCAACGAATTGCCCGAAGGGGAAACTATGGAGCATTCCTAATGGACAACTTACCATTGGTAAAATCCTTGGTAGAAAAATTAGCTTCCCACTTGCAAGTCCCGGTCTCATGCAAAATTCGAATCTTCCCAGACCTTCAAGACACGATAAAATATGCCAAGATGCTAGAGGAGGCTGGGTGCTCTCTCCTTGCCGTCCATGGCCGCACAAGAGATCAGAAAGACCAAAGGAAAATCAGGGCAGATTGGGCAGCTATAAAGGAAGTCAGGGAAGCAGTCAGAATACCACTCTTTGCAAACGGAAACATTAGACACATGGATGATGTGGCGAGCTGTTTGGAAGCCACCGGTGCAGATGGGGTGCTTTCAGCTGATGCCCTGCTGGAGAACCCAGCTCTGTTTGCTGGGTTTCGGACTGCTGAATGGGCAGGTGAGGAGAACATGGGCGATGATGGAATCTTAGACCAAGCGGACTTGCTTGTGGAGTATTTAAATCTTTGTGAGAAGTATCCGGTTCCATGGAGAATCATCCGAGCGCACGTGCATAAGATGATGGGTGAGTGGTTTAGAGCCCGGCCGGAAATTAGACAGGATCTTAATGCACAAAACAGGCTGACCTTTGAGTATCTATACAATATGGTGGAGAGGCTCAGGGAGTCTGGAGTTGAGATTCCCTTGTATTTGAAAAAGTAAGTGTAACAAGTTTTGTAATGAGACGACGAATGTTGTTGTATACTTGGATTGAGATAGTTGAGAAGACTTTCACGAGAGCTAAAAGGTCCCACAAGTGGAGGGATCGTATACACCTTATTTACACCATTTTGTAATTACATCATTCTTCCAAGTTTATTGCAGTTGCCAAGATATTTTTGGTATGATTGTTACAACTTTAAGCTTATTGTGTAGAAGTGAATCGCTGAATTACCTGGTTGGAGATCTGCTCGTGCTGCTGTGGTTGGACATCGTTTGTTTTGAATTTGTTACAGGTTACTTGTAGTTGGCCTGACTATAATAAAGTATTTTTGTCGCTTATGTTTCTGTTTGGTCTAGTATTAAGCAGAAATTTTCTTTCTACAAAGTGGTAACCTTTATTAATGTAGAAATATTCAACTTGGTTTGGATGACCTGATCAGGAAAATCCTTAGTCCAACTCCAAACCAGCCTGTCTTCAACATTAAGCAAGGTTAAATGGTCTTTAAATATAGTAAAGAACGTGGGCAGGGGTATTACATAACCGATGGTAAGGTAAAAAAAACAACAGTTGGAGAAATGAAAGGGGTATTTGATATCTTATGCTTCCTGGTGCACTTGGTTCTCGTCCTTAAGAACCAGGATGAGAGAGACAACCTGATTCAACAATAGAGTTGAGTTGAGCTTGAGTTTAAGGTCGGGCTATAGGATGTGAGATGCAAAGCTAACAGATTGGAGCCGGTGTCATATGAAAAAACCCAAAGCAAGACTTCCGGCTCTGGTAACTGCATCCACATTGATCTTAACAAAAAAAGAGATGGGAGATGTCCATTTCCCTACAGACTTCATCCACTTGGTTCTTATTCGAACAATTGTCTGTGATGACATTAGTCTTGATAGAAAAGACGAGGTCAGATAACTCAAAATTTGATTAGCCACCATCAAGAAGGTTTTTTTTTTTAAACAAGGAAATTTCTATTAAGAAGAAGTGCACAAAGCGTTTACAAACTCTGGAAGTCTTCAGACTTCCAACAACTCAGAGGGAGTTGTGACATTCTAGCATGATAAGCTAGGTTGTGTGCAAATACATTGTCATCACGCGGGGTATGAAACCAGACCACATTAACTAGAGGCGCTAAAGAGGAGAGTGCACTCGTGAGCAGTGTACGGGTAGAGCCATCCAATGCGGGAGCAGGGGAGTGCACAAGAAAGTCAACAAGGCCTTTGCAATCAGAAATGAAACGGGCCAAGCAGAAAGCGGGACGCTGAGCCGCGGCAATCCCAAAACACAAAGCCATGGCCTCCACATAAGATGGCACATACGTTCCAATACCCGCAGTGACCCCAACCCATGTAACAGTGTCCCCTTCCTGGACAACAAAGCTGAGCCCGCACCGTCCAAAACGATCAAGGCTGGCATCAACAAAAATGTCCGGCCAAGTGGTGTGATCCCGGCGATGCTGCGAAAGTGCAAGACTAGATGAAAACAGCGGGACGGGAGAACAGTGATGCAAGAAACTATGCGCCTGGAACCAACCAGCTTCAAAAGAGGGAACCTGACGATGAGAGAACTGGCAGTGAGCAAACGAAAGGCGTCACAGAAGGGAGGTGAGGGCTGCCAAAGCTCCCACAGAGTAAGTAGAGCACACATCCATAAACCATCCAGTGAACTGGGCGTTGGAGTGAAGGGCTGGGGGGTAAGAGACCCCAACTCGGTCCCAATACTGCGGTATCAACGGTCAATGAAAAAACAGATGAGACAAACTTTCACTTGCACCACAAGTAGAGCAAGAGGTCACAATTGGCTGATGCAGACGTGAAGCCAACACTTCCAAACATGGAACCATCCCGTGAAGGAGTTTCCAGCCAAAAAGGCAAACACGAGGTGGCAAATCAGCCTTCCATAGCCGATGGAGCGCATAACCAAGAGGTGATGGAGATGCCGCTGATGCGCTAGGCTGGGATGAAGAAGCGAGGGCAACAACACAATGATAAGCTGACCGGACCGTGTAAGAGCCTGTAGCAGAGAAACCCCAATACCAGGCGTCGGAAGCATCCTGATCGCCAGAGAGGGGAAGGTTCAAGATATACGGCACATCATCCGGGTGAAACGAAGCATGCACAAGCTGGGAGTTCCAGAGAGTAGGAGTAAGAAGCAAATCATAGACTGGCCGATCACGCAAGGAGGGTGGGAGAAACCAAAGATACGGTCGACCGCCCACCTTATCTGGCAACCAACGATCAGAGATGGCAGTTGAGCGAGCATTACCAAGATGCTTATAAGCACCGGATGAAATCAAATCCCGGACACCCAGAAGCGCTCTCCAAATCGGGCTAGAAGCAGACATAGGTGTAGCCTCCATAAGAGTAGTACCATGCAAGTAGCAGGCCGAGTAAAGCTGAGAGAGAAGCGAAGTCGGCTGCGTAAGAATGCGCCACAATTACTTACCCAATAAAGCGCGGTTAAAACTACAAAGATCCTGAAACCCGAGACCCCCAGCACTTAAAGGAAGGCACATAGTTTTCCAGCTGGCCCAATGGATTGAGCGTTTCGTATTGGATCCACCCCACCAGAACTTGGAGATCATACTTTTGATGGCCCGCAACAATGTCTGCGGGAGCAAAATAACCGACATAACATAAGTGGGAATAGCCTGCAACACAGCCTTAATTAGATTAATGCGACCTGCCTGGGACACCCGGTGGGACCAGTTCTGGAGTCGTTGCGCAACCCTATCTTTAAGATAATTGAAAATGGCTGACCTATTACGCCCCACCTGAACGGGGAAGCCCAGATACATACCCAGATCACGGACCACACGAGCTCCTCTCAAAACGCTAGCTATGCCCATGCACAGAGACCGAGGAAGTTTGGAGGAGAACATAATAGAAGACTTATCAATATTGATACACTGACCCGAAGCCTGCTTAAAGTTGTCAAGGAGATCAGCCAACACCTGGGCATTACAGGGAGTAGCCGCACCAAAAATTATGCAATCATCAGCGAACAGCAAGTTGGTGATGGAAGACCATGAATGGAAAAACCTGCATAGTGCTGGACACTGGAGGCGAGCTGCAGAGAAGAAGTAAGAACCTCCATACAGCAGATAAACAAGAGAGGCGACAAAGGGTCACCCTGGCGTAAGCCCCGATGAGGCTGAAAGGAGGCACCTGGAAAACCATTAATCAAGACTGCCATTGTCGGGGTTGTGATACACTTGCGCACTGCACGGATCCAAAAAGGATGAAAACCCATACTCTGCAGAACTTGAAGAACAAAAGACCACTCAACCCGATCAAAGGCTTTAGACATGTCAATCTTATAGGCAAAATGCCCACGCAGCTTTGCCGTTGACCGGCGCATATAGTGGAGAACTTCATGAGTAAGCAGGATCAAGAAGGTTGGTGTAATTCCAATGACTGGAACTGTCAAAAGAACTAATCTTGCAATCCCCCTCTAATATCTTTAGAGATGTCTAGAGTGTTAACCAAATCTGCCCACAAATAAGCAATGGAAGAGCAGTGAAAAGGACATGAGCTACATACTCGATTTTTTAAAGCAAAGGCGCAGAAGTTTACGTTCAATTATTACTTTCTTGTGCTTGTGATAGATAAATACCATTGATTTTGGAACAGTGTCGTTTTGGCTGCTCTTGAGCAATTATTTCAAGATAGCATCTTTATATAATATCGAGCAACGCCAAGGATTGACAAGAGAAATGATGCTCATCTTAGGGTAACTGAGGCAATGGGATTATTATTATTTATGGACACAAACAACAGCATATACTACATAGCGGAGCTCAATGATAATCTCATATAATACCAACAACTTGAGCCAAAACGTGAATGGAAAAGAAAGCATCAGTATCTAAAATTGGTCGTGACTTTGCTAATTAGATGCTCTCCATAGACAAATCGACCCAGCTTCTTTTCCCCACCAGTCTTCTTCACGCAAATGTCCAGGGGTTCTATTGCTGCATCATAGTTTGGCTGCTCCAACCAGAGAAAAAATCTTACTATTAATTCCCTGCCTAAGCGTAGTAGTTGCTGAAAAGTTCACAATACCAGGTGTTTACCTCGTAGAAGTAAGCAACACAGACTCGATACTTTGTAGAGTTGTTGATCACTCGGTGTAGAGTGGACTCATACAAACCATTAGACAAAATCTGGTTTCGCAAAGTAATTAACGAAAAGTTTCAGACGGAATTCAAAGAGGATGATTTGCCATGACAACCTTTTAGGTAGTCTACTAGAGATTGTTCAAAAAGCAAATCACACCTTTAACATATCACCAATGTTGCAGACAAATGTGCCAGGGATTGGAGGTGCCCAGATCCATTCGCCAGAATGGTTTCTCACCTATAAAAATGTAAATTATAGGGAAAATTGGTGAAATGTGACGTGCAAGATTGATTAATAAGAAAGCCAATTCAGTTTAAGGTCACCATAGTACTTGTTTCCTTCTTCTTTTAGGATTTCTGATATAGCTTGAATTTGACCGCAGCATATTATACAGCTGTGAAATATCATAGACAGCAACTTAATATACCTGAAGAGCAGTAATACCGTCATCTTGGTTGACCAATGTCAACAGACCTGCCAGTGCACATTGTCATTTTTTATCTCCTAAAAAGTCCATAATCATTTTTAACTAGTTCTGTAATAAAGCATCTGTATCTGGGATTTTACCGTAATCAGTGTGTGCCCCACTGCATTGATCAAGTACAGACATGAGACGTAAAAACAGAGAAGATCTGGTTAACAAATAATGTCAAAAGGGGAAATCATTTAAGAATTCAGATGATTAGTAGCGCAATCCACTTACCATCCAATATCATTTTCTGGCTTATCATGACCATTAGCATCAGGCAAACCGGGATAACCGATCAGACGCATAACCCAAAATGCGTCTCCAGCTATTACTCCTTCAAACTCATTAGCTGATCCACCCAAAGCTAAAGCAATGCCTTGCATAATTTTCCTGGAAAGCTCTATCAAAGAAAATTTTGTCAATCAGATCAGATTTCAGAAAAGAAAAGGTATGAAAGTTATTAACCTCAAGAAGAATGAAAAAAAAGGCATACATACCTGTGCACATGTCGCTATAATCCTTCATCAGTGACTCAAATTTTGGAGGATTAGCTGGCCTGTAGATGAAAGAATAACTGTTACAATACAAACCATAAGCGTAGGTAATTAATGTAGCATCGTCTTACATGATAAGCACATATGAATTGCTGGAAGTAGTGCCAACGGTTCAATCACACTTTTACAGAATCTCAGACTGCAGTATAAGATGGCCATTTACTAATTGAGCGTAGGGTCAAGTTAAGAGGAATTAGGAGTTCTCGTTTATATTTATGATTTTTAAGTTTGCAGGGTGATTGGGTTCTAGTTAATTTATAATGGCATATTCATTTTTATCAGGAAAAAAATGGTACAGGTTTACTTTCTGTTGCTGAAGAAGTGATAGCATCATATGGTCAAAAAGTCAAGAAGACATACCATAAGTTAGGTCCTTCCATAGGTTTGCCAAGATCACCATACTGTCCAGGTTTTAGTTCCTTGTAGCACTGACTCAAATAACAAACCAACAAAATCACAACCATTTGTCATTACAGATAACAGAAAAGCATGGATATATATTTTCTTTTGTATTCGTTGCTGTAATAATCCAATTAATTAATCATCCCAACGAATCAGAAGTAGGGCAGATAACCTACATCAATAGCTTCATGCTGGTCAGGGACTCCTTTTGTCACATTTTCTCCTACCTCTTGATACCCTCTGCATTAGAACGATGTTTAGCGAACCAATGTGTTCTCAGAAGCAAGATTGATATCCTGTTTAGTAAGAAGATAACCTGTATCCAGTTGCAGCACTCATTTTAATCTTCGTCTTTTCTTCAAAAGGAAGTCCAAAGAATTGGTGGGTGAGGTTCCTAACTTCTTGGATGAGGGGAGTTGGAATGCCATGACCTTTCTAATCAGTCCAAATAGGAAGTCTAATTAGATAATAGGTAGGATTAAGTTGAAGTAAACCTCATCAGTTTGATTATTGAACTTCAAATTCAATTGCAAGTTCAATCAATTAAATGACTAATCATAATACTTGATAACTCTAGCTAAAGTATGAAATGAAAAATAATAATTGGCCCACAGGCCACCATGATTTGCAAAATAAATAACAAAAGGAAGGAAGATGATAGGAGTATATAAACATACCACATAGAAAAACCCTGCCTCTTTACAAGCCTGATCCAATTGTTTCACAATTTCAGCCACGCCTTTGTCTTCCACCATTCCTGGATGATTAGACTTGGCCAGTAGTGGAGCAACATCTGAGCAAACAATCATTCAGGGAGTGCGAAGAAAACTCAGATTAGTTAAAATGGTAGTAACACAACAGATTTTTTTGACGAAACGAGGTCATAGTTTTCGGTCGTTGCATCTGTGGCTTGGTATGTTCCTTCTAATGAATCTCGAATAACTTCTAAGGCCTAACATGTACTTATGTGCCGAGCATGAAATCTCAAGAACAAAAGGCATCCAAAAAATTCAATTAAGATTACAATTTGATCTATTTTCCGGGTAAGTGGGTTGAATCTTTTGCAAGTGGCGTTACAACAGCAGCAGTATAGCCAACATGAAGCACACCAATGTCAAAATGCAAGCAAATTATGATGGTCGGGAGCATTTATTTTAGCACGATGCTCATCACACGAGGTAGTTTTTGTTAGGGTAGGACATAGAAGGGTTTATTAGTTTAGTTAGAGGCTTAAGGGTAATTACGTTATATTTTCTGCATTAAGTAATATAATTAGATGATTAGGGTAGGGAGGAGGATCGAACAATTGTAATTGAAGAGAATTAGCCCTCCTATGAACAATCCAATAATTAGTGAGCAATATTTGTTGAGATGATCGACGGTCACAGTAAACGATCACAATAACCAGTAACTCACAAACAAGTATATAGAGGGGTCAAGAACAACTAGAGTAATTTATTACCAAAAAGAAGAAATAGAGTAATTCATAGCAGTTTTACCGATAACAGGGATGGATTTGAAATCAGTGGCCATTGATGCAACTGGAAGTGCCTTTACTGTTAGTACTCTCTCGTCGTCTTAACCGTATAGCGCAATCTTGCTGATACCAACTCCGTTTCCAAATGTCTGCTTCAGCTCCGTCTTGTTTTTTTTTTCTTTTTCTTGAAGTAGTTGATAAATAAAGGACGCAGATTTGGACATCCAGGGAAAAAAACTCCAAAATAACACTCCCAAGTCCCAACCAAACTTTTTTTTTTTTTTTGAAAACATACCTGCAAATTCTCATTAGCAAACATAAAAATGTTCCAGACTCAGCTCTTGTCCAAGAGACATGCACTAATAATGTTGAAAGGAATGAAATCTCAATCCCAAACCTTCAAGCCTGAGGGAGAATCATTAAACATTCCAGCAGTTAACATACTGGGAAAATTGAAAAAAGTCATTTGAACTATTACACACATAACTACTAAGCGAATTACACAAATTCCGAAGCTTCAATTTTCCTTCCTTGATCTCTAAGATATGGTCATTTTCAGCCCCAAACAGCATCTTAAGATACTCCTCTTTCATATTATCAAAACAGACACAATGGTTACCTCCTGAAATAGCAAGTTCCACTGCATTACAATCCGCTTTGATAACAGCAATTTGCACTTTGCACGTGCTTAACATCTTCTTGTTGAAAGCTAGAACTGCAATTCCTTCCACATTTCTCAAAAGGTCACCAATCTGATATGGATGATTCCTTCTTGTAAAGACATTTAGAGAGACAGAGACGAAACCTGGGGGCGGATGGTTCCATTTGGCACCTTCTTTGATTGCCTGATAATTCATATTATTAGCAGCTTTGTAAGCCCCAATATAAGCAAGGTTTTTCTCAATCACATTCCACCAAGCTAGATCTAAGTCATGTCTACATCTATTTCTAGCATCATATATCACCCACATAAGGTTAATAACAGAGGAGAGCTTTTTCTTCCCCCACACTCCTACTTGATCAATGAACCAATCAACAATAGCAGAACCTTCATTAGTTGGAGCACTTTGAAGGTTGATACTTAGACCCCAAATATCAGTGACCGCACAACACTTGAAAAACAGTGCGCAGGAGTATCTTTGTTCCCACAAAAGAAGCAAGTTGTAGCACCACCAATTCTGTTACCTATGTTACCTTGACATGGGGTAATTCCTTTCAGAAATTTCCAAAACACCAGTCTAGCTCGAGGAGGGCTGATATCTTTATCAATTCTGTTTCTAAGGAAAGAAAAATAGTTAGGCAGAGACGTCTAACCATCTTCATTTACCTTCCGAATCAAATTGAAACCAGATTTTACCGAATACTTTTTATCTCTTGTGAATTCCCAAACCCAGTAGTCATTTTGTGCGGAGTTTATAGGTAGGGAGGCAATGAAGTTACTTTCTGTGGTGTTGAGAGTTGTTGGAGTCTTTGTGTGTTCCAACTATTATGGCTTGGGTTGATGAAATGAGAGACCAACTGGGCAGAAGAAGAAGAAGGGATTTTGGTGAGGTAATATGAAAAGCACCTAGTCTCGGAACCCAAGGAAAATCCCAGAACAAAGTAGAAGACCCACTCCCTACTTGCTTCCTAATACATGCTTTTAATAGACTAATGTTGGGAAGCAAGGATTTCCAAATCTGGCTGGTTTTGGCTGGAAGCTTTGAAATACCCCTAACTAATTAAACAGTGATTAAACATTTAATCAATTAAATTAAGGCCTAAGCATGCCTTAAAATCAATTTTAAAACAACTATGGTCAACATAAAGCAAATATTGCACCCTTTGACCATTTAGGGTAAATATATACCCAAATGAACTCCTTAGGACCTAAAATTTTGTCCTAAGCATTATAACCCATAAATGAACATACTAAAATTATTGGACAACACTCCAACATCAAGAACCAGCATTTACATGCTTAAAAGTCACTTAGAGCAAAATGTGCTCTAAACAAGCTTAAAAGGTCTTGTGACATCCGTTTGATGCCAAATTGGATTCCTAAGCTTAGTAAGCATGTAATGGATGTAATTAATCAATTACCAAAGAAAACCAAGCTCAAAAACAAGCTTTAACACAAAATGTGCACTAAGCTTCCTTAAAGCACATTTTTGTGAGATTGTCTTCAAAATGAGGTTTGTTTGATGTTATGAAATACCCCAAACCTTGATATGTGGTTTAAATATCAAACTATGGCATGTAAAGGCTAAAAAGTGCCTTAGAAACACCAGTGGACAAATTAAAATATAGTAAAGTGCAGTAAAGCACTAAGACACAGTACGAGCAAAAACATGCTCTAAGCTATGAGTGAACTTGGTTAGGACCCAAAGGGCCTACCAAGACTTGATAACATTTAATTATGATTTGATAAGGCTAATTAAGTCCTTAGGAAACTTTGGTAGACAATGAAACCAAACAAAACACAAGGTAATACCTTAAAGTCAATAAGAGCAAAAATGTGCTCTAAGCTTGGGATAAATGTGTATAAGACCTAATGGTCATACCTATACCTTATTTATATGTTAATGAACATATTAAATCAATTACTAAAGAAAACCAAGCTTGAAAACTAGTTAAAACACAAAATGTGCTTTAAGGAGTCTTAAAGCACGTTTTTGAAAAATTGTCTTGTAAATGAGTTTTGAATGGCTAAATGTCCATCATTACTCTTTAATTAACATGTGTACTATATAGTATCACATTTGGGTGGCCATATTAGTGGGAAATCAAAAATTTCACTTCTATGTGCCTTGTATTTGTGAATAGTAATTTTTACAAGCTAGTATGTAACATATGTTATGTTAAGTAATTAAATTGGTCAACAAAGACCAAAACACCCTCCTAGGCATAATGGTGGCCGGTTTTTGTAGTGAGGAGTCACCAAGTATGTTAACTTGTTAAGTAAATAAATGTGACTCATAGTTACTATTTGCTTTAAGACTTAAATATCTTCAAAAAGTAAGTTCTATCTCATTCTCTCATTTCCCTTCCTTTCTTCATTCACACGGTTGCTCTCTCTCCCTCCCTTCTTGCTCTCTCTCACGGTTTGGCTAGCACACCAACACCACCATTGAAACCAAGCTTTGAACTCTTGTCAAATCTTGCTCTCTTGTGCAAATCAAAAACAAACACCACCATTCTCTTAGTTAAGCCAAGCTCTACAATCTTGTCTCTTCAAAACTTCAAAACCCCCATTTCGGTGCCAAGAGAAACCACCATGGGAGGAGCTTGAGCTCATCTTTTCACATATTCTTGTTCTCCTTTGCTTCAAGGTAAGGAAACTCAAAGAAAATCCATGTTTCCTCCATGTTTACATGTTGTCCGAAAATTCACCTCACAATGGTGTATTTATCTTGCTTGTTTTAGCTTCATTTGAATCTTCCAAGGGGTAGGAGGAGTCCTCTCTTGATACTTATTCAAGTTCTCTTCCAATTCCAAGGTAAAACAATTACCTTAATGTGTTAAAACAATATGTGTAACTAGGGTTTACAATGAGGAGAAGCATAATGCTTGAATACTCATTCTATTGTTTGTATAATGTTTAATAGTTGAAAAGGGACCAAATGCCCTACCGGTTTCACAAGGAACAAGAAAGAAACTTGTGAGGAAAAGAGGTAAACAAGCTATCTCAATGTAGTTTAAATGCCTTAGGAAAATGAGCTTGATTTGCTTGATAAAATACCTAAGGAGCCAATGGTGAGTGACCTAGCAAAATGTTCTTAAGGAGACTAGTAAAAGAACATATGTTTTGGTGTATGTATTTGCAGGTCAAAGGCATTATTTATGTGGGAAATTCAGTGTTTAAGGTTATGCAATTTAAGGGCCTAAGAGCCATGTTATTTAAGGGCCTAAGTGCCAAGCAATTTAAGTTATGCACTATATTGTGATGTAGTGCTTAATGTGTGAAGTTTGTGTATAAAGTGTGTTGATGGATTTTAGGTGTTTAGAATGAAATAAGGTAAAAACCTAAGTGGTTGGATGTGAGTATATGCTAGAGAAGCTATGGCCAAATTTGGGAAATGTGTAAGAAGTTCTAAGTGTTTTAAGTGAGTTTTGGTGAACTAGGAAGTGTTGAAGGTGATTGGAGTGATGCAAGGATTTAGGTGTTGTCTTGGAAGTTCTAGGAATTCAATGGGTGTGTTGTGAATGTATTAAAGTCTTGGAGAGTTGTTTAAGGTTTAGGTAAGGTTGGTGTTCAAGGAATAAGTGATGTTTAGGTATGATGTGAAAAAGGAGATTTAGTTAATAAGAAAAGAAGTTGAGAGATGATGATAAGGTGTAGAGGAAACACCTTGGTATTGTGGTCAATATAGGTGAAATGCCACCTAGAAATCATAAGGAGAAAACATTGTAAGTGTTAGGAATTTTGTGGAGATATAAGTAAAGGTTTAAGGAATTAGGAGAATAGTTTTGTGAGTGTTTAAAGAATATCTTAAGGGTGTGTTTGAAGTGCCAAATGATGTTAGAACACATTAAGAGGCCTTAGGAAAAGTTTGGTGAAGATTTGGCAAAGTTTGGGTAAGTTTAGAAGGAGACCGACCCAGGGGCCGACCCAGTTTGTGGGTCGGTCGAGCCTCTGTAAAATGTTAGAAATGTGTTCGGTAATGGTCCGACCCAAAAGGGTGGGTCGGACATGGGTCGGTCGGTCAAGTTTCAAAGGAAGGAAATGTTCGCACATGGACCGACCCAGAATGGTGGGTCGGACGTGGGTCGGACGGGCATGTTTGTAAGGAAGTAAAAGGGGTCTGTAATGGACCGACCCAGTGTGGGTCGGTCGGTGGGGGTCGGTCGGACCAAAAACATGGTTTGAGGTTATGAAATGATATGTGATGATGGGGATTGGTAATAATGATGTTATAAGGATGTTAAGGACATGTTAGGGGAGTTTTAATGACACCAAAGTGGGTTAAAAGTTGTATTAAAATGTGAGAGTAAAACAAGTTAAAAATGTTAAGTTATGTAACTAAGTTAACGGGGAAAAATTAAGCATTGACATTAAATGATCAAGCAAACCCCGATGTTAATGAAAACATGTGTGATGTTAACAGTTGTTCGAGAATTGCTCGAGGAACATAAATGGACAGGATAAGTGGACTCCGGTGACAGGTATGGTTTTCTTGCAACCTGTGTCCTAACGGATTACACCGGCTTGTATGCCAATGTGTTTTTCTGTATGTTTGCCACGTTATGATATAAATCATGAAACGAGTTTACAGTCATTATTGTTATTGTATGTTTACGTGCCGATACCGGTAACCTCTGATGCGCTTGAAGGGCTAGTTAACCACTATTAGGTAAACGTAAGAGAACGGTATCCGGTAACAACGTTTCCGACTTAAGGAACGTTCTAACCACGGCTATGCGTGAGTTGGTTATGTGATGTTTGTGAGTGATGTTTGTATGTGAATGTATGACTCTCTTTTCCCTTGTGTATGTCTGACAAGACTTAACTCAATGTTTGTGATTGTTTAATAAAGTTCAAAGATGAACTTCTAATAAGTGCTAACGGGGGGAATGAGGAGTCCGGTCTGTTCCGGCCACGCGTGTGAGTATGGGGGTCGTTGTCATAGCAGGTTCGATCCTCTCTGTATGTTATGGTTGTTTTCCAATTTGGTTCCCAACCTTCCCTTTAGCTTAACCAAGGCTATTACTGACTCACGTCGGGCCACAGGGGCATACTATTGTTATGTTTGTTCGGTGTGCTTGGATCACTATATCCGGGGCACCTTGTGTTAAGTTAACCGTTCATTTAACGAAACGGTAACGAGTTATGTAACGAGCTTATCATGAGACTGGCAACAATCTCTAGGCTTACCAGTGTGTTGGTGATGTTTGGGTCGGTTCCTGAGAGGACCATTCCCGTTGTGTTATGTGTTTTGTTGTGATGCAATATTATTGCGGTGTTATGTTGTGCACATGGAAACGTGCAAAGTGTTGTTAAGTGTCGTTATGTAGTGTATGTTATATGTTGTAAAATGTGAAGTGTGTGGATCATGGATATGATTCCCAGTTTGTGATAAGAGACGTTTAAGGATAACCCGAATTAAGGGTATGTGTCGTCTATTAAGGAAGTAGCTCCATCAGAGGAGGAACACTCTAGGGATGATGAATACCTTGAGTGACTTATTAAGTAAGGATATATTGTCCGTTGTTGAGCCCGTTGAGGCGAATGTCATGTGATGTGTGTTCGTTGTTACATGTATGATTTAAATATAATCAACCGCATGCTAAGACGACAAGTAGTTGTGCGTGGCCCGATAGCATGTGGGCTGCGGGATTACCATACCAGCAAAGGTGCTGAGCCCCTTGGGGCCACCCCTTTCTCTTCTTTTCCTATTTCAGGTACGAAGTGCTGGAAGCCGTTCGAGAGTAGGACGGGTAGTCATTGTACATGGGTATTTATTTAAGTGTGTATATACAGTAGGTGTAGTAAGACCGATGTTGTTGTCGGCACCAGTTTATAATACTCGGTATAGTTGATAAGGTGTATGTTGTCGTTGTTGTTGTTAATGTAAAGGAATAACAATGTATAGTCGCTCGGGAATTTAGCCCATCAGACCGGTACAATGTATATGGATTAGCCTTGTTAGCCACGTGGGTGGCTAACGGCGTGTAACACCAACAAGTTAAGTGATGTGATGTGGTTGTTCTTCCGCTGCAGTTTGTTGTAAGTATGTTATTGTTGGATGGGGTGTTACAAAAAGTGGTATCAGAGCGAAGTATCGCTCTGATGACTGAATTACCGAGCTTAGGAAGTACCGAGTTAGGATTTAAGTACTTTGGGTTAAGGGTTGAGTGATAGCGTGAGAGATACGCTAGATAGGAATTACCGGTGCATACTGGAAACCTACAATATCCATCCCACCCTCCACAGTCCCTGTTATATAACTTGGGGAAGAACGCCAGAGAGATGGAAGTCCACTCTCATACTCGGGAATACCCGATCTGGCTGTTATTAAATACCCTTAGGGTACGGAGAACCTGTCATACGGTAGATCCCGAAAACTGGGAATCCCGGAGACGGTCTCCATCTGAATAATGTTAACCGCATTTCATAATAATGAATGAAGGATCTTGTGTATTGGAGAATAGAATTTCCGGCAACCTGGGTCGACATGCAGAGCAGTCGAGAATAACCAGCTTGCAACGCACCTACCGTGCAACAGGCAAGAAATGGATTAATAACACCCGAGACAAGTGTCTACGGAACCACAGTTGATAAATAAAACACCAACGGTATACCAACCGACAAAGGAACTACAATGTAGTGCCCAAATAAGAGACAAGTCTCAGCAACCACGACAAGTGCGTGGAACGGGCTATAAAGAGGATACGATACTAAGTAAAGAGGGACTCCAAGAGTGGGAGACACCCCAGTTGATAATTACCATATGAATACAGTGAGGAGTTACCCAGCGGGTTATTATCAAGACAGTGAGATCAGTAAGGGCCAACAAGGCCACTGACGACAGTATGGGTAAAGACAATACCATAACCAGTATGTGTTAAACCGATAGCCAGTTAGCATGGCGCACTTGCCATAGCAAGTGCTGCTATAACAGGGCTGTTCGGGAAATTTATAACCACTACGAGTACTTAGTAAAGTACCACGAAGTTAAGTGTGAACATTATAACCATGGAAGGGCTTAATAGCCTAACCCTTGTGATTGTAAGTACACCAGTCAGCAAGAAGCTAGACTTGGCTAAGGTAAGAAGATGTTGTAAAACCATGAAAATTTTTCTTTAAACCCAGATTTATTCAAACCCTTTTCTTTTCAAAACCAGATTTTCTTTCAAACCAACACTTCTTTCCAACCTTCTTTTAAACCAGACCAGTGAAACCAAAGACAGTTGACAAGGATACAACAATGGATAAACTTTTCCTCGACTAAGTTCGGGAAGCAGGGAATGAATATTGTCACGGGACAATATAAGGGAGTTGACAACAGAATACTTCACCTAGGCGTGTGACGGACACTACAAGTGTACCAACTATGTTGTGGGACGACCGCACTCCGATAGGAGCATGTGGGCCTGACAGACCTACTTATGGGTTAGTTGGGTAAGTAGTAATGTATCAGTATGATACCCCATATATGTATACGAGTAGAGTCCGAAACACGGGAAGTAGTCGATTCCGTCTACGGTCAGTAGTATAAATCAAACGAGAGCTAAGGATTACAAGGAATGCTTGAAGTAAAGGAACTCAGTTAAGTTAACGAGACTAAAAGGATTAGTGAATTCCTCTCAAGGAAATGTTTAAGAGTTAGCAAGTGCGAAGGGCACAAACTGTTATGTAAAGACACCACATATGTCTTAAGAATCCTTAGGGATAAACATTATAGCTGGAATGGTGACCCAGCCTGTAAATGGCAAAGCAGATGCCTAATGTGGACACATTACTGTGCAATGAACGGGATGAAATTCCCAGAATAAGTACCTACACTACCAGGAAATGTTAATCTTCACAGAAGAAGATAATAACCAGTAAAGAACGCGAAAGGCGTAGCTAACGGAATGTACCAATAAGTGTGAGCCAAATGTAAAGGCATAACTTAACAACACCCAGGAGCAATCCTTGAAGGGTGTTCACATCAACAATTGTTGAATAAAATGCATGACAGAAGCACAAGGGTTGAAACTAACACACAGTTTAGACATAAGTTGTCAGGAGACGGACTGACAAACCTAAGGGGCATACCATGAAAGGAAACGTGATGCAACGACCTTGTAATATTGTACAGAGAAGTACATGTGTGTAGACAGCCTATAATGAGCCCAGCTCAAGGCAAATAAGGCTTATAATCCAAAAGCAGGATATATCATATAAATTCGATTGATGGTAGAAGTTTATGTTGTATAAGTGAATAGAGTGGTAAACGAACCACTGCATTAAGAGTGGGGATACCTCTCGATATTGTGACACCGCAGGAGCGGTAGTTATGTGAATCAAGTTCAACAAATATGTTAAGGATGGACGATGTTATTAATGAAAGAGAGTAATTAGCTTAGTAGTATGTGTATAGGGTGAAACACCGAGCTGAATAATGCCGGCTTGTGACTCGAATGACGGATGCTCAAGGAGCATTTAGTAGTCATCCAAAGGAGGGATGAACCATAATGTAAATGATGTAAGTATATATGTGGAAGTTAATGTGACAGTAAATACTATGTGAGTTAGTGTTATACAATGAGTAGGAGCACGGTGCGCAACAGGCGACCGTTGTATAAATGTTGTTAAACGAAAACGTAACAGATAAGATCAGTTATGAGTTAAACTCAGTGGAGATGCAAGATAAGTGATGTTAAACAAACTGAGCAATAAGCCAGTGGTAGGTACTGTGTGATGAGGAACTCAGTGTGAATTCCATGGCGAATCGCATAAGGGATTTACTGTCGAGAGTTTACGCCTCTGCACTCTGTATGACTGAGTGTTTTGGTATTGCACTTGCGCAGTAATGATCGAGTGGGATAGCTAGGAATTGGAGACATGTTAATTATAGAGGAATAATGTTATAATGGCCGATGCATAGGAAATGCAAGGCCGCACCAATAAAAAGTACTTGTACAAAAACCAAATGTGGAGACATGATTAACAGTAAGTGACTACAGTAGCACTAACTACCAAATATCGGTATGGAATATACCCCAAAGGTTGTAAATAGCTGAGAGAGCACTACACACTAGGTAGTAGCTCAAACTCAACCGACAGTAAGTCGGAAGGGAACAAGTCAATCATTGTGAAATACATAGCTGTATACACAGTAAATTATCATGGAACTGGATGGAAGATTGTGAAACTCACCGAATCCGCTCAGGGTAAAAGATACCGTGCGTCGGTTGAGAAACCATTGTTACCAAGATGAAGGTGACAATTGGGAAGGATGTACAATACAGTAAGAATAACAAAAGGGAGCAATTAAGCCCTACAGTTATTGGAGTTTCGCAGCAGAAACTAGTGAACCAGTGATTCAAATGTACAATGTGAATAACGAATATGAGTGAATGGCTTAATTATTAATGCCTAAAAGCCTCACAGGCCAGGACCGAAACCGGTTATGAGTACAACTCCAATGAGAATTCTGTTTAGGGACAAACCGCCAAAATGGTTTAAGATCCTCTAATCAGATCCATTGTAATAGACCGCGTTGGAAGTAAAACACTGTCACGACGGCAGAGCATTTAAGCAATGTTTAGTGATTGATTACGTGGCGTAATCCCATTTTAAGGGGGGTAGAGCGCAAAACCAATTGGTGTATATTACCGTACAAGTGTACGTAGTGTATGGACTCATATTGTGCGTAGCACAAATTGTTTGTTTTGATGATTGGTGTGTGTGTACGTAAACATACACATTCATTCATGGTTTAATTGTGGTAATTGCGCACAGAAGATGCGAATACCATTGTGATAAGTGTGTGTGTTGTTAACAGTTGTGTGTGATTGTACAAGTTTGGGGAGTAGATAAACTCCCCGGGGAACAAAAGCCCCGACAGTGTATAAATGTAAAAACCAGGTGTAGTATTTTGGATAAAATATATGTGTATATATATATATATTATATAGTGATTCATAAAAAGGGCAAGATACCGATATAAAACCTAATGAGAATAAGATTCCATAGGTAACAGGATTAAAGTGTATGGGAATGACTGATAGACGAAGTTCTATCCTTGGAGATGTATGATCATGATTAGAATGATTTAAAAGATAGAAAATTGGAAATGAGTGACTTACTTGATGCTTGAAAATGAAGTGGGAGGTGGAACTTGATTTGCATGCGATCAAGGGAAGCCGAACACAAATTGGGGTGGAAGGATAGTTCAACACTGATGCTGATCACATCAGGGTTGAATGACTCTTGAAGCTCCCTATAAGTGGTCATAAATAACCACGCTAAGAAAAGAAGCAAAGAGCTTAAGTTGGACTTGGAGTTGTGTGTGTTTTCAGAAGGATTTTAAATTGGTATTTATAAAACGTTGATGGATACTTTACATAATTAAAGTTCTCTTACTTAACCTCACAAAGAAATTTTAAATTTAAGTGATTGTTTTAAACTCCCAAAGGCACGGGGACGGAAGGTGTCCATCGCGACCGGGTTTCTGCGGGATCACAGTGTATATCAAGGATATTTTTGATTGCTATACATGCTCTGACATGTTGTGTGGTATGTGTAATGAATGTTGTTTTGACTTGGATTTCCTAAAGTGTATACTATCAAGGCCTATGAGTCTAAATGTGTGGTGTTAAATAGACCTACGTGTCTAAAGACTGTTATGTTATCGGGACCTATGTGTCCAAATGTTGTTATGTATGTGTAAATGTTGTTATGTTACCCAAGACCAGTGAGTCAAAGGGGTTGTTATGTATGTGTAAGTGTTGTTAAGATACCCGGACCATAGAGTCCGAGGTTATCTTGGATATGTTATGTTATTGTGGATGTGAACGTGTTTGCCCGGACCATCAAGTCCGAGGTTGTGATGTAAAGTGTGTTGGTTATGGAAGTTTATTTCCAAGTAATCCCCGTATTCTGATTTAATGATGTGTGGGAAAGTGTGAACTTCGAGGACGAAGTTCTTTTAAGGGGGGTAGATTGAAATACCCCAAACCTTGATATGTGGTTTAAATATCAAACTATGGCATGTAAAGGCTAAAAAGTGCCTTAGAAACACCAGTGGACAAATTAAAATATAGTAAAGTGCAGTAAAGCACTAAGACACAGTACGAGCAAAAACATGCTCTAAGCTATGAGTGAACTTGGTTAGGACCCAAAGGGCCTACCAAGACTTGATAACATTTAATTATGATTTTGATAAGGCTAATTAAGTCCTTAGGAAACTTGGTAGACAATGAAACCAAACAAAACACAAGGTAATACCTTAAAGTCAATAAGAGCAAAATGTGCTCTAAGCTTGGGATAAATGTGTATAAGACCTAATGGTCATACCTATACCTTATTTATATGTTAATGAACATATTAAATCAATTACTAAAGAAAACCAAGCTTGAAAACTAGTTAAAACACAAAATGTGCTTTAAGGAGTCTTAAAACACGTTTTTGAAAAATTGTCTTGTAAATGAGTTTTGAATGGCTAAATGTCCATCATTACTCTTTAATTAACATGTGTACTATATAGATCACATTTGGGTGGCCATATTAGTGGGAAATCAAAAATTTCACTTCTATGTGCCTTGTATTTGTGAATAGTAATTTTTACAAGCTAGTATGTAACATATGTTATGTTAAGTAATTAAATTGGTCAACAAAGACCAAAACACCCTCCTAGGCATAATGGTGGCCGGTTTTTTGTAGTGAGGAGTCACCAAGTATGTTAACTTGTTAAGTAAATAAATGTGACTCATAGTTACTATTTGCTTTAAGACTTAAATATCTTCAAAAAGTAAGTTCTATCTCATTCTCTCATTTCCCTTCCTTTCTTCATTCACACGGTTGCTCTCTCTCCCTCCCTTCTTGCTCTCTCTCACGGTTTGGCTAGCACACCAACACCACCATTGAAACCAAGCTTTGAACTCTTGTCAAATCTTGCTCTCTTGTTCAAATCAAAAACAAACACCACCATTCTCTTAGTTAAGCCAAGCTCTACAATATTGTCTCTTCAAAACTTCAAAACCCCCATTTCGGTGCCAAGAGAAACCACCATGGGAGGAGCTTGAGCTCATCTTTCACATATTCTTGTTCTCCTTTGCTTCAAGGTAAGGAAACTCAAAGAAAATCCATGTTTCCTCCATGTTTACATGTTGTCCGAAAATTCACCTCACAATGGTGTATTTATCTTGCTTGTTTTAGCTTCATTTGAATCTTCCAAGGGCTAGGAGGAGTCCCTCTTGATACTTATTCAAGTTCTCTTCCAATTCCAAGGTAAAACAATACCTTAATGTGTTAAAACAATATGTGTAACTAGGGTTTACAATGAGGAGAAGCATAATGCTTGAATACTCATTCTATTGTTGTGTATAATGTTTAATAGTTGAAAAGGGACCAAATGCCCTACGGTTTCACAAGGAACAAGAAAGAAACTTGTGAGGAAAAGAGGGTAAACAAGCTATCTCAATGTAGTTTAAATGCCTTAGGAAAATGAGCTTGATTTGCTGATAAAATACCTAAGGAGCCAATGGTGAGTGACCTAGCAAAATGTTCTTAAGGAGACTAGTAAAGAACATATGTTTTGTGTGTATGTATTTGCAGGTCAAAGGCATTATTTATGTGGGAAATCAGTCAGTGTTTAAGGTTATGCAATTTAAGGGCCTAAGAGCCATGTTATTTAAGGGCCTAAGTGCCAAGCAATTTAAGTTATGCACTATTTGTGATGTAGTGCTTAATGTGTGAAGTTTGTGTATAAAGTGTGTTGATGGATTTTAGTGTTTAGAATGAAATAAGGTAAAAACCTAAGTGGTTGGATGTGAGTATATGCTAGAGAAGCTATGGCCAAATTTGGGAAATGTGTAAGAAGTTCTAAGTGTTTTAAGTGAGTTTTGGTGAACTAGGAAGTGTTGAAGGTGATTGGAGTGATGCAAGGATTTAGGTGTTGTCTTGGAAGTTCTAGGAATCAATGGGTGTTTGTGAATGTATTAAAGTCTTGGAGAGTTGTTTAAGGTTTAGGTAAGGTTGGTGTTCAAGGAATAAGTGATGTTTAGGTATGATGTGAAAAAGGAGATTTAGTTAATAAGAAAAGAAGTTGAGAGATGATGATAAGGTGTAGAGGAAACACCTTGGTATTGTGGTCAATATAGGTGAAATGCCACCTAGAAATCATAAGGAGAAAACATTGTAAGTGTTAGGAATTTGTGTGAGATATAAGTAAAGGTTTAAGGAATTAGGAGAATAGTTTTGTGAGTGTAGTGTTTAAAGAATATCTTAAGGGTGTGTTTGAAGTGCCAAATGATGTTAGAACACATTAAGAGGCCTTAGGAAAAGTTTGGTGAAGATTTGGCAAAGTTTGGGTAAGTTTAGAAAGGAGACCGACCCAGGGGCCGACCCAGTTTGTGGGTCGGTCGAGCCTCTGTAAAATGTTAGAAATGGTTCGGTAATGGTCCGACCCAAAAGGGTGGGTCGGACATGGGTCGGTCGGTCAAGTTTCAAAGGAAGGAAAATGTTCGCACATGGACCGACCCAGAATGGTGGGTCGGACGTGGGTCGGACGGGCATGTTTGTAAGGAAGTAAAAGGGGTCTGTAATGGACCGACCCAGCTGTGGGTCGGTCGGGGGTCGGTCGGACCAAAAACATGGTTTGAGGTTATGAAATGATATGTGATGATGGGGATTGGTAAATAATGATGTTATAAGGATGTTAAGGACATGTTAGGGGAGTTTTAATGACACCAAAGTGGGTTAAAAGTTGTATTAAAATGTGAGAGTAAAACAAGTTAAAAATGTCAAATTATGTAACTAAGTTAACGGGGGAAAAATTAAGCATTGACATTAAATGATCAAGCAAACCCCGATGTTAATGAAAACACGTGTGATGTTAACAGTTGTTCGAGAATTGCTCGAGGAACATAAATGGACAGGATAAGTGGACTCCGGTGACAGGTATGGTTTTCTTGCAACCTGTGTCCTAACGGATTACACCGGCTTGTATGCCAATGTGTTTTTCTGTATGTTTGCCACGTTATGATATAAATCATGAAACGAGTTTACAGTCATTATTGTTATTGTATGTTTACTTGCCGATACCGGTAACCTCTAATGCGCTTGAAGGGCTAGTTAACCACTATTAGGTAAACGTAAGAGAACGGTATCCGGTAACAACGTTCCGACTTAAGGAACGTTCTAACCACGGCTATGCGTGAGTTGGTTATGTGATGTTTGTGAGTGATGTTTGTATGTGAATGTATGACTCTCTTTTCCCTTGTGTATGTCTGACAAGACTTAACTCAATGTTTGTGATTGTTTAATAAAGTTCAAAGATGAACTTCTAATAAGTGCTAACGGGGGGGAATGAGGAGTCCGGTCTGTTCCGGCCACGCGTGTGAGTATGGGGGTCGTTGTCATAGCAGGTTCGATCCTCTCTGTATGTTATGGTTGTTTCCAATTGGTTCCCAACCTTCCTTTAGCTTAACCAAGGCTATTACTGACTCACGTCGGGCCACAGGGGCATACTATGTTATGTTTGTTCGGTGTGCTTGGATCACTATATCCGGGGCACCTTGTGTTAAGTTAACCGTTCATTTAACGAAACGGTAACGAGTTATGTAACGAGCTTATCATGAGACTGGCAACAATCTCTAGGCTTACCAGTGTGTTGGTGATGTTTGGGTCGGTTCCTGAGAGGACCATTCCCGTTGTGTTATGTGTTTTGTTGTGATGCAAATTATTGCGGTGTTATGTTGTGCACATGGAAACGTGCAAAGTGTTGTTAAGTGTCGTTATGTAGTGTATGTTATATGTTGTAAAATGTGAAGTGTGTGGATCATGGATATGATTCCCAGTTTGTGATAAGAGACGTTTAAGGATAACCCGAATTAAGGGTATGTGTCGTCTATTAAGGAAGTAGCTCCATCAGAGGAGGAACACTCTAGGGATGATGAATACCTTGAGTGACTTATTAAGTAAGGATATATTGTCCGTTGTTGAGCCCGTTGAGGCGAATGTCATGTGATGTGTGTTCGTTGTTACATGTATGATTTAAATTAATCAACCGCATGCTAAGACGACAAGTAGTTGTGCGTGGCCCGATAGCATGTGGGCTGCGGGATTACCATACCAGCAAAGGTGCTGAGCCCCTTGGGGCCACCCCTTTCTCTTCTTTTCCTATTTCAGGTACGAAGTGCTGGAAGCCGTTCGAGAGTAGGAGGGTAGTCATTGTACATGGGTATTTATTTAAGTGTGTATATACAGTAGGTGTAGTAAGACCGATTTGTTGTCGGCACCAGTTTATAATACTCGGTATAGTTGATAAGGTGTATGTTGTCGTTGTTGTTGTTAATGTAAAGGAATAACAATGTATAGTCGCTCGGGAATTTAGCCCATCAGACCGGTACAATGTATATGGATTAGCCTTGTTAGCCACGTGGGTGGCTAACGGCGTGTAACACCAACAAGTTAAGTGATGTGATGTGGTTGTTCTTCCGCTGCAGTTTGTTGTAAGTATGTTATTGTTGGATGGGGTGTTACATGTTAGGGCCTTGAATACCCTTAAATATACTAATGTGACATAATGTACCACATTAGAATTCCTAATTCAAAGTTTTTCAAAAAAATCAAAAATATGTGCCTTGATTGTGAATAGTACTTTTATAACATGTAATTCCTTAATCTAGTCAATGGTCAAACTCTTCCCTATGACCCTGACCATATACTGCCGCATGATTGGAGGTTCCTTCTTACTTATTATCCGGCCCCAAAATGTCTTAAGATAACTCATAAGTTACTTTTTCCTAAAGTAACATCTATACCACTATATTACTTAAATAAACCAAGTTCATCCCTTTCCACCTTGGCAGCCGCCTTACGCCAGCCTAAAGAGTTTCCTTCAGCATTAGGAAACCTCTAAAAATATCTAAGTAATGACTCATCATATACTATTTTCTTATTATGTCATTACTTACTTTAAAAGCAAACTTTGACCTCTTTTCCTCATTCCCCTTCTTCCAGCCGTCCTCACCATTTCAGAAGCTCCCATTCCTAATCTTTTACCGTAAGCACACCCCAACTTCAATGGAGAGCTGCTCTTGATCTAGGTAAGGTCTTAAGGCAAGGTTATGCTCTTTTTCTTCCTCTTTCCTTCTTCTTTCCATTGAGCTCAACCATTCCTATTTTTATCCAGCCATTTGGTGTGAGTTGGAGCTGGAAGCTGGACCTATTCTTGGCTGGAAATCAGAAGGAGGAAAAAATCAAGCCCAAGTCATTTACTAAGGTAGAACCATGCATTAAGCTAACTAATATTCCTCTCATCATTTCCGATTTTCTCACCAGTTTTCTCCAACTTATTCTCTTATTTTATTCATGGCAATCAGTCCATATAATAGTACCTTCAAGATCTAGCAAGATCCATGTCAACCATGCCATTTTCGGCAACATTACCAAGGTAAACCAAGGCTGCATTCTACCTTGTTCTTTCTATTTTATACTCTTGTTTAAATGGTGTATTTAACACCCTATCTTGCTCCAAAAATCAGGCGTGAGCTACTCCAATCAGGCCTACCATATTAAGGTAAATATTATGCCTTTTACTAAGCTTAAACTAGCTTTTAATGATCTTCATATCATGAGACTAATACTAGTCTTTTTCCCTTGCAAAATGCTGCCGAAATGGGTGCTGTTATCATGGGATTTTTCTGCATAAATTGTGCAAGTCAAGCCTAACAGAAAATCTAGCAAAGTAAGGAAAAACCTACTAACTAATGCTATATTACTAAGCTTATGTGTTAGTTATGCTTGGAAACTAATTTAAGGATTTTATAAACCCAGCCATGAGTACTTGGAAGGCTTTGGCTAGTTTTGTTACTTGAAAACAATGTAAGTATGCTTAACACCCTTATTATATAGTTTTTATGATATTATGTGACATAAAAATTAAAGTCGAGAACATATGGGAGTTAGAATGACCTAACTATGTAATATAATGTCTTATGACATTTTTAGTTGATAATATAAGGTTTGGATGACATATTATGTCATAGAAATTAATTAAATAATTTAGAGAACTTAGAAGAAACTATATGATAAGCCGTAAAAATATAGTATTTTATGGACATTTATATGTAACATTTATTATATGTTATGTGTTGTAATAGGCCATGCTTTAGGCCATTAATTATGTTATATTGAGTTTAAAATAAATTAAAATAAACATAAAACATTACGAATATCATTGGGGTTAGTAGTTTGCAATTTAAAATAAATTAAAGGCTAAATATGGAATATAGCCGAAAACTAGTATTTTTAAAAACTATTTTATGAATTTTATTAAGTTTTATGAAGTTTGGGGTTTCAATGGTTATAATTTGAGAAAATTCTGGTCAAAACCGGAATTAAATAAACTATTGGTCAAACTGGTGGTCAATGGGGCAACAGGACCATGTAAGTGCCTTGACCAAATTAATGACATAGGTAATTAAACTATGGTTATATATAATACCATAAGTTAAAAAGGAAAGTTATAAAATTAGTGGGGTATAAATGGTGATTTCCGAAACTAACGGGTTAAGTGTTAACTATAGTAGTTTATATCATAGATATAAAGTTTGGGAATTTTTGGAGTTATATGAATGATTTATGAAGAAAAGTGAATAATATATAGTTTTGTGACATTTAGAGTATAAGATATAAAGTGTGGTCAATGTGTTTAAATAAGGAAAATATCGAGGGCGGAAAAGAAAAGGAAAGGAAAAAGGAGGTTAAAAAAAAGGCATGGTCTATTCCAAATAATGTGATAAAAAACTATAGGTTATACAAAGATTATAAACATTAATACCAGATGTTATAACCTAATGTAACTTATGATATATACATGGTAATTATGTAAATAAGGAAACTGTGTTGTTGGGAAAAATAAACCAAAACAACCTTGTGGCCTGTGTTCAGTAATTTCAAAATATTTATATATAGTTATAATGGATTAATGGAAATAAAATGTATAATATATAGTATGATAACATTATATAATATATGTGGCAAGATAAGATGTAATTATAAAAAATGGAAAAGTTTAAGTGGTATGGAAATAGAGTTTTAAAACAGACTAGGGTCTGTTTTGATTTCCGTAGTTATAAGCAATATGTTATATTTATAATAAAGTTTAAATGATATAATATATGTTGAATATAACATGTTATAAAATAAGTGGTGTATTGGTAATAAATAAAAGTATGAGAATTGAAAAGAAAATGAAATATAACCTATGTGCCTTTTCGGCCATAATATAGTTTTTTAAAACTATAGGTTATAATGTGTCATAAAGTTTTAATGTTATAAATATGATATTTATAACATGGTATAATAATGTGTGGTTATATTGTAATAAAATTGAAACTATGGAAAGTGAAGAGAAATAATAAGTTATATATATAAGCCCTTGCGGCAATTAATTATGTTTTTTTAAAACTATATAATGTTAAATGAGAGATAAAAATATCATATCATATAGTATAAGATATAAGTGTAACATTGTATGATTTTATGTGGTCAAACATAGTTATTAAATCTATACTAAAACCGCATGCATAACATTGCAAGAAATGAATTTATAAAACTATGGTTTACAATGTTATAATACTATAGATATTATAGTATTAATGTGTTTAAATGAAACAATCATCATTAATAATAGTCACATGAAATAATGTGACAATTAATGAGAAATGGAAATATAAACTAAGGTTAGTATTTAAATAAACCTTAGGAATATTAAACATGTCATGGAATGTTACATAATATTAAGATAAAGCTCCTAATATAAATTGCATGATATAATGCAACAAAACAAAATAATTACCTTACATAAGATGATAATAATGTGGCATATAATATAAGAGTGTAACTCATGAAAAAAAATGTATAAGTGTATATATGAGTGTTGCGCAAACATATGTAAAGATATATTATACATATTAAGTATATGGTATAGTTCGAAACTATATAATATAGTGCATGAATACATGCAACTATATAGTATATGATTAAAATCAAATAATAACAATATATATTTGTAACACCCCAACCCGCACTAGTAGGAAAACAGCCTATTTCTGCGGTTGTAAAGGGCCTATTTCTGCGGTTTACAACCGCAGAAATGAGCACCGCAGAAATAGGTATTTTACCCTATTTCGGCGGTTCCGGAACCGCCGAAATAGACATGTCTTTTTTTTTTTTTTTCCTTTCCAGCTTATTAATGCACCCAAATACACCACAAAATTAAGCAAACCTGTAAATACATTGTATAATGCTGCCACCACAGTGGGGCGCCTCGGTAGCATACTATAAACCCATAAAGCGGCCATAATCATCGGCACGCATCAATAAATGCAAGATTAGTTGTACACTTCACCACACTCTCCACACCACACTCCATTACAATATACAATTCACTACGTTTCAATCTAATGAAATACATAATAACACAAGTAACGTTCAACGCAAACAGCTTAAGAGGAATCAACTAAGTACGTCAATGGAGATAAATTCTGCCCATTCCTCGAGGATTTCCGTTATGTGCCTATCTTCATAACTTCCAATGCCCACGATTTCTTCGAAAGCCTTGAACAAACAAAAATGAATAGTTAATGAGACACTACACAAAGAATGACAAAGAATAAAAATACATATAAACCAAGACTTTCAAAGATAGTTTATACCATGTCCAATGATTTTTCTGGCAAAAACTTGGATGATGCTACTAAGTCATGCATAAACCTCATAACATAGTAACCACATTCTGATCCACCAGGCTGTACTGGACACTATACATTCACACATTACGTTATCAGTCATACTTGCAGGTCTACTATTAACATGTTAACTATTTGCACAAAATAAGTAAAACTACCTTCACTGCAGTCCAAGGGATGTTCTTCGGTGTCTTTTGCAATGCACGCAGTGCAGCTTGGAAGCCACTATACAAAATAAATATTTTGAATGTAATACACAAATTAATCAAATTTAACGAAACAATTTATTAAGTTATGACAATTGTTGTATAATTTAAATAGCTCACCTCTTTAGAGCCGCTGCTATCGCTGGCTTCTTGGCACTCGTACCAAGTGAGTCGAACTGTAAGACTCTCGGGTATTTCATGACCAAAACCAACAACGACCAATGACGACTGCTCACGTGATGAATAAAATTGAAATCATAACACGGATAACATAACTTATAAATAAAACGTAATAAGATATGGAAGTATGACTTACCCTTGATAATATGGCAGCATAATGTATGACTTGTCTGCACATTCATATATTGTGTTCGTCACGTACCGCAAAAGACTTTCAGGATCCATTGACATAGTCACTTCACTGCAAGTATCAGGGCATAGGAATCCGAAGCTGTAGTCTGATGATCTCGTATCGCCTTGGAATGCACATGCCTGCACCATAAAGACAACAACATCAGTGAACGGCGTTAAAGTACAAAAACTAATTCAAGTATTTCATTAATATAGGAAAAGGTATGAGATCGCTCACATGCTAGCTGACTTCAGAATCGACACATTTAACCAGTCTCTCTTGAATACATCAACGAAGTCGGACATATATATATCGAACGTATGAGTCCGTCCTTCGGGTTCGTGATGGTGAAAAAGACCCTGGCTATCCTCCACTTGGATCCTATCACTCTGAGGTGACGTCATCAACAAGGCCGAGTGCAGAAGTCTCATGTTCTGTGACAACCCCTCCAATATGTTCTTCTCTACTAAAGCAGGTCTCATCATGAATTGGAGGATGCCCCCGTGAGAGCTGGTGTGGCAACACTTTTTCCTTTTCCTTTAGAAGTTTTTTTCGACTTGACATTTTCCTAATTTGTTGATTAATTAAGTTTAAGTGACTCACTCTAAACCATATACTAATTGAAATATCGGATAATTATAATTTTAGAGTAAGCGTTAATTGTGTTTACCTGGCCCGAGATTTTGACCCATGTACCCGGCCATTGGATTGTAGCTGTTTGAACAGAGCGAAGTATGTTTCTCTGTCCCAGAGGTACCGGTATAGCAACATCAGCATATTCTGTCACATAATCATCTACAAGCACCCGGACATACCCCTGCCGTAGTGGTTCCGCCGACGGTGTCTGTACGAGATGAGGGAAACAATTTACCCCACGCCACCATAATATCCTCACCTCCCATCGGCATGAACAGCGTGCATAAAAGGGTTCCTGAACATTAAGTAAAGAAGGGTTAAACGAACACAATCGAAGTAAATAGATGATAATAAATAATTTATTTTCTAAGTTAATGTGACTAAACCTTAATAGATGCATATGGATATGGATCTATCGACTGCACACTACTCTGCCGTACTGGTGTGCCCTCCTCCCTATCAGCTGATGGTGCATGGGCTGGTCTAGTCACCTCCTGACTACTGCACATCTGTGAGCGTATTTTGTCATCTCCTCTGCAACCAATGCTGAACATTCTGCTAAGCCTCTGCTCCATCTCAGCAGTAACCTTCAAATGTTCCTCATAGCTGATCATCCTTCCTTGTGAGCCTTTCCTAGACCCCGGATTGCCAAAAGCTTGGCGGATACCAACTTGTCCACCAAAACCAATAGCGCGACCAGGATGATCCACCTTTCCAAGAGCACGAGAAAGGGGATCATATTGTCTGTTCGGAGCCCAAGAACCCTCAGTAACTTGAGAGTAACTCTTCCTATAAAACACAAAATAACAAAATTCATTAATATACAGGTACACAAACAAATATTAAACTTATGAACCGAAATTAGATACCATTTGATTTATAATCTCTCTCGTGGCATCATCGTACTGAGGATTTTCCGGCGTCGAGTTTTTTGGCACTCGACTCAACTCCCACACCTTCATCCTTCTGTCGCTAGGAGCCACATCCTTGGAAGCAAGCCCTTTTGCTCCCACTCTGGTACGCGTTCGGCAATGCTTTTACCACCTAAGTGATGTGGGTATAGATTTTTCTTCGCATTTGCCTGCTGTTTTGCACGAACCGCCTACAAATACATATGTAACGTGTAAGATACAAATAAGCAAATAAAACTGCCAAAATGTATAAAAGACAGCGTTGAATATTAGCTCTACCTGGTACTCTGGCGTGTGACGATACTCCACAAACCGGGTCCACTGCTCCTCAGTGATGCCCTCGTACGCCTCCCAGGGTGGCAGTTCATCGCCTCTTTCTGCATCATCCGATTCAGGGTCTTGATACGCAGCACCATGAATGTACTTGTCAGAGAGGCCTTCCTATGGTCGCGGAACTGTCGCCCCATTTTTTTCAGTATATCCTCCTTAAGAGAAGGATCAATGCAGAAACGACTCTACATAAACAATTATTAGTCATTTAGTAACACAAGTAACGAGAAACTCTAAAATATATAACATATTATAAAAAAATAACACACCTGAAGAAGCCCAAACATAGTGTCCTTCAATGATTGTGGCACTTGCTTCCAATTGTGATTTATGTCGCAGTAAGTCTTGACCAGGTGGCCAGCATATGCAGTATAATCATCTTCCAATTACCGTATGGCTGGTTGAACTCATTGAACTGCAAAGGCTTCGTGGGGGGGCCTTTAATTGCCTTCAGTGCACGGGTGGCACCTCTCTTCTTCACCTTCTGTCCGGAGGAGGAGGAAGCTGGTGGCTCTGTCACCTGCTGTGATGGACAAGCCTCATCCTCCGGTGGGTGAGTTGTCTTCCCCTTCTTTCCTCCTCGTGTGGCCCGTTTTGCTGGTCTCTGCTGATGAGGATCAGCTTCTTCAATGGGCTGGTCCATAGGGTGATCAGCCACTGCAGTAAAGATAAGTTAGTCAAATTAATTGGATGAATTTATAATGTAAGACAAATGTTGAACAAGTCAAGAAAAATAGTAACATAACATTACCATAAATACTTCTATGTTTTGGTGTTATCAACCCAAAAACCCTCGTCATGGTCTGATCGTGCATAAATCAAGTCGTTTTGAGTATCAACATTTAAATCCCGCAACCCCGTAGGAAACAATGTTGTTCCTTCAATCGTCTCATTCTCATCATCATCCTCATTTTCATTTTCAATCTGAACGGTCTTCTACCTGGAAGAACAACAGACCATCTGAGTCTTTTGGATCCTGAACATACCACACTTGGTCACAATCTTTTCCCATAACAAACTGATCATCCTTAAAACTGGCACGTGTGAGATCAACCAAGGTAAGACCTCCATCGTTTTGGATTCCACGTCGGTTGTCCACCCATTTGCACGGAACACTAAAAACGAATCAATATGGTAGTCTAGCTCCCAAATGTCCTCGATAACACCGTAATACCAACTGGAGCTCCTCACTGGTTGAGACTGGTTACCGATGTGGTACTCATTGAATGCCGCTTCTATTTTTACTCCACTGTTCTGGTTTATTGATTTAGCATCTTGGCGTGCAGTGTAATAAGTATACCCACTAATGTCATACCCCTCAAATGATACAACATTAGGTTCAGGTCCTATTGCCAAAAATCTGATTTCTCATTGAGAACTTCTGAATTTGATGACGCTTTTTCAAAGACATAATATTTGAACCATTGGACAAACAGTCGGTTTTGTTCTTTCGTAAGCCAAAGATGGTTTCTGGTAGGATTTTGTTGTCTCAACTCATTCATATGAGTATCAAAGAAGGGTTCAACAGCCTCAAGGTGTTGTAACACAAACAGATGTGCTTGATGAATCAGTTGACTTGGTACTTGCACAATCTTTCTTCCAATGACACCTTTGCCTTTATATCTGCCGTAGTGTCTTGGTTTTGGGATACCGATTGATTCTGCTTCATTCAGATAATCAGTCACAAATTCTGTGACTTCCTCAGTCACCGTTGCTTCAATTATGCTCCCTTCTGGTCGATATCTATTCCTCATTCTACCCTTTAGAATACCCATGTATCGTTCAAAAGGGTACATGTAGCGTAAGTAGACCGGACCACAAAATTGGATCTCGAACAATGTGGACTATCAAGTGCACCATTATGTCAAAGAATGATGGTGGGAAATACATCTCTAATTGACATAATGTTACCAATTTCACGTTGTAGATCATCGAGAGAGTTTACATCAATTACCTTGCAGCAGACAGCATTGAAGAAGAAACACAATCTGGTTAACGCATTTCTGACATCATTTGGCAATATCCCACGGATTGCTACTGGCAGAAGATGTAACATCAATACATGATAATCGTGAGATTTCATGCCTAACAGTTTCAAATCCTTCATTGATACAATATTCTTCCAGTTTGAAGAATATCCAGTACTTTTACGAGTGTAGACATTTACAGAAGCTGATCTTCTCATTCTTTGAAAGTGTGTAGCATGCAGGAGGTAGGTATATTCGTCTCTCATTCTCCTGTGGGTGTAACTCTTTCTTATACCCATGGCTTGCATGTCTTTTCTCACTTTCAATCCGTCTTTCGTTTTGCCGGGTATGTTGAGCAAAGTCCCACTCACTGCCTCACCAACATTCTTTACGATGTGCATGAAATCCAAACAGTGTCTGACAGGCAGGTGACGCCAATACGGTAAATCCCAGAAGATAGAGCATTTTTTCCAAATGTTCTTTGCCGGTTTCGATGTGTTTCCAAAGACGTTCACAATGTCCTTAACCTTTGCATACACTTCCTCAGAGGTCAAAGGTAGACGGGCCACTCGAGTCTCGGCCTCACCATTGAACAGTTTCTTCTTCTTACGATAAGGGTGATCTTCAGGTAGAAAACGTCGATGACACATGTAAACATTCTTACCACAATTTTGTAAACGGTCCGAACATGTGTCATCCTCGCACACCGGACATGCAAATGTTCCTTTCACAGTGTATCCAGACAAGTTCCCGTATGCAGGGAAATCGTTGACCGTACAGAACAACAACGCCTTGAGCGTGAAATTTTCCCTTGCATAAGCATCATACACAACGGTTCCCTCATTCCACAGCAACTTCAAATCATCAATCAATGGGGCGAGGTATACATCAATATTATTACCTGGCTGCTTGGGGCCAGATATCAAAAGTGATAACATTATGTACCTGCGTTTCATACACAACCACGAAGGCAAATTGTAGATCACTAGTAAAACGGGCCAAGTACTGTGTTGACTGCTTAATGTGCCGTACGGGTTCATCCCGTCAGTACATAGCCCAAGCCTCAAATTCCTATCTTCACCTCCAAAATGTTCTTTGAACCGTCTATTGATGTTTCTCCACTGAGGTCCATCTGCTGGATGTCTTAATTTCTCATCACTCTTTCTACCCTCTGCGTGCCATCGTAATTCTTTGCATCTTTCGGATTCGCAAACAACCGTTTGAATCTGGGTATAATCGGCAAATACCACAGTAATTTAGCTGGAGGGCTTTTTTTTGAACGGAGGAGTACTCACCATCTTTATGCTTATACCGGGACACTGACATTTCGGGCAAGTGTCCAGATGTGCGTATTCACCCCTGTACAACACACAGTTGTTTGGACACGCGTGAATTTTTTTGTACTCTACTCCCATTGGACACCCATTTCTTTGCCTCATAGGTGGTGGTAGGGAGACCATTCTCATCCGGTAGCATATCATGAATCAGCTCGAGGAATGCCGAGAAACCTTTGTCACTCAATCCATATCTTCCCTTCAGGTTGAACAAATTCAATATAGCCGTCAATTTCGTGTACTTAGTGCACGTAGGATACAATGCCGTCTTGGATGCGTCCAACAACCTTTGATACTCATCCGGTCGATCGACAAAATTATTCTCAACGTTATCAAGCATCTCCATTATTTGCTCATCATGATAAGTCGGTTCACTGTCATTGACTCCGGAAGCAGTTGGGATCGGTACCGACTCAACAAAATCAAATGTGTGGTCGGTTCTCATCCTCTCCCTTTCATTAATGTACGTGAAATACCCCGAATAATTATCAGTTTAAATTCGTGAAGGTTAAATTAAACTATGAGTAACAATTATGATCATACTCAATATATATATATATATATATATATATGTAGTAAATAATAATAACATCGTATGTGCGTATCGGTACGTAATACGCTGATATAAGCTCAAATATATATGTGCGCACCTCTGAACCGAAAACTCCAATATAGTCACACATATATATATACACGTACGTATATACAACCAATGTTATATACATAAGCAACAACGGGGCATAATAGAATAGTCGTATGTATATATACATATACGACTAACAACGTGACAAAATAAAATAGTTGCGTATATAACTAATAACGCGACCTATTATATAGTCGCACATATATGTACAAGTATACAAAAAAAAGAAGAAAAGGGAGAAAGAAAAAAAGAGCGCGCTCCCGTTAGATTCGAACCCGGTACCGCTAGTGTCTATACTGAATGCCTTAACCGGTTGAGCTGGGCTCATATTCGGTAGTATATTGCGCTTCTGGTTACTAAAGTTAACAACACATCATCAGATGAATTAAACTACTAACTGGACTACAAAAAAAATAACGCCCCACCATCACTTCCTGTCTCCACCATCGACAAGGAGTATACAGCATCAACCAAACTCTTTTTTTTGTTCTTCTGTTCATGCGCATTGAGAAAAGAAAACTGGACGTTTCACACACATTCCTTTTTTGCCTTGGTCAGTACACCATCCCCTTCTTTGCCTCCCACCACCGACACAAGTGCCCATCATTTCTCCTCCCTTACTCCTCTTTGTCTCGTGCGCGCACTGGAAAAAAAAGAAGAGACCATGCGCTCACTTTGTTGCAGTGGGTAACGACACTTCCAGACTGCATTGGACCACATCAAAGTTTGAATTCACCAAACTTCCACAAAGTGCTTCATCGGGACATTATCCCACTACCGACTCATTAGTCCCAGTACTCAGCCCTCTCTCGACTTGCGCCATCTGAGTAATACTCCATCGCATCCCTTCTCATCTTCATGCCTGCATGCTCACGCCAGTATCAATTCAGGGTCTCTGCTGTCTTTTTTTTCCATACGAGAAGGTAAGCCCAGCCTCAAGACTATTCTCCTGCTTCAACCGATTTTCTTTTTCTTCTTCCCTGATCGGACACTCATCGTTCCAACCTTGTTGTTTCTGTTTGAAAGGAAACGGTCACCTCAACCCATCCTCTCCTCCTCGTGCATGTTGGGAATAATTGTTTCAGTTTTTCTACAAACCCTGGAACATCGCAAGCCAGACAGCAAGACTGTCTTGAAATCGGATCCAAGGTGAAACTACAAACTGTCACACTCCCTTACCTCACTTCTGTTCTAATTTGTGCTGTGAAAGACATCATCCTACTCACTTTTCCCCCTTCTGTTGTTCTGCCTGAAAATGATATGCGGCTGTTCCAGTAAGTGTTGATCTTCTAGAGCAACACCCAGTTACAAATGCACCCGAATATCAACCCAAGGTGAGGCCACATGACCTGTTGGTTTAATGCCTTCATTTCCGATTTTTGACTTCCAAGCATAGTTTCTTCATCCATGTGTTCCCTCCTAGTTTGCTTAAATACCTGCAAGGGTAACGTAAGAAACAGATATGTGAATCCAAAAGAAAGGAAACTAGCTAGTGCAGTAAAAGAGGGGAGAAAAATACAGTTCCAGATTTTAATACCTACAGTTTCTGAATCTCTTGGCTTTAGTATAAACGGGTTTCTGTATGAGATAACAGCTTGATGTTGGGGTTTGTTCTGGGGTTAAAAAAATGGTATTGAAGCACTTAACCAAGTGACTGAACCACTTGAAGGATACCTGAAATTAGATTAAAGAACAGAGAAGAAATAGAATCGAGAATTTCAGTTTGATGTTTCGATTTCAGTTTTTCCAGGTTTCTGTTGCTGTGTAAAGAATTTGCAGTAGAGTTGTCGGTATGATTAGGTTGTTCTAATTAAAAACAAAACTTACTAGCACACAGTTAACTACTTAAAAGAACAGAAGGGAATTCAACAACCTATACCTTCTGTTTTCCGTTTTCCCTTCAGTTTTACAGATTGGTGCACAAGGATTTAGAAGTGAAGGCCATGTAGTTTTTAGGTCTGGCTTTTAAGTGAAATCGAGGAGAAACACTTAACTGAATGAGAGGGTAACTCGGGGAAAACAGAAATCAAATTAAAGGAACAGAAGGAGTCAATAACATAAACTATACGTCAACTTCAGTTGCATGTTTCAGGTTACACTTGTTTTCAGTCTCGGTATTAAAGGATTCCATGGAACAGACAGAGGGTAGTAGGTTGTTTTTGAGTTGAAATATGACTAGACCACTCAACTAAATAGATGGGTACCGTGGGACAGGTTGGAAGACAAATTAAGGAGTTAACAAAAAGGCTAGAAGAGAAGGTAACAAGAATTAAGTTTCTGATTTCAGTTTTGCCTGAAACTTGTACTTCCTGTATCACACCATTTCAGAGGGCTATAAGGGTGGTATTGAGAGATTAATGAACCTAGAACCTACCTAATATACTCAAGTATAATATAAACATACTAGGGAAGAGTTAGTACCCAGGTGACTAAGCAGAGAAACAACGATAAGAAAAGGAATGCACCAGTTGTACATTTTCAGTTCAGTTTTCAGGTTTTGTATATAACACCTCTCAGAGGGGTGCCCTTGTGGTTGAGTTTAGTTTAAATTGTAGATTAAAACAAACACTTAACTAAGGAATTAAAGCCAATCAGGGAAAACTGAAAGTCCACCTGTGAACAGAAGAGAAGTGATACAAGAGGATAAAACAGTTTCATATTTCAGTTTCTTTTTCGATTCTTTTCTGTTCAGTGTATGCGACACAGCAGTGAGTTTAGCAGAGTTGCTTTAGGTTGTTTTGAGTTTGAATTATGGCTATAACACTTAGCTACATAGATAAGTACTTGGGACAGATCAAAAGACAGGCTAGCCCCCAACAGAAAAGAAACAGAAGAGAGATTGTTTGTTATACGTTTCAGTTTCTACTCCTAAAACTTAGGTTCTGTATAATCAATTTCCAGGAGTATTAAGTGTGTTGTAATAGCTTAGTAATAGAACCCAAGATTTGCTAAAGGAGTGAGTTAGGTGAGTGTAATCGTTTGAGGGTTTAGAAGTCAGGTAATCCATAACCAAAGAGAGGTCGAATTGAGAATGCACACCAGTCAGAGTTTCAGTTTTCAGTTCTGTATGATTGAGTTTCAGGAGTTTTAAGAGTGTTGAATTGGTCTAATAGTGAACCCTAAGTATAGCTAATACCTTCAACTAAGTTGATGAAACGTTTTGGGAGGGTTAGACATCAGTTTGATACAACAAAGTTGAGGTTAGATAAGGTGCTAACCAGGTTGTTGTTTTCAGTTTCTAAAATTTGTAACTTCTGTAAAATGAATTCTTGGGTTGTTATGGGGACTGTCTTAGTCCAATCAAGAGTTTAAAACATGACTAATATACTTGGGTAGAGAGGGATGCACTTGGGGAAAATTAAGCACCAGTTCTGACAACCTAAATATGGAGTTAAATGATGTTGTAAACAGATTTTGTATTTTCGGTTTCTGTAACCCTTGCTTCTGTATAACTGATGTACATGGGTGTTATGAGGGTGATATTAAATTGATAATGACCCCAAAACCCTCCTAATGTATCTAGCTAAACTTATGTAACATCTTGGGAAGTTTAGACACCCTTAGACAGATTAAAAGTGTTATAATATAAGGTTATGTACAAGAACCTCGTTTCAGTTTTGAAACACTTAGGCCTCGGTATAAAGGAGTTTCGGAAATATTTGAGGAGCGCTATTGCGTGATTAATGAGCTTAAAACATAACTATTTAGCTAAGGAGGGAATACACTTTAGACGAGTTAAGCCTATCTCATATAAGCTTGTTACATGATTAGCGTTCGTATACTCTAAAACGCTAGCTAAAGGAAAGGACTTAATTAACGTGTGAGTTGACTAAGTGAATGTCCTAAGAGTAAGATAAGCCTAGAATTAATGCATGGAAAGTTTCTAAGGGTTAATATAAACTGAGCATTTAAAGATTCGCCTAGGAAATTGTACATGCTAGCATAAAATAAGCTAGCACCATGCCACAACGGTTGTGCATAAAATCATAAACTGACCAATCGTTCTTAATTAACGTTAGGGCCGTAACGAACGCCAGCTGGGACTCCATGTGTGTGTGAGACAACTCTTGCTTCTAAATCAGGTATGGACATGTGTGGTTCGTATGTTGCCGTGTTACACGGCTTGTGTGCTGTGTGCCTTGTTTGTTTATGACCACAAGACTAATGCATGAAAACAGATGTTTGTTTTATCGTGCTTATTTGTTTGTTGTGAGCTTGTGTAAGGCATGTGAATGGATTGATTATCTTCCTTGCTTACCTGCTTGCTATTATTATGCATATTGTTTGCGCGCACACAGTAGTGTAGTCCCTTCTCGTTGATGAATCCTTGAGATGAAACACAACGAACTTCGTAAACAAACAAAGGAACTACATAAAGAGAAAACTCCTCTTAACTATAGAGGACCTCTAATGACACCCACTATGGTGTCGAACTATCAATGATGATGATAAGCCAATACCCATTAAGAATGAATAGGGAGACGGACCCTTTGTATCCGGGGTAAAGACCAATAAAATAAAGAGGAATAGGGAGACGGACCCTTTGTATCCGGGGTAGAGACCAATGATATTGAAAGGAATAGGGAGACGGACCCTTCGTATCCGGGGTAGAGACCAGAGCATAAAAAGGAATAGGGAGACGGACCCTTCGTATCCGGGGTAGAGACCAGAGCATAAAAATGAATAGGGAGACAGACCCTTTGTATCCGGTGTAGAGACCAGAGCATAAAAAGGAATAGGGAGACGGACCCTTTGTATTCGGGGTAGAGACCAGAGCATTAAGAGGCATAGGGAGAAGGACCCTTGGTATCCGGGGCAGAGGCTAGTAACATGGAAAAGGAATAGGGAGACGGACCCTTGGTATCCGGGGCAATGGCCAGTAACATTTAAAAACAACAGAGAGAGAAAGAGCTATCCGGGAATGGAGGATTAGCTATGGACAAGATGTACTCCAAATTGTGGCGATAAGAAAATTCACAAATAACCCTTAAAGAAACAAGGAAAGATTAGCACCTACATGAGATGGTCACGGGATCTAAATTACATCCCCAGACCTGGTGCAAGGAAAGAGAAAGAAATTACACATTAAGGGAACAAGAGAAAAGAAATGAAAACACACAACGCTCGTACGATCCCATAGTGAGGATCATGGGTATTACATACCTATGCACACGTTTTATTATGTACATGATTGCTGTTGTGTTACTAGCAGCTTGTTGTGCTTGGTGGTTGTTGCTAATGTGTTACTACCTTAAGTGTGTATGATACTATGATGTATTGTGGTGTGTTTTACTGCTTCATTATAGCATGTAAATTGACTTAATAATATTCGACCAAGTAGTCGTGTGGCCCGGCAACATACGGGCTACACACGTTCATACTCAGCGTAGTTTGCTGAGTCCTTTACAACCAAATTTTTACAGGTATTGAGCTGGATGACAACGGAGCGTAGGCGGGATGGCTACCATGGGGGTAGTCCATCTGGGCATGACTTCTGAGTTGGAATAGTATGTTAGTGTATAGGTTGTTACTAAACCCGGGTTGTACTTTTCGATTTATGGTTTAGTAATTATATTGTAGACACTCGGTAATTGGAATTGTATCTTGTATTGTATATGAGTTTTGGTGGAGAGCTGTTTCCAGTCATGCAGACCGTAACTTGGTGTTGGTAATGTGGTCTGTCAACTACGTGGGTGGTTGACGTCTGTGACACCCGAATGATGTTGAGAATCCGCTGCATAGTGTCTTGTATTAAGGCTTGGAGCTTATTCGTACTACTGGATGTTTATTCGGGGGTGTTACAGAAAGTGGTATCAGAGCGTAGTTGCGCTCTGATGACTGGAACAGAGAAGTGCCGAGTATAGGAAAGCCTGAATTCGGGGAAACGGGGTTAAGGGTTAGTATGCGAGGCGCGATAGTTAGGGTTCTTCCTTAATAACTACTGAATACCTAACAGACACTTACGCCCAACCTCCACACCCCTAATCTTCTTTAAACTCAGAGAAAGAACGCTAGAGAGGTTGAAAGCCTCCTCTAACTCGGGAAAACCCGATCTGGCATCTACTTAATGACATATAATCAACCCGTGAAGAAAAGACTATACTGTACAGTAGACGTTGCCAAGAGGATAATACCCGTATAAGGACCAATTTTAGCGGCAACCTAGGTCGACATGCTTAGCAGTCGATAGAACCCTCTAAATCATGTGTATCCTTAACTATGGTTATGAAGGATATGATATGGAATCCCACTAACGAATACAGTGAAACATGAAATTAAGACTCTAGTTCCTATAACTGATATGAAAAACAACAAGATATACAGTGTAAACAACAATAGAACTCAGGGAGTGAATGGGGTTCAAATACCTAAATTTCCAAAATCCACCCCAAAGTTTAAAAGGGCAATGTATAATGCCACTATTGCGAAATAATCCCAAACGGGATTTTACCAAACCATCAACACTAATGTACATACATACGCACCAGAAAAGAGTAATATGGAAAATGGAATAACGTGTAAGTTGGACAGACATGAGCCTAAGCAGGCCAACAAGAAAAACCAGCCTAATGTTTATGATGAAGGAAATATCAGGAGGAAACCAAATATTTATGAACAACTGGGTATTGAAAATTTGGAAATTTCGAACAAAAATTAAAGGGCCCAATAGAAAGATTAATTGATGGGCTAAGATGAGTAATGAATCATCTTGTAAATTCTATATTAGTTGTAGGTGTTGAGGATAATAGGAATCTATATATAAATCAAGAGGATTATAACACATGTGAATGTATATATACATGGACGAACGAATATATATATGTATATATGTACACACCTAGAGGTATGTACAGTTAAAGAATTGAACGATTAATCTAAAGGCTTAGACGGTGACAATAGTCCATAAATTGTTTGCCAGATGGCTAGAAACGAGCGGGATAAGAACTCAAGTTGGATTAATAGACTGGTTGCTTAAATCGGACGTGCAAGGTTGAACTTGACCCTGGCCAGGTCAAGTGACACTGAGCACAAATTGGGGTGAAAAGGTAGTCCAACACTTACGCTGATCACGTCAGTGTGGGATGATTCTCGAAACCCCCTACAAGTGGACACATAAACTACAATTAGGTGAAAGTTTATAAGTTGGATAAGTAAAAATGCAAAGGAAGCGGTGTTGAAACCACATAAAATACATGGATACATGGCTCGAAAATTCGGGGATAAACACATGAGTATACAGATATGTGAGGATTTGAAATAGTGTGATGTTACTATTAACCCAAAAGGTTACCACGTAAAATATATATAATCGCAATCAAATGCAACATGTAACCGATAGTAGTCAATTACCTTAGTTCCTGGCGGGACATAAGAACAATAATGATGATGAGAAGGAACCCAAACATCCTATGTAAAATAGCTTACAATCATAAAAGCTTATAACATGTATAATTCGATAACCTTGTGACTACACCAATTGAGGTCAACCAGCAGTGGCAAGGCCATAGTTGGGCTGAGAAATAAAGGTTACTTAAAAAAACGAAGGAAGGTCTAATGATGGTCGGGAATATAAACCTAACATGTTGTCGTAACAACGGCACGTTTGTAATATTGAAAAACATTAAGCACTAAAACGTTACTACAAGCATATATGAAAATAAACCTAAAGGGCAGCTAGGAAGAATAACGCAGACGCTTAAAAGCACAAAAAAAACATGAACTTCTGACCTCCAGCGTAAATAGATAAGACCGTGTATAAATTAAAATACCCAACGGCAGTCAAGAGGCCTTTACTCCTAAATGATAAAGATACAAATAAGCCATGCACTACCTTGAAAAGTATAGTGAAGGAAAACCAAACCTGAAAGTAATCAGAGTCGCACAGCAGAAGCTGGTGGACCATATTTCACATTTTCCAGCTGAATAACTTATCTGCCAATACCCTAGACCCAGGGAGGATAACCCGAATCCGTATAGGTCGGTATGGATACCGATAAGAATCTTTGAGACATAAACTTAGCCATTAACATAGTCAAGGCACTTGATAGGCTTATAAGGTGAGCTGCATTGCATAGAAACAAGAAAACCCCATGAGACTTAAACACCTTGAACCAAAGTTCAAGGATGATATAATAGGGATTACGTGGGCGTAATCCATTTTTAAGGGGGGTAGGCGCGCTACGTTTTAGGTTGCGTTTTACCGTGTTTGATGGATTGTTTTGATTGCATGGTGGTTATTAACGAAGGACTCGTCCTCTTGATTGTATATGAGTACAATATATGAGAGTTATTGGTACGTTAAAATATTACTGAGAACTTGGTGAAGCCATAGATATGGCGTGGTGCTTATAAGCACAAATGGTGAAATAGAACTGTGGACCTTGGTTGGAAATTGACTATGTGTATTCCTACAACCACACGTTGGTTGGTAGGTCTGTGTGCATAAATTGTGCAAAATTGTGTGTGTACTGTATTAGATGTACTTTGTGCTATGAATGAATGTTGTGTGCCTTGGCTTGCACTTTAGCATGTTATACCCATTGCTAGCTTCTTGGTATACTATGAGAACTTGTGTGAAGCCACGGATGTGGCATTGTGCTTGGAAGCACTGAGCATTATAGTTATGAACTTAATTCTTTGGGTATCGTGAATGAATGCGGGACTGGATCCCTAAGATTACTAGAAGTGGAAAACATCGGTTAAGGAAGTAACAACATCGGGACGAAGTTCCTTTAAGGGGGGTAGGCTGAAATACCCCGAATAATTATCAGTTTAAATTCGTGAAGGTTAAATTAAACTATGAGTAACAATTATGATCATACTCAAAATATATATATGTAGTAAATAATAATAACATCGTATGTGCGTATCGGTACGTAATACGCTGATATAAGCTCAAATATATATGTGCGCACCTCTGAACCGAAAACGCCAATATAGTCACGCATATATATATACACGTACGTATATACAACCAATGTTATATACATAAGCAACAACGGGGCATAATAGAATAGTCGTATGTATATATACATATACGACTAACAACGTGACAAAATAAAATAGTTGCGTATATAACTAATAACGCGACCTATTATATAGTCGCACATATATGTACAAGTATACAAAAAAAAGAGAGAAAAGAGAAGAAAGAAAAAAAGAGCAAATGCGCTCCCGTTGAGATTCGAACCCGGTACCGCTAGTGTCTATACTGAATGCCTTAACCGGTTGAGCTGGGCTCATATTCGGTAGTATATTGCGCTTCTGGTTACTAAAGTTAACAACACATTATCAGATGAATTAAACTACTAACTGGACTACAAAAAAAAAATAACGCCCCACCATTACTTCCTGTCTCCACCATCGACAAGGAGTATACAGCATCAACCAAACTCTTTTTTTTGTTCTTCTGTTCATGCGCATTGAGAAAAGAAAACTGGACGTTTCACACACATTCCTTTTTTGCCTTGGTCAGTACACCATCCCCTTCTTTGCCTCCCACCACCGACACAAGTGCCCAGCATTTCTCCTCCCTTACTCCTCTTTGTCTCGTGCGCGCACTGGAAAAAAAAAAGACCATGCGCTCACTTTGTTGCAGTGGGCAACGACACTTCCAGACTGCATTGGACCGCATCAAAGTCTGAATTCACCAAACTTCCACAAAGTGCTTCATCGGGACTTTATCCCACTACCGACTCATTAGTCCTAGTACTCAGCCCTCTCTCGACTTGCGCCATCTGAGTAATACTCCATCGCATCCCTTCTCATCTTCATGCCTGCATGCTCACGCCAGTATCAATTCAGGGTCTCTGCTGTCTTTTTTTTTCCATACGAGAAGGTAAGCCCAGCCTCAAGACTGTTCTCCTGCTTCAACCGATTTTCTTTTTCTTCTTCCCTGATCGGACACTCATCGTTCCAACCTTGTTGTTTCTGTTTGAAAGGAAACGGTCACCTCAACCCATCCTCTCCTCCTCGTGCATGTTGGGAATAATTGTTTCAGTTTTTCTACAAACCCTGGAACATCGCAAGCCAGACAGCAAGACTGTCTTGAAATCGGATCCAAGGTGAAACTACAAACTGTCACACTCCCTTACCTCACTTCTGTTCTACTTTGTGCTGTGAAAGACATCATCCTACTCACTTTTTCCCCCTTCTGTTGTTCTGCCTGAAAATGATATGCGGCTGTTCCAGCAAGTGTAGATCTTCTAGAGCAACACCCAGTTACAAATGCACCCGAATATCAACCCAAGGTGAGGCCACATGACCTGTTGGTTTAATGCCTTCATTTCTGATTTTTGACTTCCAAGCATAGTTTCTTCATCCATGTGTTCCCTCCTAGTTTGCTTAATACCTGCAAGGTAACTAAAACAGATGCTGTAATCCAAAAGAAAGAAACTAGCTATGCAGTAAAAGGGGAGAAAAATACAGTTCCAGATTTTAATACCTACAGTTTCTGAATCTCTTGGCTTTAGTATAAACGGGTTTCTGTATGAGATAACAGCTTGATGTTGGGTTTGTTCCGGGTTAAAAAAATGGTATTGAAGCACTTAACCAAGTGACTGAACCACTTGAAGGATACCTGAAATTAGATTAAAGAACAGAGAAGAAATAGAATCGAGAATTTCAGTTTGATGTTTCGATTTCAGTTTTTCAAGGTTTTCTGTTGCTGTTAAAGAATTTGCAGTAGAGTTGTCGGTATGATTAGGTTGTTCTAATTAAAAACAAAACTTACTAGCACACAGTTAACTACTTAAAAGAACAGAAGGGAATTCAACAACCTATACCTTCTGTTTTCTGTTTTCCCTTCAGTTTTACAGATTGGTGCACAGGGATTTAGAAGTGCAGGCCATGTAGTTTTTAGGTCTGGTTTTTAAGTGAAATCGAGGAGAAACACTTAACTGAATGAGAGGGTAACTCGGGGAAACAAAATCAAATTAAAGGAACAGAAGGAGTCAATAACATAAACTATACGTCAACTTCAGTTGCATGTTTCAGGTTACATTTGTTTTCAGTCTCGGTATTAAAGGATTCCATGGAACAGACAGAGGGTAGTAGGTTGTTTTTGAGTTGAAATATGACTAGACCACTCAACTAAATAGATGGGTACCGTGGGACAGGTTGGAAGACAAATTAAGGAGTTAACAAAAAGGCTAGAAGAGAAGGTAACAAGAATTAAGTTTCTGATTTCAGTTTTGCCTGAAACTTGTACTTCCTGTATCACACCATTTCAGAGGGCTATAAGGGTGGTATTGAGAGATTAATGAATCTAGAACCTACCTAATATACTCAAGTATAATATAAACACACTAGGGAAGAGTTAGAACCCAGGTGACTAAGCAGAGAAACAGCGATAAGAAAAGGAATGCACCAGTTGTACATTTTCAGTTCAGTTTTCAGGTTTTGTATATAACACCTCTCAGAGGGGTGCCCTTGTGGCTGGGTTTAGTTTAAATTGTAGATTAAAACAAACACTTAACTAAGGAATTAAAGCCAATCAGGGAAAACTGAAAGTCCACCTGTGAACAGAAGAGAAGTGATACAAGAGGATAAAACAGTTTCATATTTCAGTTTCTTTTTCGATTCTTTTCTGTTCAGTGTATGCGACACAACAGTGAGTTTAGCAGAGTTGCTTTAGGTTGTTTTGAGTTTGAATTATGGCTATAACACTTAGCTACATAGATAAGTACTTGGGACAGATCAAAAGACAGGCTAGCCCCCAACAGAAAAGAAACAGAAGAGAGATTGTTTGTTATACGTTTCAGTTTCTGCTCCTAAAACTTAGGTTCTGTATAATCAATTTCTAGGAGTATTAAGTGTGTTGTAATAGCTTAGTAATAGAACCCAAGATTTGCTAAAAGAGTGAGTTAGGTGAGGGTAATCGTTTGAGGGTTTAGAAGTCAGGTAATCCATAACCAAAGATCGAATTGAGAATGCACACCAGTCAGAGTTTCAGTTTTCAGTTTTGTATGATTGAGTTTCAGGAGTTTTAAGAGTGTTGAATTGGTCTAATAGTGAACCCTAAGTATAGCTAATACCTTCAACTAAGTTGATGAAACGTTTTGGGAGGGTTAGACATCAGTTTGATACAACAAAGTTGAGGTTAGATAAGGTGCTAACCAGGTTGTTGTTTTCAGTTTCTGAAATTTGTAACTTCTGTAAAATGAATTCTTGGGTTGTTATGGGGACTGCCTTAGTCCAATCAAGAGTTTAAAACATGACTAATATACTTGGGTAGAGAGGGATGCACTTGGGGAAAATTAAGCACCAGTTCTGACAACCTAAATATGGAGTTAAATGATGTTGTAAACAGATTTTGTATTTTCGGTTTTTGTAACCCTTGCTTCTGTATAACTGATGTACATGGGTGTTATGAGGGTGATATTAAATTGATAATGACCCCAAAACCATCCTAATGTATCTAGCTAAACTTATGTAACATCTTGGGAAGTTTTGACACCCTTAGACACATTAAAAGTGTTATAATATAAGGTATGTACAAGAACCTCGTTTCAGTTTTGAAACACTTAGGCCTCAGTATAAAGGAGTTTCGGAAATATTTGAGGAGCGCTATTGCGTGATTAATGAGCTTAAAACATAACTATTTAGCTAAGGAGGGAATACACTTTAGACGAGTTAAGCCTATCTCATATAAGCTTGTTACATGATTAGCGTTCGTATACTCTAAAACGCTAGCTAAAGGAAAGGACTTAATTAACGTGTGACTAAGTGAATGTCCTAAGAGTAAGATAAGCCTAGAATTAATGCATGGAAATTTACTAAGGGTTAATATAAACTGAGCATTTAAAGATTCGCCTAGGAAATTGTACATGCTAGCATAAATAGCTAGCACCATGCCACAACGGTTGTGCATAAAATCATAAACTGACCAATCGTTCTTAATTAACGTTAGGGCCGTAACGAACGCCAGTTGGGACTCCATGTGTGTGTGAGACAACTCTTGCTTCTAAATCAGGTATGTACATGTGTGGTTCGTATGTTGCCGTGTTACACGGCTTGTGTGCCGTGTGCCTTGTTTGTTTATGACCACAAGACTAATGCATGAAAACGGATGTTTGTTTTACCGTGCTTATTTGTTTGTTGTGAGCTTGTGTAAGGCATGTGAATGGATTGATTATCTTCCTTGCTTACCTGCTTGCTATTATTATGCATATTGTTTGCGCGCACACAGTAGTGTAGTCCCTTCTCGTTGATGAATCCTTGAGATGAAACACAACGAACTTCGTAAACAAACAAAGGAACTACATAAAGAGAAAACTCCTCTTAACTATAGAGGACCTATAATGACACCCACTATGGTGTCGAACTATCAATGATGATGATAAGCCAATACCCGTTAAGAATGAATAGGGAGATGGACCCTTTGTATCCGGGGTAAAGACCAATAAAATAAAGAGGAATAGGGAGACGGACCCTTTGTATCCGGGGTAGAGACCAATGATATTGAAAGGAATAAGACGGACCCTTCGTATCCGGGTAGAGACCAGAGCATAAAAAGGAATAGGGAGACGGACCCTTCGTATCCGGGGTAGAGACCAGAGCATAAAAAGGAATAGGGAGACGGACCCTTTGTATCCGGGGTAGAGACCAGAGCATAAAAAGGAATAGGGAGACGGACCCTTTGTATCCGGGGTAGAGACCAGAGCATTAAGAGGCATAGGGAGACGGACCCTTGGTATCCAGGGCAGAGGCTAGTAACATGGAAACGGAATAGGGAGACGGACCCTTGGTATCCGGGGCAATGGCCAGTAACATTTAAAACAGAGAGAGAAAGAGCTATCCGGGAATGGAGGATTAGCTATGGAAAAGATGTACTCCAAATTGTGGTGATAAGAGAATTCACAAATAACCCTTAAAGAAACAAGGAAAGATTAGCACCTACATGAGATGGTCACGGGATCTAAATTACATCCCCAGACCTGGTGCAAGGAAAGAGAAAGAAATACATATTAAGGGAACAAGAGAAAAAATGAAAACACATAACGCTCGTACGATCCCATAGTGAGGATCATGGGTATTACATACCTATGCACACGTTTTATTATGTACATGATTGCTGTTGTGTTACTAGCAGCTTGTTGTGCTTGGTGGTTGTTGCTAATGTGTTACTACCTTAAGTGTGTATGATACTATGATGTATTGTGGTGTGTTTTACTGCTTCATTATAGCATGTAAATTGACTTAATAATATTCGACCAAGTAGCCGTGTGGCCCGGCAACATACGGGCTTCACACGTTCATACTCAGCGTAGTTTGCTGAGTCCTTTACAACCAAATTTTTACAGGTATTGAGCTAGATGACAACGGAGCGTAGGCGGGATGGCTACCATGGGGGTAGTCCATCTGGGCATGACTTCTGAGTTGGAATAGTATGTTAGTGTATAGGTTGTTACTAAACCCGGGTTGTACTTTTCGATTTATGGTTTAGTAATTATATTGTAGACACTCGGTAATTGGAATTGTATCTTGTATTGTATATGAGTTTTGGTGGAGAGCTGTTTCCAGTCATGCAGACCGTAACTTGGTGTTGGTAATGTGGTATGTCAACTACGTGGGTGGTTGACGTCTGTGACACCCGAATGATGTTGAGAATCCGCTGCATAGTGTCTTGTATTAAGGCTAGGAGCTTATTCGTACTACTGGATGTTTATTCGGGGATGTTACAGTACGAGGACCCGACATTATGTTCAACACTTTCTCCATGAAAAATCCATCTCTTATAGTGTGGCATGAAACCGCGAGTCTTCAGATGGAATTCAATTTCCCCAATGTTTGAAAATTTCCTTAAGACACCACTGTCAACACAAGGACAAGGTATTTTCTCCGCCTTTGTCATGTCCTTGTGCTGCACTGCCGCTTTGCAAAACTCTTTCAACATGTTGTGATAGTGATCCCCTCGATCACCGTACATCCAGTCACGCTCCATACTTTATTTGAAACACAAAACGGTACGATTAACGAAGTGTGACTGTATGCATATTAAATAAGCTAGCTACTCTAACTCTAAGGTTTCAACCTAAATTATATACTAGCACCTATATTATCTGAATACATAATCTCAATGATCAAACAAAAAGCAAAGTTTAGTTGCTTACTTGTACACAGAAAAGGAAACTGCAACGGTGGTGGAAGAAGGTGGAAAATAAGAGAGGTGGTTCACGGACTTAAATGTGGTGAGACCTGATAAAGACAAAATTTAGATATTGTTATACATATACACATATACCAAACAATATTAATTACAAAGAGATTTTGTTAAAAAAAAATCAGTATGGCCTTTGCATAATTTTATCTATCCCATGCTTATTATTAAGCATTCACCAATCATTCAACAACACAAATTTCCATCACAAATCAAACTAATACCAAATTTATTCATCATACCAAATTTCAATATTTGGTGGAAATACAAAGTGTAAAGAGAAAAAGAAAAGTTAGATTATATTACCGGTTCTTCCACTCCGCTTTCAATATACCGTGCAATGAATGGGGAAATCTTAAGCACTTCTCTATAGATAGAATAGAAACTCATTAGTTTATGTATGTTAATTTTCGTAATTAGGATTGTAAAATTATATAATAAGCTAAAAAGATGAAGATGTAAGTTGAGTATATTACGGGTTCACAAATGAAGTGTATTCAGCCCCGTACGACTTCAGTCTGGTGAGCCCATTTAGTGATTTCCCCCTACAAAGGCATAACCACACAAAATGAGTAAAAAAACAAATCAAACTAATACCAAATTTATTCATCAAACCAAATTTCAATATTTTGTGGAAATACAAAGTATAAAAGACAAAAAGATAAGTTAGATTATATTACCGGTTCTTCCACTCCGTTTTCAATATACCATGCAATGAATGAGGAAATCTTAAGCACTTCTCTATAGATAGAATAGAAACTCATTAGTTTATGTATGTTAATTGTTCGTAATTAGCATTGCAAAAATATATATAATAAGCTAAAAAGATGAAGATGTAAGTTGAGTATATTACGGGTTCACAAATGAAGTGTATTCATCCCCGTACGACTTCAATGTGGTGAGCCCATTTAGTGATTTCCCCCTACAAAGGCATAACCACACAAAATGAGTAAAAAAAAATAAAACACAAAAATAAAACTATAAAATTAATTAATCCACTCGAGAAAAATAAAACGCAAATAAAATTGAAAAAAATTATTAAAACTGATCAAGTAAATATATCCTAATTGAACTAAAAGAAAAGATAAATAAAGTACATACTATTAAACCTACAGAATTAAATTTGAAAGCTAAAAAAAGAATTATGTAACTTAATACTAAACCAATTCAAGTAATGACAAAATAAATAAAATAAACAAAGCAAACCGCAAAATCAAAAACAAAAAGCAAAAAAACAGAATAAATACTAAACGTCTAAAACGAAAGCAAGCGTAATCCTAACCAATCAAATTTGACGTATAATTAAACAAAGTAAAAATAAAACAAGAATAAAATAGAGTAATGAAAAAAACACGTAACAAAATTTTAAACAAGAAAGCAAATTAAAACTTAGCATGTAAATATATCCTAATTGAATTAAGAGAAAAGATAAACGAACTACATACTATTAACCTACATAATTAAATTTGAAACCTTAAAAAAAGAATTATGTAAACCTAATACTAAACCAATTCAAGTGATGACAAAATAAACAAAATAATTTTCAACACTTGCTCTAGTTTTCTAAGTTCTCCTTGTTACAGATTTTGTTCTCATTCCTACCACTCCATGTTCCTTCGAACAAGTGTCATCTAGCACACACTTGCCTTATCTTCTTCCAAGGTTCTACTCAATTACCCAATTCTCTTATAAACCAAAACCAAGGTGGTTAACCATTCAAGTTTACATCTACAACACCTAGTTACTCTAGGTTCTTTTTTCCTCAACTCAAACACTTTAAGTCATCTAATTTCTAGGACAATTTTGACAGAGTTTCCCCTATAATTTTAGCATTGCCCACACACAATTTCAGCTCACCAACTCATTTCTAATATCCACAACAACCTTAAGCACTAACATACATTAAAGTTCTGCACAAACTCATCTATTTCCCCTTAGCTTCCAAGCCCTTTAATCATCATTTTATTAACACTAAAACAACTCAATCTCTTCCTCATTATACAATAACACCACTAATACTCAAAGCAATGTTAGTTCCTCATATTCAAGCAATTAAAAACGAAAGCAAGTGTAATCCTCACTAATCAAATTTGATGTATAATTACACAAAGTAGAAATAAAACAAGAATAAAAGAAAATTAATGAAAAATCAAAATAAAAAACAAAGGCACAACCACACAAAATGAGCAAAAAAACCACAATTATTCACTTAAACATTTTGTCGAGCACCTTGTGTGCACATATAATTTCACTTCTACAATACTACATATATACACAAATTTCATACACTCCACTAATACAATCATATCCACATTCACATTCAACCACAATTTAAGCAACAATCACAATAAATCCATAAATGTAGGTCAAAATCGAAATTATACCTTGTTCTTCTCCCTCTGTTCGACTAGATGCTGCTGCTGTTGCTGTTACCACCGGATGAAGCTGGAGGGCGCCGACGAACGACGGCGAGGACGGCGGCGAGGACGGCGTCGAGGACGGCGGACGCAGGAGGACCGGATTCGCTGGTGGCTCGCCTCTTCAGTCGCCTCTTCAGTCGCACACAGCAGCAGCTCGAGGGAGAAGAATGAAGCCGTCGGGTGAAATGCGAGGGTTTGGGTAAGGGGTGTTAATAAAAGACCTATTTCGGCGGTTGTAAGTTAGAAACCGCCGAAATAGGTGGTCGATATTTTTTTTTAAAAAAAAAACTGACCTATTTCTGCGGTTGTTTAACAACCGCAGAAATAGGGGCGTAGAAATAGACCATTTTTGTACTAGTGCCGAAATCTAATAACCTGAACGACGATCGCTCCCGAATAAACTTAAACTGCAGCGGAATAAAATACAATAACCGGGCGGTATTACAATGCCGTTAGCCACCCTTGTGACTAACAAGGCTAACTCGAAATACAAATCTCAAAAGTCACGGTCTGAATACGAATACAACCCGAGATACTAGGAATCAAACTCAAACATACAATGTTTAAGTAAAACAAATAACTAGTAATAAACTCCCATAGCTTGATCTACCCCACCTACACTCGGTGTGGTAAACTCTTCAACTTCAGGTACCTGGAAATGGTTAGCCATGAAACGGCTCAGCAAATAATTGCTGGTATGAGAAACGTGCAGCCCATCGGCTACTGGGCCACACCAACTACTTTGTCGAATGCATGCAGTTCATTTATAAAGCTGTAAACAAGCATAACATGATAATAACAAGCATCCATACAAGGACAACAATGTCACATAGAACAAGACTTCAGAAGGTCAAGTTAGATGAACTGTATTCATTTGGTACCAGTCGGGTCCACACAATGGGACTGACAGGTGTATAAGAGTATGTCAATATAGTGAAGGTATAGTGACCTTGTTAAAAAGAAAGGTGGGTAATAATTCCCTCAGAAGATAACGTAGTTAACTCCTGTACTTAAAATGGTGGGTATCGTACCCTCGAGAGAAATGAAGTCTTCCTCCCAACTTCAAATGTTCTGGTACGGTCCCGGTGAGTGGACAAAGAGTGCACCCAAAACTTCCGTCGCGACGTATATTTGATTAGGAGACGACCTGAGACAGGTACAGCTCCTGTAGCATGCATGGCCAGAACAACTGGGCTCCTCGCTTCTTGTAGTATAGAATTTGTTAGATGTCACACAAGGACGTTAAACAAGAACACAATGTGTATTGTCAATTATCACGTTTAGGATAACGACGTCTGTTATAAAGTGAAGTTAGAGAGAAACTTGGGTACAAGTTCTCGGTAGGATAAAACGCAGGTATTTAATCCACTGGTAATGTAGTGTTGTATGCGTGGGACATACACGTTATAGTTAGTAGCATCACACACATAATAGTAACACAACAGTGCACAAGAGTAATACAACATTTTACAATAATTATCTTGGTCGTTATTTCAAACAACAGATAGCACACAAGCCGGTGTAATCCGGTAGCAAACAGGTTGCAAGAATCCCATACCGTTCACCGTAGATTGCAGTTGAATATATCCTGGTCAACGTCTGGTCAAGTATTGTCCTATATTAGGATTAACTGAGAGGGTTAATTTATGTTACCCTTGTATAAAAATTTTATTGGATCTTTCAACAATTTCGTATTTGTTATTTCATGTGAGGTTTATTTCTTCATGCTTAGATAGTTTCTTTTAACCTTTTAACCTCCTTGATAATTGAGGTGTTTGTATATATTCCAATTTATATAGTCTCAATGAATAACTTATATTGAGTGGTAATTTCTTTTAATTACCTTATGATTTAATGTATAACTTATTTTGTTATTCCTTCTTGATTTATTTATAAATCCTTTAATGTGCATATATGTATATATTTATTCATGTACTATTTATGTGACATGTTTTTAATTGTCTAGATGACATAATAACTTTATAATTTCTCAACTATATTTATATGCCATACATGGACATAATATTCTTATAGTTTGTATTATTCCCCTTTTAACCATAAATAATATTTATTGGTTACCATTAAATTCCTTATACTATATAAGCCATAATTTTAAATTCCATAATCCCTTAAATCAAAATTCTTTTTCCTAATTCCTCCAAATATCCATATAGGACCTATATTTATTTAAATCTAAATTCTTACCCTTATATTTCGGTTATTAACAAAACAACCACATTAATTCATAAACTTTATTTTTAAATTCTAATCTCATAATATTATATAGTTTTAATTCCTTATTTAATTATATTACAAAACCACCACTAATATTTTGGTATATAACTTTTGAATACTATAACTTTTGAAAATTACAACTTAGCCCCTCAAATTTTTGGCTTTAACATATTCTTTCCCATAATTACAATTTTAACCTCAAAGTTTTATAACCTTTACATAAAGTCTTATAAACTATAGTTTTAATTTTAATTTCCTTTAATTACCGAATGTACATATATAATTCCTTAAATTACAAATCTACCCCAAAGTAATTCGGCTTTGTCAACAACTTTCCATTATTTACATTTTCACCCCAAAACTTTATAATAGTTACTTAATAACTTATAAACTATAGTTTAAATATTTAATTCCTCCAAATTTCGGAAATACACTTTATAACTCTCCTAATTATGGATTCGCCCCATATTAAGCTCCAAACTTTCGTAATAACTTTTATAAATTACATAATAGCCCAAAACTTTATAAATTGTTATTTTAACACTTGTTTAAATTATCTAAAATTCATAGACTTAATTCCTAACCTTATATTATACCATAATTACTCCAAAGATACCCTTAACTCTCGGCTTTCATCATATATACACCAAACTTTGTAAAATTTACAATTTAGCCATATAACTTAATTAATTAGCCATTTAAGCACTAATAAAATATTGTTAACTCTCCAAACTTTATAATATAAGTTTATATACATAAGTAGCTCATTAAAACCTATTCTTCACCAAGGCCATTCGGCCATAATTTATACGTCACTATATAGTATATAAAAGTATATTTATATGTCAAAATAATTATACATAAATTCATATGAGTTATATAACTCATGTAAAAATTATTGTAATGTCTTATATTGATTCCTAGCTCAAAATAGAACATAATTGCCCTTGACAATTCAGTATGGACCAAGGTGTAACCTAGGTAACTTTTGTGACATTAAAATGTGTCTTAAGGTAAATATTTTTCATATATGTTATAGATTATATTTTTGGTATATTATACCATATGGTTTCGGTTCTAGGTACCCTAGGAGATGTTCATAATTTTTGTATAATTTTTAGAAGCTTAACCAAGCTTAAAACATAAATATTGGCTTAGTAAACTTACTTCTTAATAAAGGATGGTTAAGTGCTTGAACTCTTCTTGAATCTCCAAGCTTTCTCCAAAGGAATTTGATGCTCCACTTCGGTTTTATGCAAGAGATGGAGGAGTTTAGGAGTTAGACTTTTAACAAAGATCTTAAGTAGATTTGTAAGTAGTTTTCCAAGGATTTACCTTAAGCTTTTCTCCTTAGGATTTCGGCACACTTAAGATAGATGAAGAACAAACTTTCCTTCATGAAAATGAAGAAGAAAAGAGCCTTAGAAGAAGTAGAATTCGGTTACACATAAAAAAATGTGCTTTAAGGATTTTCAAGCATGAAAAATACCTTAAGGTAACCTTGAGATGCTCCTTGGATTGATGTTGATTTAGACAACCTCCTTGGAGTATTAATTGATGCCGAATCCTTGTAGGTGTGCTAGGAAGAGTTTTGCTTCAAGGCTTGATAAGAAATGCTAGGAAATTACCTTAAAGATGAAGATAGAAGTTAAATCTCCATTAATGGACTTAAGAGCTTCAAAGGAAGAAGATGAAAGAAGAAGAGAGGAGACTTACCAACCGGTTGCAAGGAGTGAATGAATTGGAATTGCAACTGTATAACTTGGCAAGAATGGAAAGAATTTGATTTGTTAATTTAATGTTAATTTGACTAGTCTTTCCATTAGTTTATTCCATAGGTTATTGGCTCAATAAATGACCATGTTCTATGCTTGCTTTTCGGCCATGTTACAAGACAAGGCAAGGTGGGAACAATTATGGAAGCTAAATGACAAGGTAAGTTAGGTAAGGTTTTATTCCTTTGATTTTTCAATGTTAAAACTTGTCTTCTTCTTCCCTTGTAGGTGGCTGATTTCTAGGGCTAAATGGAGCCTCTCAATCGGCAGCTAAGAGCCATAGACAAGCATGGGATGGTCACTTGAATTTAAGAAATCAAAAAGGAGAATCTAGATCTACTTTTTGCTTTAATTATTTTTGCTTTTGTCAAGCTAACATGGCCTTGTTTTCTTGCATAATTTCGACAGCATGGAGGTCAAATGAGACCTACATTCTTTTGCTATTAAGTATTATAGCACATGGGAAGGTGAGTCACCATGTTCTATGCCTTTTATAAGTTTTAAATGTAAATTTTATACTAGTTTTTAGATAGAAAATCGGCCCCTATAGAGCTCCTTGTTTGGCCCTGCCTTCAATTGATTTAGAGGGTCAATTCATCCCCATTTAATATTCATAATTCGTGGCATGTCAAAAACTACAAGGTAATTGCGTAAAACGCGTTTTAGTGACACCCGAAGGTGCGTTTTTGTGCTCTAAGGATATTTTGGGAAATAAGTTGTCTTCATGAGTTCCAAGTGTTTATAAACATTTATTATAGTAAATAAATATATATTAAGGTGCTACATCGAGTTATATGGGGTTACATAAACTCATGACATAATTCCCGGGCTATCGGGACACTCCCGGGGCAAAAAGGAGCGTTAAGAAATCCTCCTGAGGTTTTTGTTGAATTTTGAGAAACCAGCTCGTGGGTTCTCTTTAGGATGGTTAATAATGATGTTAGGAACTCTAAGAATGAACTTTATAGGAGTTCGTGCCACCTCGGCACTCCTCCAGGCTTTTCGTGCTTTAAGGGGCGTGCGTGAGCACTCCTGAGCGTTTTGCGTTTTTGACTAAATATAGCGTAAGGATTATGTTTATATATTCATATAATGAGGGTATGACCATTTGGTTTGAGTTTTAGAAGGTCATACAAGGTCATGCTTGATCACATGTTTCTAAGGCGTTTTAGCGTTTATGGTGAAACGACTATTTTTACGTAACGTTTTCATGCATGGGTTTGCATGCGTACGTGAAATAATTTATATTTGGATTATTTTTCATTAAATAATGGTTTTATAATATTAATTAGATTTGGGGTATTTCAATATTCATATGTATATATATATAACCGAAAACAACTTATGCATATATATATATATATATATGTAAAAATCGAGACCATATACCAAGTGTATACAATATGGTTTTTAATGTCAAGTAATAATAAATGACAAGTGTTATGACATTAGTATAACTATATACTATAATTCATACAATTACAAATTAATGTATAATTTATTTAGATGAATAATGAGATGTATAATATATGGTACAATAATAAATGGTTAAATAATAATGCCATAGAACATTAGTGCATAAGCATAAATTGCGATGCAAATTCACGTTGCATGAATGCATGCAACTATATATTATAATTGTATATTCGTATACCTAACCGGAACGGTTAAATCAATACATAAGTATAAACGTGAATATATATTCGTATACTCGTAAATATAAGGAATAAATCCTAACATTTGAATACGCTATAACTAAGACGTCTTTATAACCGACTCATTTAAATTAAACCCGGGCGTTGGTAATTGATACGTATTACGACTGACGAGTTCGTATAACGATACTTTAACAAATAACTGTTGAAATCCGGGGATGTAATGTCGGGATTACTTGTGTTGTTCGGATTTACCGAGCTTAAGTAAGTCATGCGGATTGACTTACAGTGTGTTTGATATTTAGATCGTATCACCGACGAAGGCGCTTGACGAGCTAGTGGTCTACTGCGCAACCTAGGTCTTTGGTGAACGGTATGTAAAGGGGTCTGATCTGAGATGTCCTGAGGGCTTCATCGGGCTCAGATATGTGTGTTGAATAACGTGTGTGATGTATGTATGTGTGTGTATGTACTTGTAATTATGTTATGTGATGTTTAATCATTTTTATCTCCTGCATCATTTAATTGTGCGCGAACGTCCTTCGGGACTAATACTACGTCGACTATAGATCGACTTATATAAACATACATATACGTTCTATGTGATGTGATTGGTGTATACTTAATTATAACACAACTAATATTACCATTATGTAAATTATAACCTAAGTAAAACACTTAGGAACGAGATATGACATCGTCGATCTCTAAAGCTTTGACTCGAACATGAATACGACCTAGATTACTTCTAGGCGTGCGTAAGACCCATAGGGAAGCCAGGTAAAATGTGATTTCTCCATACCTAAAACTGTACTTGGGTAACCGACTAACTAAGTCTAACGATGGAGTGTGAATGAGTGTGATGGTTTACCTTAATCCAGTTAGTCACTGGCTACTGGTCGCGCGTAGAGATCTCTTGAGTTAATACCCGGATCGGGTTTACTCTAGTTAAATCCTGATCGAGCCTAGATAGATCGTCAGGCAGAGTGTGCTGCTGTTGGCACCAGGCCCTTGGCCATTTATGGACGCTTTTAAAAAGGCAAAGTGAATAAGACCCGAAATCTTCGGATCATCTGTGCAATGAGCACCTCGTGTGCACTGGGGACCACCGTCCATGTGAGTTATTTCGGGATGTCCTAACTTGACCCCCGACAGTGCTAACAAAAAAATGTGTAAAGTTATGTGAGGGCCCGGGGGGCCGTATGTGAAGTTGGTATGGAAGACCGTTATTAACGGCTATATGTTTATCGTTGTTGTGATTAAGTGTTTATGTATATAGTGTTTGGTGTGAATTGTAGTGCCTGTATTAACTATTTATTTTACCGCCATTCATGTGTTTACTGCTTTAATATACATGTACACCGGTAAAGCATGTAACGAACCTAATAATGACGAGTGACCAATAGGGTCCAGGCCTGGCATACTCAGCGTTTATCGCTGAGCCTTTATGGCATATGTGCAGGTGATGATTATCGCTGAAGCCGAAGAGCGGGACCCGGGTAGTTAGGGTTTTATTTACCGCACGAGTCTTCGTATTGTATTAGGATGAATATTAGTTTACCTTGTTAACGATGTTGTATACAGTCGGGAATACCTAGACGCTCACTTGTCGTTAAAAATTTCATTTGGTTTAGATTGATGTATAGGTTAGAATCTCGTTATCACTGCGGTTATGTATTTATTACCAGTTGTAGGCGTTGGTTTTGAACCCTTAAGTATCGAGCTTAAGGCTTCAAGGTTTGATTTGCAATTAAAATAACTAAACCAAAATTATAAAATTTAAAGTTTAATTATTCTAACTGGCCTACACAAACCTAAATAGAGTCGCCACCTAAGTTTTGACCTTTTAAATTTGGAAAGGAAAATGTTGTAATTTTTAGAGTTGTGAGTCCGGGGGCTTGATATAAAATTTACAAGTGTTCAGATTCTTTCACTACCCTTAGAAATTACTTTTCCTTTACTATTATAACTCTAAGGCTAATTGTCTATGACATTATCCCTTTATCCTATACTTTCCGGTGTTATCAAAGATCATAAATGGTTTTGCTGTTTTTAATGTTTTCCTTTTTTTAAAAGACTCGAATCTAATGAATGGGCAAAGCCTTATTTAACTCACGTACCTTGCAAAAACAAATAACATGAAAGAATCTGCTGTTGAGGACTACCGGAGTGACATGATTTGTGTGTACGTATGTAATGGACAAGATGAACAACAGTGATAATTGGATATTGATGTGAGAGTAATTAATGAGATCGGAGGAGTTAACGATGCTTATGGTGAGAGTGTATGATGGTGACGAGCTTTGTAGAGATGAAGTTAAGGAAATGCGCTGGCATAGCTAGATTGAATCATGGTGAACAATAGCGAGGAAATGGATCGAGGTGTAGGTATAGTACACACTGATTGTATATGTCTTTGCATATGCGTCTATGTATCCTCCTCGTTCTCCCCTGTAAGCAGTCGTAGATAATGGTGGTGCCATGCCACGATGATACTACACGACCGTAATGATTGGTAGAACTTCAAGTGAGATTTAGAGAGATTTGCTATGGGTATCGGTCATGCCCGTCAATGGTGAGGTTACAGTGAAGCATATGATTATGACCAGTGTAGAGTGTGGACATATTTTGTGTGTATGCCTAACGATGGTTTGGGACTGGGTACTAGCAAGAACACTAGTTGAAGAATCTGTGGTGATTTCAATACATTGGACAATATGGTGGTGGTGGCATTTGGTAACGTTGGACACACAGACAAGATGCAACGACAAAGTGGATGAAGGAGTTTTGAATTGAGTGTGTTGCTGGGCGATAATGGAAGAGAATATTTTTTGTATATGAATTTGTGAGAAAGGTGTGTCCTCTTAGTGCAATGTGTAGCCACTTTATATAATAGATTAGGTGTATGTAAGAGGCTGGAGAATCTTAACAACTTAACAAACTTTGAAAATAATCAAGTAAACAATCAGTAGAAAAGTAAGGAATATGAATGTAAAAAAACAAATTAAATAGCCTATAAAAAAATGAGAGAAACAATGTTTTCTAACAGAACTAAGGGAATTTTTAAAAACAATTTTTGTTAAGAAAATAAACTATTAGTAAAAATGATTATTGTTTTTTTAATTTTGAAAATGAACAAACATGGAGAAGAATAAGGACCGGATAAAAAAGAAAGATGAAAACTATCTAAAAGAAGGGATCACGTAACAAAACGAGGGATTTTCAAAAGACATTTTTTGTTAAGAAAATAAACTGTCCGTACTGTAACACCCCAACTACAACAATACACTTAACAACCATTTGCAGCGGAAAACATAACTCATCACATTACTTAACTCATTGGTGTTACACGCCGTTAACCACCCACATGGAGAACAAGGCTAATACATATACATTGTATCGGTCTGATGGACCAGATTCCCGAGCAACTACACATCACAATCTCTTTCCATATCCAACAACCATTACACATTTACATTCCAACTGTACCGAGTATTTACAAACCAATGCCGACAACATTTTCGGTCTTACTACACCTACAATACATACTCAATTAAATAACTACCCATGTAAAGACAGCTACCCCGTCCTACTCTCGAACGGTCTCCAGCTCCTTGTACCAGAAAAAAGGAAAGAAAGGGTGGCCCCCAGGGGGCACATCACCTTTGCTGGTATGGTAATCGTGCAGCCCGCATACTATCGGGCCACGCACAACTATTTGTCGTCTAAGCATGCGGTTGATTTTATTTAAATCATGCATGAAAACTATAAACACACAACACATTACATACCCACAACAATGAGGCCCAACAAATCAGTCAACACATCGATACTCGTTAGATCACTCATTGTGTTCTTTAACCCTTGAGGGTTTCTCCTTTAATGGAGCTAATTCCTTGTTAGACGACACTGACCCATCAGCCGGGTTATACTTAAATTCCTCTTATCATAACCTGGGATTGATACCCATGATCCACATACTCCACATAACAACTCATATCACATTTAAACGTACATACAACATAACTTGGAGAGGGTCACGTGAGGACACGTACCCCGAGATGCAAGTTAGTAATGTCATTGGAGCCTAGGGAATCTTTTTATTCCCATGCTAAGCTCGTTATACAAAACTCGTTACCGTCCCGTTAAATGAACGAATAACTTAACCCCAAGGTGCGTCGGATATAGTGATCCAAGCACACCGAACATAGTATGCCCCTGGGCTTGACGTGAGTCAGTAAAATAGCCTTGGTTAAGCTAAAGGGAGGTTGGAACCAAGAAGGAAACAACCATAACATACAGAGAGAGTCGAACCTGATATGACATCGACCCCCATACTCACACGCGTGGCCAGAACACCGGACTCCTCACTCCCCGGTTAGCCCTTGTTAGAAGTCCCATTATTGAAACTTAGTACATTAATTCACAAGTAGGTGTTTAGGTCCAGTTAGACACACACAAGGGTGGTAAACATACTTAGACGCACAAACAACACACAACTAACTCACGCATAGCCGTGGTTAGAACGTTCCCATGGTTTGGGTCGTTAAAACCGAATACCGATCTCTTATGTGATCCTAGATTTGGTTAGCTACGGTATAACACTTTCGAGGTTAAACGGTATCAGAACTAAACACGCCACATAGATTAATTACCGTAAACTCATTACATGTTTTTATCTTATAAGGTGGCAAACATTCAGAAAACACATTGGCATACAAGCCGGTGTAATCTGGTAGAACACAGGTTGCAAGAAAACCATACCTGTCACCAAGGTCCACTCTATTGTGTCCTCTTATGTTCCTCAAACAATTCTCGAACAACTGGTAATATTACAATTGTTTCCATTAACATTGGGGTAATATGATTGTTTAACGTCTAATGCGCCCATAATTAACCCCGCCATCCCGTTATACTTAATTTTACTCTTGTGATCTTAAGTTCACAACTCTCACATCCAACCTAACACTTGTTTACACCTTTTAAGGCATTTACATGTCACCAAACAAGGCCTAAACATCACCTAAAAGCATTACCATTCAATCCCCCATCATTAGAAGTCATTAAAACACATTTTGAGCTATTTTTGCCCTGGTCCAGGACTTGGTCCGGACCCAAGGTCCCGGACCATCACTGTAATATAGTCTCAGCCATTTATTCCACTTGGTCTGGGTCTTGGTCCTGGACTAAGGACCCGGACCACTTGTAAACATCATTTTCGGCACATTTTTAAGGGTGGTCCGGGACCTTATACAAGGGCTAAGTCCCGGACCATGTTAATAAGTTGTCAAAACAGCATTTTTTAACCCCTAATCCAACCTTAAACCCTACCTAATCATTCCACAATCTTTCCACATGTTTCCTACATGTTTAAACACCTGAAATCATGCACTAACCCTTCCTAAATCATCACTAACTTGTTACTCAATTTCTTACAAAAATTCCTAACACTTATAACATTTTTCCTTAGATTTCTAAGTGGTATATTATGCCTACTACCTCAACTAACCAAAGCGTTGTCTCACAAACATTACCACTACTCCAAAAGCATTATTTCTGACAAACACATCCTTTACACTACTCCTTCTATTTTCCACAAGTTTACACTTAGACCTTCACAAAGCATTATTTTCCTTTGATTACCAAAACTTGAACAAGACTTAACACTTCACATAACATAACCTTGGTGTTTTAAAACACCCATTTGATCTCTAAATCCTCCAAGACCATTCCTAGGTCATCCTTGGACTCATGAACACCTTAATTCACTTTCTTTCACCATCTTAACACTTAACAAATTCCTAGTACCTTCTAGGTCATAAAATCTCATTAGAACACATAAACTCCTTTGTTTATCAACTAAATTTTGGTCATAGCTTATCTTGTATCACCTTACACCAAAACATATAGTTTTCCATCCACCTTTATACAATCCAGAACACTCAATCCCAATATACACATTCTTACACCCAAACCATATGGTTTTTCATCCTTTAACCATCAAAGACATTTATCTTCACAAGAATGTTCTTTACACACCCACTAAACCTTTAAACTACACTAAATCACAATATAGTGCATAAACTTAAATTGCTTGGCACTTAGGCCCATAAATTACATGGCTCTTAGGCCCTTAAATTGCATTAAACTTAAACACTGAATTTCCACATTTAAATGCCTTCAACCTGCAATTACACACAACAAGGCTCCCATTGCAATAGAAGTATTCTTGTATTCACCTTGTGATTGTTTTTACTAGCTCAATTTGCCATTTGCTCCTTAGTCACAAGTTTTCAAATGTGATTATGTTCTTTCTCCTAGGTTTTATAGCCCTTACTTAGTGTAAACTCTAAGCTACAATTATACATATCTAAACCCATCCCTTAAAGCAATAAACCACCTTAAGGTAAGTCATTTACCTTGTTTTCCCAAGCTTTTCCTCACACTCCTCTCCTTGGATTTTCTTGCTTGTTTTTCGGCAACCAACTTTAATTCCTTTTTCAATGTTCTACGCAATATACAATTACTCCAATGAGTACTAAGGGATGCACCAAAACCTAAGGAATCATTCCTAGGTTAAAAAGAGTGCTTTAAGGTATTAAAATGGATAATTACCTTTGAAGTCTTAGGATAGACTTGGGTATGAATCAAGGAGGACCTCCAATAGTCTTTGGAGATTAAAACAAGATAGTTCAAGGAGTAAAAACAAGACTCCATGAGAAGACAATTTTCGGTAATGCACAAAAGTGAAGGAAACTTAGTTTTTCTTTCACTTTTCTTACCTTGATTGAGAGAATAAGCAAAAGAGCTATTCAAACTGAATTTTCCCCCTTCAATGGAGTTTCTCCATGGCATCAAACTTGAGCTTTTGGAATTTTGAAAAGAGAGGATGAAAGACCTTGACTCAACTAAGACAAATATGTGCTTAGTTTTTGATTTGGGGCAATATTGAACATTTGGTGAGCAATGAAGTTGGAGAAGAGAGGTTGCTGTAGAAAAACGAGATTGGAGCTGGGAGAAGGTGGAGAATACGGTGGGAACAAGGGAGAATGAAAAAACTGAGGTGAGAGAGTGAGATGGTAAGATATTTCCTTATAAAAGCAAATAGTCTTTTTACTTTATTTCTTTTTCTTTTCTTTAGTTGGCTGGCTAGGTGACTCCCCCCTTAAAAAACCGTTCCCCCTTCAATATATAAGATACTTATGGTCTTTGTGGACCATTTAACTTATTAAAGTTGACTTAAGTCAAAACTAGCACTATTTGAGCACTATTCACTAATTAGTGCACATATTTGTGAAATTTTTGGTTTCCCATTGATTTAGACTTCCTAATGTGATACTAAGTAGTACACATATTGATTAAAGAGTAATGGTGGGCATTTAGCCACTCAAAACCCATTTCTAAGACAATTTTTCAAAATGTGCTTTAAGGCTCCTTAAAGCACTTTTTGTTTTTTAACTTTTTTTCAAGCTTGGTTTTCTTTAGGAATTGATTTTACATGTTCATTAGCATGTTAATAAGGTCTAGGAATGACCTTTAGGACTTATACATGGTTACACCAAGTCTAGAGCAAGTATTTGCTTAAATTGACTTTGTGGTGTTTTCTTGTGTTTTGTTTGGTTTAAATTGTGTACCAACGTCTCTTAAGGACTTAATTATTCTTATCAAATCATAATTGAATATTACTAAGTCTTGGTAGGCTCTTTGGGTCCTAGCCAAGTTCATTCCAAGCTTAGAGCATGTTTTTGCTCAAATTGTCTTATGGTACTTTATTGTTCTTACTATGGTTTAAATTGTTTACTAATGTTTCTAAGGCACTTTTTAGCCTTTATATAGCATATTTTAACAGTTAAACAACATATCAAGGTTTGGGGTATTTCAGTCTACCCCCCTTAAAAGAACTTCGTCCTCGAAGTTCACACTTCCCCCGTATCCTTCTATAGAATCTGGGAATTACTTGCACAATAAAACTTCCATAACCAAACATACTTTACATCACAACCTCGGACTTAACGGTCCGGGTAACATATCCACATTTGTATCAACATTTCCACCCTCAGACTCTCAGGTCTGGGTAACATAACCAAATCAGAACCCAACCACATTAGGACTCAAGGTCAAAATAATATTTATTACACATACCACACAACATGTCTTAGCATTTATAGCAACCGAAAATACCTTTTATATACATTGTTATCCCGCAGATTCCTTTGGGAGATCAAAACAATCACTTAATCTTTAACATATATACTTCTCATGTCACCGGTCCGAAGACAAGGGCTCATACGTCCTCAGCTCGTGAGCAATTACTACAAAAATATTGTTTGTAAGGTTAAGTAGGAGAACTTCTTTAATTAAAGTATCAATCGAAGGTTTTGGAAATACCAATTGAAAATCCTTTTGAAAACGCATACAACTCCAAGTCCAACTTATGCTCTTTGCTTCTTTTTCTTAGCGTGGTTATTTGTGACCACTTATAGGGAGATTCAAGAATCATCCAACCCTGATGTGATCAGCATCAGTGTTGAACTATCCTTCCACCCCAATTTGTGTTTGGCTTCCTTTGATCACATGCAAATCAAGTTCCACCTCCCACTTCATTTTCAAGCATCAAATAATACACTCATTTCCAATTTTCTCTCTTTTTTTGTCATTGTAGTCATAATCATTACATCTCTAAGGGATAGAACTCCGTCTATCAGTTATCTCCATTCACTTTTAATCAAGTTACCTAGGGAATCTTATTCTCACTAGGTTCTATGTCAATTTCTTTCCTCTTCATAAATCACAATACTATATAATATATATTTTATGAAATACAATACACACGGTTTACATTTAGTATTATGTGAACACTTACTGTCGGGGTTTTAGTTCCCCGGGAGTTTCTTTACTCCCTTACACTTGTACTCTCACACACCACAATTAACAAAGTGGATACACTTATCACAATGATATTTACCACAATTAAACCATGAATGAATGCGTATGTTTATGTAACGCACGCACCAATCATCCAAACAAATTATTTTGTGCTATGCACAACATAGTTCACGTACACTTGTACGGTAAAACACACTAAGCGGTTTTACGCTCTACCCCCCTTAAAGGGATTACGCCCACGTAATCAATCGCTGAACATTGGTTTAAAATGTTCTGTTGCCGTGAAGTGTTTTAACTTCCACGAGGTCTGTTATACAATGCGTTCTGGTTAAAGGATCTTAACCATATTGGCGGTTTAGTCCCTAAACCAAGAATTCTCACTAGAGTTTGTTTTAACTCTTAACTGGTTTCGTTTCTGGCCTGTGAGGCTTCTAGGCATTAATAATTATCCATTTACTCATATTCACTATGCACATTCAACATTTGAATCACTGGCTCACTAGTTTCTGTTGCGCGACTCTGATAACTTTAGAGGTTAGTTTGTCCCATTCGTTATCCTTAATGTATTGTACATCTCCCATTTATCACCTTTATCTTGGTAATAATGGTTTCTCAACCGATGCTTGGTATCTCTTACCGTGAGCGAATTTGGTGAGTTACAAACTTTCTATCCACTTCTATGTTAGTTTACTGTGTATACTGCTATGTATTTCACGATGATTGACTTGATTTCTTCCGACTTTCTATCGGTTGAGGTTGAGCTACTACATAATATGTAGTGCTCTCTCGGTTATTTCCCATACTTGAGGTATATTCCATACCGATATTTGGCATTCTGTGTTACTACAGTCACTTATTGCTAATCATGCCTCCGCATTTGGCTCTGTACAAGTATCATTTCATTGGTGCGACCTTGCATTTCCTATGCATCGGTCATTATAGCGTTATAAGTCTCTTTCTACTTCTACACACAATTTACGTTCTCCAAATTCCTAACTATCTCATTCGATCATTACTGCGCAAGTGCAATACCAAAACACTCAGTCATACAGAGTGCAGAGGCGTAACTCTTGGCAGTAAATCTCTTATGCGATTGCAATAGGAATTCACACCGTGTCCCCAAGAGACCCTTATCACATAGTACCGTCTACTAGCTTACTGCCCAGTCTGTTTACTATCACTTACAGTTGTATCTCCACTGAGTCTAACTCATAACTCTCTGCTTATTTACCATATTATCATTTAACAATACTTATACAACGGTCGCTTACTGCGCACCGTGCTCTTACTCATGTACAACACTAACTTACATGGCATCCACTGTCATATTAGCTTCCGCACACGTACTTTCATCATTCGTATTATGGTTCGTCATTCATTTGGGTGACCACTGAACACACTATTTTTCGAGTCTTTATGCTCCTTGAGCGTTGCTCACTCTACGTTTAGCATCACACACCTATGGTGGTTGCTATTAGACTTATTACACTTCCGGTCTCCACAACTGGTACAAACACTTCTTTTCGTATTATTCTTATTCAAATCATTCTCGGGTAATAACAGTATGGTCAATCCTTAACATATTTCTTGAACTTGGTTCACATAACTACCGATCCCGCGGTCTCACAATATCGAGAGGTATCCCCACTCTTAAAGTAGTGGTTCGTTCCCCGCTCTATTTACTTGTATAACATAAACTCCTGCAATCGATCAAATTTACATAACACATTTTTTATTTGTGGCTTATAAGCCTTACTGCCTCGAGCTCTACTCATTGCAGGCTGTTCACGCACATTTACTTCTCTGTACAATATTGCATGGTTTGGAGGTAGTATTGACTCCATGACAAGATCGTTGCGTCACGATTCCTTCCAAGTTGTCTCTTTGGCAACTTAGGGTCCTACTGTTAAGTGGGTTCCCTTCGGTGTTTAAACCGAGTAATTGTTTCAACTCTTATGTTTCAATCTCTACATTTTATTCAACTTCAATTGACCCAAACACCCTTCAAGGACAGCTCCTGGGTGTTGCTAAGTTATGCCATCACATCTGGCTTACACTTATTGGTATGTTTAGTTGGCTACGCCGTTTTGCGTTCTTAGCTGGGCTTACTATCCTCTTCTGTGAAGATCGATATTCCCTGGTAGTCTAAGTAATCATTCCGGGAGTTTCATCCCGTTCATTGCACATTAATATGTCCATATCAGGCATCTGCCTTGCCATGTATAGGCTGGGTCACCGTTCCAGCTATCATGTTTATCCCTGAGGATTCTTAAGACATATGCGATGTCTTTACATAAGAGTCAGTGCACTTCACCCTTCTTGACTCATAAACATTTCCTTGAAATGGATTCACTAATTCTTTTAGTCTCGTTAACTTAACTGGGTTCTTTTACTTCAACCATTCTTGGTAATCCATTGCTCTTGCTTGACTTTTACTACTGCTGACCGTAGTATGGAGTCGACTACTTCCCGTGTTCCCGACTCTACTCGTATACATATGTGGGGCACCATACTGATACATTGCTACTTACCCTACTAACCCATAGGTAGGTCTGTCAGGCCCACATGCTTCTATCGGAGTGCGGTCATCCCACATTTCAGTTGGTACACTCGTAGTGTCTGTCACATGCCTAGGTGAAGTATTCTGTTGTCAACTCCCTTATATCATCCCGTGGTAATATGTATTCCGTGCTTCCCGAACTTAATCAAGGAAAGCCTATCCACTGTTGTATCATTATGAACTCTATCCATTCCCTCGGGTTGCTACCCTTGGGTTTACCGGTTTCCATCCGGTTATTCAAAAGTGAACTGAGTGCAACTTACCTACTATGTGGCACTGAGGCCGGTGTAGGTCCTCTGGTTTGGTTTAAAAGAAGGTTTGAAATAAACATGGGTTTGAAAGAAAATTTGGTTTTGAAAAAGAGTTTGAAACAAATCCGATTTTGAAAGAAAAATTCTCATGGTATTACAATGTCTTCTTGTCTTAACCGAGTCTAGCTTCTTGCTGACTGGTGTACTCCCAATTACAAAGGTTAAGCTGTTAAGCCCTTCCACGGTTACGATTATCTCACTTAACTTCTTGGTACTTTACTAAGTACTTTGTATTTGTTAAAAAAATTCCCGAACAGCCCTGTCATAGCAGCACTTGCCATGGCAAGTGCGCCATGTTAACTGGCTATCAGCTGAACACTTACCGGTTGCGGTATTGTTTTTACCCGCACTGTCATCAGTGGCCTTATTGGCCCTTACTTTGATCTTACAGTCTTAACAATAAATCTCCTGGCGACTCCTCATTGTCTTCACATGGTAATCATTAACTAGGGTGTTCCCCATTCCTGGAGACCCTTTTCACTTAGTATTGTATCTCTTCTTCGTAGCCCATTCCGCACATTTGTCGTGGTTACCGAGACTTGTCTCTTGTTCGGGTACTACGTTGTAGTTCCTTAGTCGGTTGGTATACCGTTGGCGACATTATTTAATAATTGATAAGTGTCAAAATGAGCATGTTTTATAGGTGTATTTCATGTTTAATATTAGCACTTTTCTTGCTCATTTCTCCACTTCGGTTAGTTTTCCTCTAGTTTTGTTTTATTATTTATCTCACAAAATTATTGGTTTAACATGAGGAAAACCAAGTCGGGAGTGAAGTAGACGGAGAGACGAACGCGTAGACGCAAACGGCTCAGAAAACAGAGTCCAAACGAAGAATCTAGAGCCGGTCAAAGTTTGAAGGAAAATAGGCATTGCAACCGCCCAAGAAGAGGCGGGCTGCAACCGCCCCATAACTGGCGGACCTCTCACGGGTGCAACCGCCCCATAACTGGCGGACACCACTATGCACAACCGCCCAACAGGGGGCGGACATCATCATGCACAACCGCCCAACAGGGGGCGGACATAACAGCATCATGCACAACCGCCCAACAGGGGGCGGACACCACCAATACCAAACCGCCTACTATCAGGCGGTTGCTCTCCTCACAGAACCGCGATGCGGTTGTTCAGGCGCGGTCGTGACTAATTATCAGTCGCGACCAGTTCTTTCTTCGCGCCGTAGCGTCGTCTCCCAACTTGCTTCGCCATATCTATCTACTCCGCACCGCCTACCATATTTCCCTCACGGTCTCACCTCCTGTCCCCTGCAATTAATGCTTCAATCAATGAAGCAATCAAATATCTACGGAAGACTACCTCTCATTTCTTCTATAAATACTAGTCCCTACAGCCTTGTACGAGTGCACGGAGAAAACCTGAAAATCACTCACACTCACCTCATCTCATTCTCTTCAGTAAATCACTCCGTATACCATTTCACTCCATTAATTTTCTAATTTCACCCACTTCACTTATAATAAACCTACGTACATGTTCCATTTTCTTCCTCCCCCTCCATTTTCCATTCACTAATCACGTCTCCGTGCTGTTATTACGTCCAACCTCTGTCAGATTTATTACCAGTTAATATGTCTGGCTAAGGAGGATTTGCTCCGGGCAAGGTTTTAAATTATGGTTTGTTTAATATGTAATCAATATTTCTACCGTTTTAATAAATACAGTTTGTTACGCTTAAAGGTTATCTCTCACCATTTTAATAAATTACATGAATTTATTAAAATGCTTTCCTAAGTCTATTTGATCAAACCAGGTGATAAATAGACAGGTTATTAAGCCGTAAATCTGGAGAAAACTTATTATGATTTAATAAGTTAGTATTTACAGATGCATTTATAATTCCTCGAATTTAACGTCCGTTTACATAGTATTGCTCGAACCTTGATTAGACCGAGCATTTTCTGGTAAACGAGTTCTTAAGGGTCTATGACTAGTCCTTAGGATAACAACAGGAATTTTGCCAACTAATATATTAAACCGGTTAGAGATAGCATAATTAATCAGATTATATAAAACCTGAACCCGGAGTTCCACTTAATTCATCTGCACTCAGTAATTTAATCTGCTATTTTAATTTTCTCTAAAAACAAGTCATTAACTTCCCCCCTTTTGTGACAAGCTTAGGAACTACTTTAGCTCGCTATAAGTCCCACGGTTTGACCCCGGCCGCTTCTATCTTCTGTACTACTACGACCGGGTTTTAATTTGCAGCCCGACAGATATTTGAGTATTACTTTCTTTTTTTAATTTTACACCAGTTAACCACTCACAAATACCATTCTGCAAAATGGCGCCGTTGCGGGGGACTTGATTTAATCTAGTCCCTAAGCCCCGGTTAATTCACTGTTATATTATAATAATCTGTTAATTAATTAATTAATAAAAAAACTGTTAATCCCCCCTCGGACCAATTCGGACAATAACCTTGGACTCGGACTCTGATCTGACTTGGACATTTGACTTCGGACTTTGGACATCTAATTTCTACATCTTAATATTATTGTCATTTCGTTCCATTGTCATTTCGTTCATTGTCCTTTCTTTCCATTGTATACTAACTACTAACCTTAATTTCTGTATTTAAATTTCTGTCATTTCTTCCATTGTCATTTCAATTTCTGTTATTTCTTTCCATTGTCCCTAACTACTAACTTTAAATTTTTCTACTAATTCCTAACATTTTTTATTATTCTAGCCCCAACCAGTTCTTTTCTCTGTTTTGAGTGGTGTGAATGCCTTTTACCAGGTCAAACAGCCTCCCAGAATATAATAATCACACGGTTGGTTACATCCCAGAAATCGAGAGAACCTTTCTGCGCAATCTCAGGCAGAGACGAACTCAACAGAACATACCACCACCAGTGATAGATTCTGACCCGGAAGCTAACATGGCAGCTACACCAGCAACGGTTCGAAATATCAACAGGCCGTCTAACCAAGGACAGCAGCCTGCTATCATCCTTCCTCACTCTCAGCCCATCCGAATATGATGAGTGGCAGAAACTGAAGCCATATCATCAAATCAGATGTGTGAAAGAGCTGGGTATGTTTGACGGCACCAGTCCGGACGAAGCCCTGTTACATGTTACAAAATTCTTGCAACATGCCAATAGTCTTACTGCAACCGACGCAGTACTTCAGATGCAAGGTTGTCTTTATTCCCACACGCCTCACGGAAAGTGCGAGCAAGTGGTATCATAGCCTAACACCAAGTACCATCGGTACATGGGACGACATGGCCACCAAGTTCTACGACAAATTCTACCCCCGAGCGAACATTAGAGATGATTGCTGAAATTTACAATTTCAGGCAGCCAGCATCGGAGAATATTTGTGAAACTTGGGATCGCTTCAAGGGGCTACTACTCACTTGCCCTCACCACGGTGACAAAGGGAACAACTATCACAATTGTTTACAAGGGCTTGATCGGTCCGTGCAGAACAATGGTGTTATCTTCGTTAGGGGCTGACGTTCTGAAAAAGCCGGGAGCACAATTTCTGAACAGCATGGAATCTCTCTGTGAGGAATTAGAGACTGGGCCTCCGGTGGATCAAGGAGCAGTACTCCAGGATTATATCATGTTGGGGAAAGTGATAACAAGTTCGACCAGCTCATGAGAAGCCATGAGCAACTCATGGAGAGCAATGCTCAGCAAGCAACAAAAGTCAGTACTGCAGAAAGTGGTTGAACAGATGGCTATGAATTCCTTCCCTCAGCAAGCTAAGTCGATGATTTCCCGACCACCTACTACCCCTCCAGGCTATGCTCCTCAATCCCAACCATCTCCACTAATTCTTGTATGCAATGTTGCGGGCCTCATGATTATGATCATGCCCCCAACTACAAGAATGAAAGCAGCGGAGGAAGCAAACTCCATCACCAACAATTCAGGATACAGACAACCATGGCAACGTAACATGCAATCCATCTTAGCTACTCAAACACCGGAAACATCCCAGAACCCACATACCCTCAAACATCCCAAAACTACAGACCTCAATCCAATTTCCAAGGAGGCCCAAGGCAATATCAACAACAGCCTTATGGCAATGAAGCTTCATCGAGCCGACCAGCTCCGCCTCCTTCGAATCCTGAGTCTGAAATGTCTCAAATGCAGGAGATGTTTAAGGCGATGATGGGTAAATCCAGAGATACGCAAGAAGAGGTCGCAGCTCTGCGCAAAGACCAAAAAGCCTTGCAATCTCAGATCCAACAGTTACTTACTCAACAAAGAGCACCTGGTCAATTCCCTTCACAGACTAATCCCAATCCGAAGGAACAAGCAAATTCAATCCTTATAGACGATGTCACATTACAATCCACAAACTTGTGTGCAGTCTCTTTAAGGAGTGGAAGGGAACTTGCCACCAGCAAGGGAAAAAAGAAAAGAAAATCTTGAAGATTCTATATCAATGTTGATGAAACCACCAAACCAACTTCACCTCCCTCAGAAATCCAAGTTCCTACTCCTGTTACTCCACACTCCATCTCGAATTACCATCGACATCCCAACTTCCACTCATAAAAACAATGAACTCCCATTCCCGAACAGAATGAAAAAGAAACATCTTGATGAGCAATTCTCAAGTTCTTGAGCATTTTCAAGAAACTGACCCTCGACATACCTATAATTGATGCTTTGCAAGAGATGCCTAATTACGCCAAATTTCAAAAGATCTCTTGACAAAGAAGAAGAAGAAACATGGGAAAGAATCAGTGTACCTCACAGAGGAATGTTCTGCAGCCCTTCTTCGAGCACTCCTCTAAACAAACAGATCCGGGAAATCCCGTGATCCCGTGTTTTATCGGAGGAGTGGACTGTGGAAGCGGTCTATGCGACCTAGGAGCCAACATTAATATCATGCCTACGCCACCTTCTTGAAAGTTAAAGGAGGAGAAATGCAACCGGTTCCTTTTAAACTCCAACTAGCAGACAGATCAGAGATCAAGCCCATGGGCATAGTCCGGGATCTGGTAGTTGGGGTGTCTCGCTTCATCTTTCCGGCTGATTTCGTCATTCTAGAAATGGATGACGATGTTGAGGTTCCCCTGATTCTAGGTCTCGACCGTTTCTAAGTACCGCCCAAGCCATCATTGACGTCCCATGATGGAAAAATCACTCTTCGGTACGAGGATGAAACGATTGAATTCGACATGCAGAAAATGATGAAAGAAAAGCTCAAACTTTTCTCCTCATGCTAAGACAGTGGGATTCACAGATGACGAGGAGGAGGACGGCGATTTTACTACAGACGAGGACACGTATTTTCCATCTTCATCCAGGAAGCTGAAACTGAACCGCTAGAGCGAGTATTATTTACTCCTCTAGAAGAAAAGATGGAGGATCCAGAAGTTAACGCCATGCTGGCGTACGTAGAGAAAGGAAGGGCTGGTTATCAAGCTTTCCGACCACCAATTGAAGAACTCGACAGAAAACCTCAAAAATCAATTCCATCAATAGAACAACCACCTGAACTCGAGCTTAAAGAAATACCGTCTAACCTCAAGTATGCCTTCCTAGCTGAAAATGACCATTTACTGTCATCATTTCATCTTCTCTGAATCCCGAGGAGGAAACGAGGTTACTCGAGGTACTAAAGAAGCACAAGACAGCAATCGGTGGACTATCGCTGATATCAAAGGAATTGATCCCTCCTATTGCCGCACCATATTTACATGGAGGAAAACTTCAAACCTATCAGGCAACCTCAGCGCCGACTAAACCCTAACCTCAAGGAGGTAGTTCGAAAGGAGGTTCTGAAACTCCTTGACGCGGACATCATTATCCAATTTCTGACAGTCCATGGGTCAGTCCTGTTCAAGTTGTCCCTAAGAAGGGGGGATCGAAGCTGTTATTAATGAAAAGGGAGAGACTATCCCTCAAAGAAAGATCACAGGATGGCGCATGTGTATTGATTATCGGCGTTTGACTTGGCCACCAGGAAGGATCATTTCCCTCTCCCCTTTATCGACCAGATGTTGGAACGACTTGCAGGGCAAGAGTACTACTGTTTTCTAGATGGGTTTCTCGGGTTATTTTCAAATACCAATCGCACCTGAGGACCAGGACAAGACAACCTTCACTTGTCCTTACGGTACCTTTGCATACCGACGAATGCCTTTCGTCTATGCAACGCCCCTGCTACCTTCCAGAGATGTATGCAAGCAATATTGCTGACTTCATCGAGCAGAGCATAGAAGTCTTCATGGACGACTTCTCAGTCAATGGCTCTAGTTTCGACAAATGCTTGGCACAACTTGATTTAATCCTAAGACGGTGTGAGGATACGAATCTCGTGTTTTAAACTGGGAGAAATGTCATTTTATGGTTAAGGACGGGATCGTCCTTGGTCATAAAATATCTGCAAAAGGGATAGAGGTGGATAAAAGCCAAAGTAGAGGTTATCGAGAAGTTACCAGCACCAACTACAGTTCGAGATATACGAGCGTTTCTAGGGCATGCAGGATTTTATCGACGGTTTATTCAGGACTTCTCCAAAATCAGCAACCAACATCATGACCATTGACCGACCTGCTACAGAAAGATGCCCCGTTTCATTTTGATGAAAGATGTTCAGCTGCTTTTCAAACTATAACACAAAAATTGGTGTCAGCACCTGTGGTCATACCACCTGATTGGTCTCTTCCTTTTGAGATCATGTGTGACACAAGTGACTACGCCGTGGGAGCAGCTCTTTGCCAGAAAAAAGAGAAAATCTTGAGAGTGATCGCCTATGCTAGCAGAACACTGAACGACGCGCAGAAAAACTATACGACCACCGAAAAAGAACTTCTGGCTATAGTTTTCTCCCTCGATAAATTCAGATCTTACTTATGGGGAAGCAAAGTCATCGTGCATACAGACCACTCCGCTCTCAAATACTATTCACGAAACAAGAAGCCAAGCCTCACTTACTGCGCTGGATGGATTCTTCTACTTCAAGAGTTTGACATCGAAGTCAAAGATAAGAGCGGGAAACTGAATGTCGTCGCTGACCATCTCTCTAGGTTGGTGACTCCTACGGATAGTGTGCCCATCAACGAATTCTTCCCCGACGAGACTGTCTTCTCCATCACAAAATTCAGGAGCCATGGTACGCAGACCTGGCCAATTATTTAGTCTCAGGAACAGTGCCCTATGATCTATCCTACTCCAAGAGGAAGAAATTTCTTTCTGACTCAAGGCATTATTTATGGGAGGACCCGTACTTGTTCCGAGTTAGTGCTGATGGGTTGATTCGACGATGTCTCCGGAAGATGAGGTTTCAAGCGTCATTCATTCTGTCACTCACGGGAAGCCAGAGGTCACCATGGACCCACAAGGACCACTGCTAAGATCCTGGCCTCAGGTTTTATTGGCCGACCCTTCATAAAGATGTGTACCAATTCTGCAAACAATGTGATAATTGCCAGAAAATGGGTAACACATCCAGGAGACATGAGATGCCACAACAGGGGATACTAGAAGTGGAGCTCTTTGATTGTTGGGGCATTGATTCATGGGACCGTTTCCTTCCTCGCAGGGCCACGAATATGTTCTAGTGGCATTTTACGTATGTCAAAGTGGGTAGAAGCTATACCGTGCCATCATGCCGATGCAAAGACAGTAACCAGGTTCCTCAAAAAGCACATCTTCACCCGTTCGGAGTGCCTAGAATCATCATCGGTGACGGAGGATCTCACTTCTGCAACCGTTTATTCGAAGCACTTATGGTTAAGTACGGGTACGTCACAAGGTAGCTTTACCTTATCACCCCCAGACAAACGGCCAAGCAGAAGTTTCCAACCGTGAGTTAAAATGGATCCTCCAGAAGACGGTTAACTCATCACGAAAGGATTGGGCACTTAAGCTGGATGATGCGCTTTGGGCTTACCGCACTGCATTCAAGACTCCCATCGGGATGTCTCCTTTTAAGCTTGTCTGGGAAAGCATGCCACCTTCCTGTAGAGATGGAACATAAAGCGTATTGGGCAATCAAGGCCCTAAACTTTGACATGATTCTGCGGGAGAGAAAAGAAAATTCCAGCTATCCGAATTAGAAGAGCTGAGAGATCAGGCTTACCAGAATGCAAAGATCTATAAATAGCGCACTAAGAAGTTTCACGACAGGATGATCATGAAGAAGGACTTCGAAATTGGTGATTGGGTTCTCCTGTATAACTCTAGATTAAGGATCTTCCCTGGGAAGCTCAAGTCTCATGGGCCGGCCCTTTTCAGATTGTTAGTGTAACTCCGTACGGTGCCTTTGAACTCCAGAACAAAAAAGGCGAAACTTTCAAGGTCAACGGGGCACGTCTTAAAAGGTATAATTCTCATTCTAATATTTCAACTGGCCTATCTGCTACTTATTTTGTCCAAGAACAGCGGGACAATTCGCCCTCGAACTCTTCTCCAAACTAAAGCTTGGTCAAATACGTCTAGCTAGAGACGTTAAACCCGGGCAGCTTGGTGGGGAGGCAACCCACTATCTATCTTTTATCTTTCCTTTAATTTAATGTTGTTTTCTTTTGGTACTATATTTCCCTTTTATTTGTTATAATAAAATGCAGGCTTCACTTGTGTTCTACTCGCTGTGTAGAATATTCTTACAGGTTCAATTCATGACATTCCACAGCAACACTCAAGTGTGGGGGAGCTCTACACACTCTACGAAATCTGGGGAGTACACTCTTTCCTTTACATTGCTTGCCCTATTAATTTATTTCATCTACGCAATGAGGGCATTGCTTAAGCTTAAGTGGGGGGAAGAGCCTTTTCCGGTCATCTAAATGCTTAAATTGTTAAGTCTCTCTGCTTATCTTCTGCTTACCTCGCATTTGTTCAAAAATTGAATTATGTACCCTGCTAATGTAGGTTGTTCTCTTAAAAACAAATACTATTATGAATTGTGGGATAAAGGGTACAAATTTTAAAAAAAATTCATTTGTTTACTTTTGGGGAGCATTTTTTTATATGCGGTGTGACAAAATAATCTGCAAATGGTTGGATTTTATTGCTCAGGGTTTCTTTCTGTCTTCTCTCTTAGGGATTGCTAAGGGGTATTTCTCAAAAAAAAAAGAAAAGAGAAGAAGAATACAAAAAAAAATATAAGGGACTTTCGAGACACCGTTGGTAACCAACAAAAGAGAGTTGAGTGTTCTTGAATACAAAGGCATTATGCCTACATTTTCTCATCCCTCATGCAAAAGTGAAGCAAATGCATAAATCTTTTCTTCCTTTTAATTCTCCTCAATGCCCATTCTTGAGAGAAGTTGGCCATGGTAAAAGTTCTCGGAGTTACCTAAATAAAAGAAACATTGAAGTACCTTAGATCATACCCCGAAACTCTATATTTTGTTTTTACCCTGAGCACACCTATGCCACCAGCAGATAATTTTTCACACTCCTCAATAAGTTATAAAGATCGTGAACTATTGACTTTTTTATCCTACCTTCATAATAATATTTGTTAGTATTGAGCATTTCCTACTTGCTTAGGTACATGGTTTTACTTGAGGACAAGCAAAAAGATAAGTGTGGGGGTGTGATGAAGTGTCAAAATGAGCATGTTATAGGTGTATTTCATGTTTAATATTAGCACTTTTCTTGCTCATTTCTCCACTTCGGTTAGTTTTCCTCTAGTTTATGTTTTATTATTTATCTCACAAAATTATTGGTTTAACATGAGGAAAACCAAGCCGGGAGTGAAGTAGACAGAGAGACGAACGCGTAGACGCAAACGGCTCAGAAAACAGAGTCCAAACGAAGAATCTAGAGCCGGTCAAAGTTTGAAGGAAAATAGGCAGTTGCAACCGCCAACAAGAAGAGGCGGGCTGCAACCGCACCATAACTGGCGGACCTCTCACGGGTGCAACCGCCCCATAATGGCGGACACCACTATGCACAACCGCCCAACAGGGGGCGGACATCATCATGCACAACCGCCCAACAGGGGGCGGACACCACCAATACCAAACCGCCTACTATCAGGCGGTTGCTCTCCTCACAGAACCGCGATGCGGTTGTTCAGGCGCGGTCGTGACTAATTATCAGTCGCGACCAGTTTCTTCTTCGCGCGTCGTCGTCGTCTCCAACTTGCTTCGCCATATCTATCTACTCCACACCGCCTACCATATTTCCCTCACGGTCTCCACCTCCTGTCCCCTGCAATTAATGCTTCAATCAATGAAGCAATCAAATATCTACGGAAGACTACCTCTTCATTTCTTCTATAAATACCTATTCCCTACAGTCTTGTACGAGTGCACGGAGAAACCTGAAAATCACTCACACTCACCTCATCTCATTCTCTTCAGTAAATCACTCCCGTATACCATTTCACTCCATTAATTCTCTAATTCACCCACTTCACTTATAATAACCTACGTACATGTTCCTTCTTCTTCCTCTCCATTTCTCCATTCACTAATCACGTCTCCGTGCTGTTATTACGTCCAACCTCTGTCAGATTTATTACCAGTTAATATGTCTGGCTAAGGAGGATTTGCTCCGGGCAAGGTTTTAATTATGGTTTGTTTAATTATGTAATCAATATTTCTACCGGTTTTAATAAATACAGTTTGTTACGCTTAAAGGTTATCTCTCACCATTTTAATAAATTACATGAATTTATTAAAATGCTTCCTAAGTCTATTTTGATCAGACCAGGTGATAAATAGACAGGTTATTTAAGCCGTAAATCTGGAGAGAAAAACTTATTATGATTTAATAAGTTAGTATTTACAGATGCATTTATAATTCCTCGAATTTAACGTCCGTTTACATAGTATTGCTCGAACCTTGATTAGACCGAGCATTTTCTGGTAAACGAGTTCTTAAGGGTCTATGACTTAGTCCTTAGGATAACAACATGAATTTTGCCAAACTAATATATTAAACCGGTAGAGATAGCATAATTAATCAGATTATATAAAACTGAAACCGGAGTTCCACTTAATTCATTGCACTCAGTAATTTAATCTGCTATTTTAATTCTCTAAAAAACAAGTCAATTAACTTCCCCCCTTTTGTGACAAGTTAGGAACTACTTTAGCTCGCTATAAGTCCACGGTTGACCCCGGCCGCTTCTATCTTTTGTACTACTACGACCGGGTTTTAATTTGCAGCCCGACGGATATTTTGAGTATTACTTTCTTTTCTTTTAATTTTACACCAGTTTAACCACTCAAAATACCATTCTGCAATAATCATGGTCCCGTAGACACGCGTCTCGGGTTCCATTCTTCACTTCTTGCCTGTTGCACGGTTGGGTGCGTTGCAAGGGGTTGTTCTCGACTGCTCGGCATGTCGACCCAGGTTGCCGGAAAAATCCATTCTCCTATGCATAGGATCCTTCATTCTTCGCTATTAAATGCGGTTAACGTTGTTCACATGGAAACCATCTCCGGGATTCCTAGTTTTCAGAATCTACTGTATGACAGGTTCTCCGTACTTACAGAGGTACTTAATAACAGCCAGATCGGGTATTCCCGAGTAAGAGAGGACTTTCATCTCTCTGGCGTTCTTTCCCGAGTTATAAAATATGGATTGTGGAGGGCGGGGGATATTGTAGGTTACAATACACACTGGTAATTCCTAACTAGCATATCTCTCACGCTATCACTCAACCCTAACCCAAAGTACTAAAATCCTAACTCGGTACTTCCTAAGCTCGGGAATTCCAGTCATCAGAGCGTTACTTTCACAAATATGTGCACTAATTAGTGAATAGTGCTCAAATAGTGCTAGTTTTGACTTAAGTTAACTTTAATAAGTTAAATGGTCAACAAAGACCATAAGTATCTAATATATTGAGGGGGAAGGGAATGGTTTTAAGGTGGGGAGTCACCAACCTAGCCAGCCACTAAAGAAAAGAAAAGAAATAAAGTAAAAAGACTATTTGCTTTATAATGAAATATCTTACCATTTCACTCCTCACCTCACTTTCTTCATTCTTCCCTTGTTCCCACCGTATTCTCCACCTTCTCCCAGCTCTAATCTCGTTTTGCTACAGCAACTCTCTTCTCCAACTTCATTTGCTCACCAAATGTTCAATATTGCTCCAAATCAAAAACTAAGCACATATTTGTCTTAGTTGATTCAAGGCCTTTCCTCCTCTCTTTTCAAAATTCCAAAAGCTCAAGTTTGATGCATGGAAAAAACTCCATTGAAGGGGGAAAATTCAGTTTGAAGAGCTCCTTTGCTTCTTCTCTCATTCAAGGTAAGAAAAGTGAAAGAAAAACTAAGTTTCCTTCACTTTTGTGCATTACCGAAAATTATCTTCTCATGGAGTCTTGTTTTTACTCCTTGAACTAGCTTGTTTTAATCTCCAAAGACTAGTGGAGGTCCTCCTTGATTCATACCCAAGTCATCCTAAGACTTCAAAGGTAATTATCCATTTTAATACCTTAAAGCACTCTTTTTAACCTAGGAATGATTCCTTAGGTTTTGGTGCATCCCTTAGTACTCATTGGAGAGTAATTGTATATTGCCTAGAACATTGATAAAGGAATTAAAGTTGGGTTGCCGAAAACAAGCAAGAAAATTCAAGGAGAGGAGTGTGGAGGAAGGAAAAGCTTGGGAAACAAGGTAAAGACTTACCTTAAGGTGGTTTATTGCTTTAAGGGATGGGTTAGATATGTACAAGTGTAGCTTGAGTTACACTAAGTAAGGGTCCTATAAAAAACCTAGGATAAAGAACATAATCACATTTGGAGAAACTTGTGAATAAGGAGCAATGGCCAATGAGCTAGTAAAAACAATCATCAAGGTGAATTACAAGAATACTCCATTGCAATGGAGCCTTGTTGGTGTAATTGCAGGTTGAACGCATTTAAAATGTGAAATTCAGTTTTTAAAGTTCTAATGCAAGTTAAGGGCATAAGAGCATGTTATTTAAGGGCCTAAGTGCCAAGCAATTTAAGTTAGGGCACATATTGTGATGTAGGTAGTTTAAAGGGTTGGTTGTGACTGTGTCTGAACGAAACATTCTGGGAAGAAAATCTCTTTGATGGTTAAAGATGAAAAACATAGTTGTGTGTAAGAATTTGATATTGGGGATTTTGTAACACCCCATCCAACAACAAACACATAATAACATTCTGCAGCGGAAACCCAACTCATCACATTACTTATTCCAATGGTGTTAACAACGCCGTAACCACCTACGTGGCTAACAAGGCTAACATATGTACATTTGTATCGGTCTGATGGACTAGATTCCCGAGCAACTACACAATACAATACGTTCCATCTTCAAATTTATTATATACATACACTCCCCCTGTACCGAGTATTATAAACTGTGCCGACAACAACTTCGGTCTACTACACCTATGTATACATACACTTAAAAGTTTACCCATGTACAATGACTACCCGTCCTACTCTCGAACGGCTTCCAGCACTTCGTACCTGAAATAGGAAAAAGAAGAGAAAGGGGTGGCCCCAAGGGGCTCAGCACCTTTGCTGGTATGGTAATCCCGCAGCCCACATGCTACCGGGCCACGCACGACTAATTGTCGTCTTAGCATGCAGTTGATTATATTTAATTCATGCATACAAACCATTAATATGTCTCACATAATGTTTCGCCTCAATGGGCTCCACCTATAACCAAAACATCCACACTTAACCAACCATCAAATGATTCCTTAAACCCTAGATGGCTCTCCTCTAAACGGAGCTACTTCCTTAACGAACGGCATATACCCATTAATCGGGTTATCCTTAAATGCCTCTTGTCACAAACTGGGATTCATTTCCATGATCCACACATTCCATATCCTACAACATAACTCATCCTACACATAACAAACATAACAACCCTTCTTGTCTCGACGGACACATGACCACATTGCATTCATTAAAACGTCCAAATATATATATAAACCAAAGCATAGCAAGGTATTTTGCGTATCACAACAACAATACATATCATCATAAACTCGGTTCTCACAAGGAACCTTCCATCATAGTTAGTCCATACCATGAGCACAGAGATTGTTGCCAAACTCATACCAAGCTCGTTAATTACCTCATCACCATCCTGTTATTTGAACGGTTGACTTAAACCCAAGGTGTGTCGGATATAGTGATCCCAAGCACACCAAACAACACAGTATGCCCCTATGGCCCGACGTGAGTCAGTAAACTAGCTTTGGATAAGCTAAGGGAAGGTTGAAACCAAATTGGAATACCACCTAAACATACACCAAGGGAGCCGAACTGGACATGATAACGACCCCCACCATCCACACGCGTGGCCGGAAACTGCCGGACTCCTCACCCCCGTTAGCCCATAGACTCTTAATAATAAGTAGTTAGAGATCCATTATGGAGCCTACCACAACCACACACACCATACGGTATCATAACCGAGTTAAGCACACAAGGGAGGAGAGAGTCATACCTTCACATACAAACATCACGCACAAACATCACATAACCAACTCACGCATAGCCGTGGTTAGAACGTTCCTTAAGTCGGAAACGTTGTTACCGGATACCGTTCTCCTACGTTTACCTAATAGTGGTTAACTAGCCCTTCAAGCGCATTAGAGGTTACCGGTATCGGCACGTAAACATACAATAACAATAATGACTGTAAACTCGTTTCATGATTTATATCATAACGTGGCAAACATACAGAAAAACACATTGGCATACAAGCCGGTGTAATCCGTTAGGACACAGGTTGCAAGAAAACCATACCTGTCACCGGAGTCCACTTATCCTGTCCATACATGTTCCTCGAGCAATTCTCGAACAACTGTTAACATCACACGTTGTTTTCATTAACATCGGGGTAGCATGTTGTTTAAAGTCCAATGCTTATAACTTCCCCGTTAACTTGGTTAAATAACTTTACATTTTTAACACGTTTTACCCTCACAATTAAATACAACTTTCACCCACCTAATTGCCATTTAAACTCACCTAACAACACCTCAACATCCTTATAACATCATTACCTACCAATCCCCATCATCTCATATCATTTCATAACCTTAAACCATGTTTTTGGTCCGACCGACCCACCGACCGACCCACAGCTGGGTCGGTCCATTACAGACCCCTTTTTACTTCCTTACAACATGCCCGTCCGACCCACGTCCGACCCACCATTCTGGGTCGGTCCATGTGCGAACATTTTTCCTCCTTTGTAACTTGACCGACCGACCCATGTCCGACCCAACCTTCTGGGTCGGTCCATTACCGAACATATTCTTAACATTTTACAGAGGCTCGACCGACCCACAAACTGGGTCGGCCCCTGGGTCGGTCGCCTCCTAAACTTACCCAAACTTTGTCAAATCTTCACCAAACTTCTCCTAAGGCCTCTTAATGTGTTCTAACATCATTTGGCACTTCAAACACACCCTTAAGATATTCTTAAACACTCACAAAACTATTTTTCCTAATTCCTTAAACCTTACTTATATCTCCACAAAATTCCTAACACTTACAATGTTTTCTCCTTATGATTTCTAGGTGGCATTTCACCTATAATGACCACAATACCAAGGTGTTTCCTCTACACCTTATCATCATCTCTCAACTTCTTTTCTTACTAACTAAATCTCCTTTTCACACTTCTTAAAACTCCTTACTCAAAACCTTACCTAAACATCATTTATTCTTTGAACACCAACATTACCTAAACCTTAAACAAACCTCCAAGACTTAAATACATCTTGAGAACACCCATAGATTTCTAAAACTTCCAAGATAATGCCTAAATCCTTGCATCACTCTAAATCACCATTACATGCTTTCTTCTCAAGTAAACATTCAATCACCTTTAACACCTCCTAGTTCACCAAAACCACTTAAAACACTTAGAACCTCTTACACATCTTCCCAAATTTGGCCATAGCTTCTCTAGTATATAACCACATCCAAACACTTAGGTTTCTACCTTATTTCATCCAAGAACACCTAAAATCCATCAAACACATTTTTACACACAAACTTCACACATTATTAAGCACATCACAATATAGTGCATAACTTAAATTGCTTGGCACTTAGGCCCTAAATGCATGGCTCTTAGGCCCTTAAATTGCATAACCTTAAACACTGAATTTCCCACATAATAATGCCTTTGACCTGCAAATACACCCAACAATACATATTCCTTTAATAAACTCCTTGAGAGCATTTTACTAGCTCATTTACCATTGCTCTTTAGGTAGTTTTAACAAGCATCATAAGCTTATTTCTCCTAAGGCATTAAACCACATTGAGATAGAGCTTGTTTACCTCTTTTCCTCACAAATTCTTTCTTGTTTCCTTGTAGAACCGGTAGGGCATTTGGTTCCTTGCCAACAACTAAACAATATACCAACATTAAAATGAGTATATAAGCTTTAAGCTTTATCTCACAATTGTAAACCCTAGTTACATATATTGTCTTAAGGTATTAACATGATTGTTTTACCTTGGAATGGAAAGAGAGCTTGAATATATATCAAGAGAGGACTCCTCCTAGCCCTTGAAGATTCAAATGAAGCTAAACAAGCAAGTAAAGCACCATGGTGAGGTTGATTTTCGGACAAACCAAACATGAAGGAACTTGATTTTTTCTTTGAGTTTCCTCACCTTGAAGCAAAGGAGAACAAGAATATGTAAAAATACAAGCTAGCTCCATCAATGGTGATTTCTCCATGGCACCAAAATTGAGCTCTTGAAGATTTGAAAAGGTGGAAGTGTAGAGCTTGACCTAACTAAGAGAATGGTGGTGTTTGTTTTTGATTTGGTTAAGTGAGCTAGATTTTACATGTGGTCAAAGGTGGAAACTTCCATGGTGGTAGTAGCTTTACCGAGAGAGAACAAGAAGAAGAGAGGAAGAAGAGAGTGTGGAACCGTGTGAAAAAGGAGGAAAGAGGAATGAGATAGAATTTGTTTTAAGAGATATTTGTAACTTATAAAGCAAATAGACTATTACTTTAAGCTTAAGTTTACTTATTTGATTTTTACATGTTGGTGACTCACACCATGAAAAACCGGCCACCATATGCCTAGGAGGGGTATAATGGTCTTTGTTGACCAATTTAATTACTTATAACATTATATGTTACAAACTAGTTATAAAAATCACTATTCACTATAACAAGGCACATAGAAGTGAAATTTTTGATTTCCCACTAATATGGCCACCCAAATGTGATACTATATAGTACACATGTTAATTAAAGAGTAATGATGGACATTTAGCCATTCAAAACTCATTTACAAGACAATTTTTCAAAAACGTGCTTTAAGACTTCTTAAAGCACATTTTGTTTTAACTTGTTTCCAAGCTTGGTTTTCTTTGGTAATTGATTTAATATGTTCATTAACATATAAATATGGCATAGGTATGACCATTAGGCCTTATACACATTTATCCCAAGCTTAGAGCACATTTTTGCTCATATTGACTTAAGGTATTATTTGTGTTTTGTTTGGTTTCATGTCTACCAAGGTTCCTAAGGACTTAATTAGCCTTATTAAATCATAATTAAATGTTATCAAGTCTTGGTAGGCTCTTTGGGTCCTAACCAAGTTCACTCATAGCTTAGAGCATGTTTTTGCTCATACCGTGTCTTAGTGTTTTATGTGTTTACCATGGTTTAAATGATTCATTTATGTTTCTAAGGCACTTTTTAGCCTTTAAATACCATAGCTTAACATTTACAAAACATACCAAGGTTTGGGGTATTTCAATCTACCCCCTTAAAAGAACTTCGTCCTCGAAGTTCACATTTCCTCGCATCATTAGATTAAATACGGGAACTACCTATAGCCATAAAACTTCCATTACAAACCACCCTTTACATCCAACCTCGGACTTAATGGTCCGGGCCAACATATCCACACATTTGGACACATAGGTCCCCACAACATAACAGTCTTTAGACACATAGGTCTATGTAACACCACACATTTAGACTCATAGGCCTTGATAGTATACACTTTAGGAAATCCAAGTCAAAACAACATTCATTACACATACCACACAACATGTCGGAGCATGTATAGCAATCAAAAATATCCTTGATATAGACTATGATCCCGCAGAACCCGGTCGCGATGGACGCCTTCCGTCCCCGTGCCTTTGGGAAATTAAAACAATCACTTAAATTTAAAATTTCCTTGTGAGGTTAAGTACAAGAAGATCTTTTATTCAAAATATTAATCGATTGTTTGAAAATACCAATCGAAAATCCTTTGAAAACACCACACAACTCCAAGTCCGATTTAGCTCCTTGTATTTTTCTTAACATGGGTTTGTGACCACTTACAGGGAGCTTCAAGAGTCATCCAACCCTGATGTGATCAGCATCAGTGTTGAACTATCTTTCCACCCCAATTTGTGTTCGGCTTCCCTTGATCCCATGGTAATCAAGTTTCACCTCCCACCTCATTTTCAACCAACAACTAATTCAAGCATGTACCATTTTCCATCTTTGAATCCTTCTAGTCATAATCATTACATCTCCAAGGGATAGAACTCCGTCTATCAATCATCACCCAAATCCAACTTAATTCAAGTTACCTAGAAAATTTAATTCTCACTAGGTTCTATGTCGGTCTCATAACCCTTCATAAATCACAACACTGTATATATATACATATTTTTTATCAAAATACAATACATGGTTTATATTTATGCACCATCGGGGTTTTAGATCCCCGGGAGTTTCTTTACTCCCTTCCACTTGTACTCTCACACACCACTATTAACAAAATGACACACTTCACACAATGGTATTCGCATCTTTTGTGCGTAATTACCACAATTTAACCACAAATAAATGACCACAAATAAATGCGTATGTTTATAACACACGCGCCAACCATCATAACAATCATTTTGTGCCATGCAAATCTAGTTCGCGTACACTTGTACGGTAAAACACACTAAGTGGTTTTGCGCTCTACCCCCCTTAAAAAGGGATTACGCCCACGTAATCAATCACTGAGCTTAGTTTAAAATGTTCTGCCGTCGTGAAGTGTTTCAACTTCCACGCGGTCTATTACACAATGGATTCTGATTAGAGGATCTTAACCATATTGGCAGTTTAGTCCCTAAACCAAGAATTCGCATTGGAGTTGTAACTAAACGGTTTCGGTCCTGGCCTGTGAGGCTTTTAGGTATTGATAACTAGTCATTTATTCATATTCACCATATGTATCCGATACCTAAATGGGGGCTCACTGGCCTCTGTTGCGCAACCCTGATAATTATAGCTGGTTTGCCCCATCGTTATGGTAATGTGTTGTACATAATGTATTGCCCTTATCTTGGGAACAATGGGTTCTCAACGACGCATGGTATCTCTTACCCTGAGCGAATTCGGTGAGTTTCACAATTTTCCATCCATTTCTCCAGTAGGTTACAGCGTAAACTACTAGGTAATTCACAATGATTGACTTGCTTCTACCGACTTACTGTCGGTTGAGATTGAGCTACTACCTAGTGTGTAGTGCTCTCTCAGCTATTACAATATTTGGGGTATATTCCATACCGATATTGGCAGTTAGTGCTACTGTAGTACTCTTTTATTGGTGCGGCCTTGCATTTCCTATGCAACCGCCATTATAACTTATTCTTCCACCATTACCATGCTTCTGATTCCTAGCTATCCCACTCGATCATTACTGTGCAAGAGCAATACCAAAACACTCAGTCATACAGAGTGCAGAGGCGTAAACCCTTGACAGCAACTCTCTTATGCGATTGCGAAAGGAATTTTCACTGAAATCCTTATCATTTAACACTTGCCACCGGCTTACTGCTCGGTTCATTTGCTATCGCTTAATGTTGTACCTCCACTGAGTTTAACTCATAACTCTGCTCACTCACCATTTTTATCATCTAACCATCCTCATACAACGGTCGCCTATTGCGCACCGTGTCCTTACTCATTGTATAACATCAACTTACACTGCATCCGCTATTATATTAGCTTCTGCTATCACGCTGGGTTTATCTGGCCACTTATTTGGCTGATTTTTGAATATACTACTATCTTTCCCTTGAGCGTTGTTCGCCACACATTTAGCTTCACACACCTATGGTGATTGCTATCAACTTATCACACTTCCTGCGTACACAACTGGTACAAATATTTCCTTTCGTATTATTCTTATTCAATCATCCTGGGGTAATAACAACATGGTCCGTCCTCCACCTATTTCTTGAACTTGATTCACATAACTACCGCTCCTGCGGTCTCACCATATCGAGAGGTATCCCCACTCTTAATGCAGTGGTTCGTTCTCCGCTCTATTTCCTTGTACCACATAAACTTCTACAATTAACTCAAATTACATAACATACCTTGTTTGTGGCTTATAAGCCTTATTTGCCTTGAGCTGGGCTCATTGTAGGCTATCCATACACATGTACTTCTCTGTACAATATTATATGTTTAGAGGTTATAGCGGGCTCCATGACAAGGTCGTTACATTCCGTTTCCTTCCATGGGATGTCCCTTAGGTTTGTCAGTCCGTCTCCTGACAACTTATGTCTAAACTGGGTGTTAATTTCAACCCCTGTGCTTCTGTCATGTATTTCGTTCAACAATTGTTGATGCGCACACCCTTCGAGGATTTCCTGGGTGCCGTTACGTTATGCCTTACATTTGTTTCACACTTTTTGATACATTCTGTTATTATCTTCTTCTGTAAAGATCAACATTTCCAGATAGTGCAGATACTCGTTCTGGGATCTTCATCCCGTCCATTGCATATTAATGCGTCCACATTAGGCATCTGCTTGCCATGTACAGGCTGGGTCACCATTCCAGCTAACATGTTTTATCCCTAAGGATCCTTAAGACATATGTGATGTCTTTACTTAATCGCTTGTGCACTTCGCACTTCTAACTCCCAAACATTCCCTGAAAGGAATTCACTAATCCCTAAATCTTGTTCACTTAACTGAGTTCTTTGACTTCAAGCATTCCTTGTATTCTAGCTTCTGTTGATTTATACTGCTGACCGTAGACAGAGTCGACTACTTCCCGTGTTCTGGACTCTACTCGTATACATATATGGGGTATCATACTGATACATTACTACTTACCCAACTAACCTATAAGTAGGTCTGTCAGGTCCACATGCTCCTATCGGAGTGCGGTCGTCCCACAACACAGTTGGTACACTTGTAGTGTCCGTCACACGCCTAGGTGAAGTATTCTGTTGTCAACTCCCTTATATTGTCCCGTGACAATATTCATTCTTACTTCCCGAACTTAATCGAGGGAAAGTTTATCCACTGTTGCATCCTTGTCAATGCCCTGGTTTCACTGGTTTGGTTTAAAAGAAGGTTGGAAAGAAGTGTTGGTTTGAAGGAAAATCTGGTTTTGAAAAGAAAAGGGTTTGTTTGAATAAATTGGGTTGAAAGAAAAATTTCCATGGTTTCACAACATCTTCTTACCTTAGCCAAGTCTAGCTTCTTGCTGACTGGTGTACTTCCAATTACAGAGGTTAGGCTAACAGGCCCTTCCACTGTTATGACGATCACATTTAACTCCATGGTACTTTTCCAAGTACCTGTAGTGGTTATGAATTTCCCGAATAGCCCTGTTATAGCAGCACTTGCTATGGCAAGTGCGCCATGCTAACTGGCTATCGGTTCAACACATACCGATTGTGGTATTGTTTTGACCCATATTGTCATCAGTGGCCTTGTTGGCCCTCACTGATCTTACTGCCTTGATAAATACTCCTCTAGGTGATTTCTCACTGTTTCACATGATATCATTTACTAGGGTGTTTCCCATTCTGGGAGACCCCTGTTCTTAGTATTGTATTGCTTTGTAGCCCGTTCACGTATTTGGGCATTACATTGTAGTTCCCTTGACGGTTGGTATACCGTGGTGTTTATTTATCAACTGTGGTTCCGTAGACTTGTCTCGGATTCCATTAATCCATTCTTGCCTGTTGCACGGTTGGTGCGTTGCAAGCTGGTCATCCTCGACTGCTCGGCATGTCGACCCAGGTTGCTGGAAATTCTATTCTCTTATACACAAAATCCTTCATTCTTCGCTACTAAATGCGGTTAACATTGTTCAGATGGAGACCGTCTCCGGGATTCCCAGTTTTCGGGATCCACCGTGTGACAGGTTCTCCGTACCCTAAAGGTATTTAATAACAGCCAGATCGGGTATTCCCGAGTAAGAGAGGACTTCCATCTCTCTGGCGTTCTTTCCCAAGTTATCAAACAGGGATTGTGGAGGGTGGGATGGATATTGTAGGTTTCCAGTAGTCACTGGTAGTTCCTATCTAGCGTATCTCTCACGCTATCACTCAACCCTTAACCCAAAGTACTTAAATCCTAACTCGGTATCCTAAGCTCGGTAATTCAGTCATCAGAGCGATACTTCGCTCTGATACCACTTTTTGTAACACCCCATCCAACAACAAACACATAACACATTCTGCAGCGGAAACCCAACTCATCACATTACTTATTCCAATGGTGTTACAACGCCGTTAACCACCTACGTGGCTAACAAGGCTAACATATGTACATTTGTATCGGTCTGATGGACTAGATTCCCGAGCAACTACACAATACAATCCTCATCCATCTTCAACTTATTATATACATACACTCCCCCTGTACCGAGTATTTATAAACTGTGCCGACAACAATTCGGTCTTTACCCTACTATACATACACTTAAAAGTTTACCCATGTACAATGACTACCCGTCCTACTCTCGAACGGCTTCCAGCACTTCGTACCTGAAATAGGAAAAGAAGAGAAAGGGGTGGCCCCAAGGGGCTCAGCACCTTTGCTGGTATGGTAATCCCGCAGCCCACATGCTACCGGGCCACGCACGACTAATTGTCGTCTTAGCATGCAGTTGATTAATTTAATTCATGCATACAAACCATTAATATGTCTCACATAATGTTTCGCCTCAATGGGCTCCACCTATAACCAAAACATCCACACTTAACCAACCATCAATGATTCCTTAAACCCTAGATTGGCTCTCCTCTAAACGGAGCTACTTCCTTAACGAACGGCATATACCCATTAATCGGGTTATCCTTAAATGCCTCTTGTCACAAACTGGGATTCATTTCCATGATCCACACATTCCATATCCTACAACATAACTCATCCTACACATAACAAACATAACAACCCTTTCTTGTCTCGACGGACACATGACCACATTGCATTCATTTAAAACGTCCAATATATATATATAAACCAAAGCATAGCAAGGTATTTTGCATATCACAACAACAATACATATCATCATAAACTCGGTTCTCACAAGGAACCTTCCATCATAGTTAGTCCATACCATGAGCACAGAGATTGTTGCCAAACTCATACCAAGCTCGTTAATTACCTCATCACCATCCTGTTATTTGAACGGTTGACTTAAACCCAAGGTGTGTCGGATATAGTGATCCCAAGCACACCAAACAACACAGTATGCCCCTATGGCCCGACGTGAGTCAGTAAACTAGCTTTGGATAAGGGAAGGGAAGGTTGAAACCAAATTGGAATACCACCTAAACATACACCAAGGGAGCCGAACTGGACATGATAACGACCCCCACCATCCACACGCGTGGCCGGGAAATGCCGGACTCCTCACCCCCGTTAGCCCATAGACTCTTAATAATAAGTAGTTAGAGATCCATTATGGAGCCTACCACAACCACACACACCATACGGTATCATAACCGAGTTAAGCACACAAGGGAGGAGAGAGAGTCATACCTTCACATACAAACATCACGCACAAACATCACATAACCAACTCACGCATAGCCGTGGTTAGAACGTTCCTTAAGTCGGAAACGTTGTTACCGGATACCGTTCTCCTACGTTTACCTAATAGTGGTTAACTAGCCCTTCAAGCGCATTAGAGGTTACCGGTATCGGCACGTAAACATACAATAACAATAATGACTGTAAACTCGTTTCATGATTTATATCATAACGTGGCAAACATACAGAAAAACACATTGGCATACAAGCCGGTGTAATCCGTTAGACGCACACAGGTTGCAAGAAAACATACTGTCACCGGAGTCCACTTATCCTGTCCATACATGTTCCTCGAGCAATTCTCGAACAACTGTTAACATCACACGTTGTTTTCATTAACATCGGGGTAGCATGTTTGTTTTAAAGTCCAATGCTTATAACTTTCCCCGTTAACTTGGTTAAATAACTTTACATTTTTAACACGTTTTACCCTCACAATTAAATACAACTTTCACCCACTAATTGCCATTTAAACTCACCTAACAAACCTCAACATCCTTATAACATCATTACCTACCAATCCCCATCATCTCATATCATTTCATAACCTTAAACCATGTTTTTGGTCCGACCGACCCACCGACCGACCCACAGCTGGGTCGGTCCATTACAGACCCCTTTTTACTTCCTTACAAAACATGCCCGTCCGACCCACGTCCGACCCACCATTCTGGGTCGGTCCATGTGCGAACATTTTCCCTCCTTTGTAACTTGACCGACCGACCCATGTCCGACCCAACCTTCTGGGTCGGTCCATTACCGAACATATTCTAACATTTTACAGAGGCTCGACCGACCCACAAAACTGGGTCGGCCCCTGGGTCGGTCGCCTCCTAAACTTACCCAAACTTTGTCAAATCTTCACCAAACTTCTCCTAAGGCCTCTTAATGTGTTCTAACATCATTTGGCACTTCGAACACACCCTTAAGATATTCTTAAACACTCACAAAATATTTTTCCTAATTCCTTAAACCTTTACTTATATCACACAAAATTCCTAACGTTACAATGTTTCCTCCTTATGATTTCTAGGTGGCATTTCACCTATATGATCACAATACCAAGGTGTTTCCTCTACACCTTATCATCATCTCTCAACTTCTTTTAATTATTCTTACATCTCAAATTACTTAACTTAATCCTCCTTATCAAAAACCTTACCTAAAATCATTTATTCTTGAACACCAACATTACCTAAACCTTAAACAAACTCCTCCAAGACTTAAATACATCTTGAGAACACCCATAGATTTCTAAACTTCCAAGATAATGCCTAAATCCTTGCATCACTCTAAATCACCTTATTACATGCTTTCTTCACAAGTAAACATTCAATCACCTTTAACACCTCCTAGTTCACCAAAACCACTTAAAACACTTAGAACCTCTTACACATCTTCCCAAATTTGGCCATAGCTTCTCTAGTATATAACCACATCCAAACACTTAGGTTTACCTTATTTCACCCAAGAACACCTAAAATCCATCAAACACATTTACACACAAACTTCACACATTAAGCACTACATCACAATATAGTGCATAACTTAAATTGCTTGGCACTTAGGCCCTTAAATGCATGGCTCTTAGGCCCTTAAATTGCATAACCTTAAACACTGAATTTCCCACATAATAATGCCTTTGACCTGCAAATACACCAACAATACATATTCCTTTAATAAACTCCTTGAGAGCATTTTACTAGCTCATTTACCATTGCTCTTTAGGTAGTTTAACAAGCATCATAAGCTTTTTTCTCCTAAGGCATTAAACCACATTGAGATAGCTTGTTTACCTCTTTTCCTCACAATTTCTTTCTTGTTTCCTTGTAGAACCGGTAGGGCATTTGGTTCCTTGCCAACAACTAAACAATATACCAACATTAAAATGAGTATATAAGCTTTAAGCTTTATCTCATTGTAAACCCTAGTTACATATATTGTCTTAAGGTATTAACATGATTGTTTTACCTTGGAATGGAAAGAGAGCTTGAATATATATCAAGAGAGGACTCCTCCTAGTCCTTGGAAGATTCAAATGAAGCTAAACAAGCAAGTAAAGACACCATGGTGAGGTGATTTTCGGACAACACCAAACATGAAGGAAACTTGATTTTTCTTTGAGTTTCCTCACCTTGAAGCAAAGGAGAACAAGAATATGTAAAAATACAAGCTCAAGCTCCATCAATGGTGATTCTCATGGCACCAAAATTGAGCTCTTGAAGATTTGAAAAGGTGGAAGAAGTGTAGAGCTTGACCTAACTAAGAGAATGGTGGTGTTTGTTTTTGATTTGGCTAAGTGAGCTAGATTTTACATGTGGTCAAAGGTGGAACTTCCATGGTGGTAGTAGCTTTACGAGAGAGAGAACAAGAAGAAGAGAGGAAGAAGAGAGTGTGGAACCGTGTGAACAAGGGAGGAAATGAGAGAATGAGATAGAATTTGCTTTTAAGATATTGTAACTTATAAAGCAAATAGTACTTTACTTTAAGCTTAAGTTTACTTATTTGATTTCTTTTACATGTTGGTGACTCACCCATGAAAAACCGGCCCCCATATGCCTAGGAGGGTATAATGGTCTTTGTTGACCAATTTAATACTTATAACATTATATGTTACAAACTAGTTATAAAAATCACTATTCACTTATAACAAGGCACATAGAAGTGAAATTTTTGATTTCCCACTAATATGGCCACCCAAATGTGATACTATATAGTACACATGTTAATTAAAGAGTAATGATGGACATTTAGCCATTCAAAACTCATTTACAAGACAATTTTTCAAAAACGTGCTTTAAGACTTCTTAAAGCACATTTTGTGTTTTAACTTGTTTCCAAGCTTGGTTTTCTTTGGTAATTGATTTAATATGTTCATTAACATATAAATATGGCATAGGTATGACCATTAGGTCTTATACACATTTATCCCAAGCTTAGAGCACATTTTTGCTCATATTGACTTAAGGTATTTATTTGTGTTTGTTTGGTTTCATTGTCTACCAAGGTTTCCTAAGGACTTAATTAGCCTTATTAAATCATAATTAAATGTTATCAAGTCTTGGTAGGCTCTTTGGGTCCTAACCAAGTTCACTCATAGCTTAGAGCATGTTTTTGCTCATACCGTGTCTTAGTGTTTTATTGTGTTTACCATGGTTTAAATGATTCATTTATGTTTCTAAGGCACTTTTTGCCTTTACATACCATAGCTTAACATTACATAACATACCAAGGTTTGGGGTATTTCAGATTAGTGTTCTTGGATTGTATAAAGGTGGAAAAACTATGTGTTTGGTGTAAGTGAATACAAGAGAAGCTATGGCAAAATTTAGTTGCTAAACAAAGGAGTTTATGTGTTCTATGAGATTTTTGACCTATAAGGTACTAGGAATTTGTTAGTGTTAAGATGGTGAAAGAGAGTGAATTAAGGTGTCATGAGTCAAGGATGACCTAGGAATGGTCGGAGGATTTAGAGATCAAATGGGTGTTTTAAACACAACAAGGTTATGTTATGTGAAGTGTTAAGTCTTGTTTAAGTTTTGGTAATCAAAGGAAAAATAATGCTTTGTGAAGGTCTAAGTGTAAACTTGTGGAAAATAGAAGGAGTTGTGTAAAGGAGGTGTTTATGAGAAATAATGCTTTTGGAGTAGTGGTAATGTTTGTGAGACAACGCTTTGGTTAGTTGAGGTAGTAGGCATAATATACCACTTAGAAATCTAAGGAAAAATGTTATAAGTGTTAGGAATTTTTGTAAGAAATTGAGTAAAAAGTTAGTGATGATTTAGGAAGGGTTAGTGCATGATTTAAGGTGTTTAAACATGTAGGAAATATGTGGAAAGATTGTGGAATGATTAGGTAGGGTTTAAGGTGGATTAGGGGTTGAAAAATGTTGTTTTGACAACTTATTAACATGGTCTGAGACTTAGCCCTTGTATAAGGTCCCGGACCACCCTTAAAAATGTGCCGAAAATGATGTTTACAAGTGGTCCGGGTCCTTAGTCCAGGACCAGACCCGGACCAAGTGGAAAAAATGGCCGAGACTACATTACAGTGATGGTCCGGGACCTTGGGTCCGGACCAAGTCCCGTACCAGGGCAAAAATAGCTCAAAATGTGTTTTAATGACTTCTAATGATGGGGGATTGAATGGTAATGGTTTTAGGTGATGTTTAGGCCTTGTTTGGTGACATGTAAATGCCTTAAAAGGTGTAAACAAGTGTTAGTTGGATGTGAGAGTAGTGAACTTAAGATCACAAGAGTAAAATTAAGTATAACGGGATGACGGGGTTAACTATGGGCGCATTAGACGTTAAACAATCATATTACCCCAATGTTAATGGAAACAATTGTAATATTACCTGTTGTTCAAGAATTGTTCGAGGAACATAAGAGGACACAATAGAGTGGACCTTGGTGACAGGTATGGTTTTCTTGCAACCTGTGTTCTACCGGATTACACCGGCTTGTATGCCAATGTGTTTTCTGAATGTTTGCCACCTTATAAGATAAAAACATGTAATGAGTTTACGGTAATTCATCTATGTGGCGTGTTTAGTTCCGATACCATTTAACCTCGAAAGTGTTATACCGTAGCTAACCAAATCTAGGATCACATAAGAGATCGGTATTTGGTTTTAACGACCCAAACCATGGGAACATTCTAACCACGGCTATGCGTGAGTTAGTTGTGTGTTGTTTGTGCGTCTAAGTATGTTTACCACCCTTGTGTGTGTCTAACTGGACCTAAACACCTACTTGTGAATTAATGTACTAAGTTTCAATAATGGGACTTCTAACAAGGGCTAACCGGGGAGTGAGGAGTCCGGTCGTTCCGGCCACGCGTGTGAGTATGGGGGTCGATGTCATATCAGGTTCGACTCTCTCTGTATGTTATGGTTGTTTCCTTCTTGGTTCCAACCTCCCTTTAGCTTAACCAAGGCTATTTTACTGACTCACGTCGGGCCCAGGGGCATACTATGTTCGGTGTGCTTGGATCACTATATCCGACACACCTTGGGGTTAAGTTATTCGTTCATTTAACGGGACGGTAATGAGTTTTGTATAACGAGCTTAGCATGGGAATAAAAAGATTCCCTAGGCTCCAATGAGATTACTAACATGCATCTCGGGGTACGCGTCCTCACGTGACCCTTTCCAAGTTATGTTGTATGTAAGTTTAAATGTGATGAGTTGTATGTGGAGTATATATGTGGATCATGGGTATCAATCCCAGGTTATGATAAGAGGAATTTAAGTATAATCCGGCTGATGGGTAAGTGTCGTCTAACAAGGAATTAGCTCCATTAAAGGAGAAACCCTCAAGGGTTAAAGAACACAATGAGTGATCTAACTTGTATTGATGTGTTGACTGATTTGTTGGGCCCCATTGTTGTGGGTATGTAATGTGTTGTGTGTTTATAGTTTTCATGCATGATTTAAATAAACTCAACCGCATGCTTAGACGACAAATAGTTGTGTGTGGCCGGTAGTATGCGAGCTGCACGATTACCATACCAGCAAAGGTGCTGAGCCCCCTGGGGGCCACCCTTTCTTTCCTTTTTCAGGTACAAGGAGCTGGAGACCGTTCGAGAGTAGGACGGGGTAGTTGTCTTTACATGGGTAGTTATTTAATTGAGTATGTATTGTAGGTGTAGTAAGACCAAAAATGTTGTCGGCATTGGTTGGTAAATACTCGGTACAGTTGGAATGTAAATGTGTAATGGTTGTTGGATATGGAAAGAGATTGTGATGTGTAGTTGCTCGGGAATCTGGTCCATCAGACCGATACAATGTATATGTATTAGCCCTTGTTAGCCACGTGGGTGGTTAACGCGTGTAACACCAATGAGTTAAGTAATGTGATGAGTTATTTTTCCGCTGCAAACGTTTGTTAAGTGTATTGTTGTAGTTGGGTTTACACGTACAAATAGAAAGAATTTTTTTAAAATTGAAAATAAAAACGATGAACAACAAGAAGAATAAAATTATCTAAAAAAAAGGAAGGATAAAAAATAATTAACTAAATATGAGAAGAGGTTACAATTTTTGTTTTGGTTTTTTTTTATCACGCTTCAAAAGATTTTTTTTTGGATTTTTCTTGGATAGAAAATAAAAAACTATAAACATTTGTTTTTTGCTTTTTACTTATAAATAAATCTGATGTTGAAAACTAGTTATATATAAAAAAAAAGTGAAATAAAGAAAACTAAATAAAACGAAAACTTCAAAGTTGTTAAAGGCATCAAAAGGGGGAAAATCGGTCAAGAATGAGAGTAAGAAAAAAGAGTTTTCTTGAATATTTTTACCTTAGGAGAGAGAGAGACTCCAAGCTAACCCATTGGTGCCATTTTCTCTTCAAATGGGAAAACCCATGGAGGTCAACTTCATCCTTTTGGAATTTTAAAAAGAGAGAATGATAGAGAATGATGAGAGGAAGGAGAATATGTGGTTTTTTTGTGATTGGAGCTTGTATGAAGCTTGGGTATGGCATTGAAGTTGAAGTAGCCATTGGAGGAAGGAGAGAAATCGGTTGGCACCAGAGGGGAGGAGAAAAACGATAGAAGAAGAAGAAAGAGAGAAAGAGAGAAGGAAAAAGAAAGTGAGGGAGGAGAGGAGAGGTGTGGGGCCCCTTTTACTTTTTATTTCTTTCTTTTCTTTTCTTTCTCTATTTTAGTTTTTGTGTGTGTGTGAGTGGGGCTGCTTACTAATTAAAATCAGCCACTATATTTGTACCAGTTGGAGCGGTTTTTCGTCTTTTACAGAAACCGCTCATTATTTTACCCGGTTTAGCACTATTCACTAACCGGGCCCGTTTTCCGGATTTTTCTCGTTTCTTTATTTTTAATGGTTATTATACTCCCATTAATGTTTATTTATAGTTATATGATCAACTATAATTTTTACGGGTTCATTTGAACTGCTTAAGTCACGTTTTCGGTTTTTCTCGAAAAACGCGCTTTAGACTCCATTAGCGTTTTAACGCATATTTGGATATGTTTTCTTCCGAAATTTTTCCCACATGTTCTTAGTATGTAATTAGGGTATAAAATATATTTATAATCCTAGTGAAGGTTATATGCCTCCTAAAATAATTAAATATGTGTTTTTCACACGTTTTGTGTCTTTTACGCATTTTCTTTTCTTTTTGGTTTTTATTTCTTCCCATGATCTTAAGGACTTAATTAGCCTTAGAAAATTATAAGTACATAATTAATTAACAATTAAGGTTTGGTGGATTTCAATTTTTTATGTTATATTTAGTTTAAAATGAATTTATAAAAATAAACATTACCGAATATCATTTGGGGTATTTTGCAATTTAATAAATTTAATGGCTAAATATGGAATATAGCCGAAAACTATGTATTAAAACTTATTTTATGAATTTATTAAATTTTATGAAGTTTGGGGTCAAATGTAATTTTGAGAATTCTGGTCAAAACCAGAATTAAATAACTATTGGTCAAACGGGTGGTCAAGGGTCCAACAAGGACCATGTTAAGTGCCTTGACCAAATTTAATGACATAGGTAATTTAACTATGGTTTATCTACTAATACCATAAGTTTAAAAAGGAAATTATAAAATTAGTGGAGTATAAATGGTGATTTCCGAAAATAAGGGGTTAGGGTTGTTAATATAGTAGTTTATATCATAGATAAAGTTTGGGAATTTTTGGAGTTTATATGAATGATTTTATTAAGAAAAGTGGATAATATATAGTTTTATGACATTTAGGAAGTATAAGATATAAAGTGTGGTCATGTGTAATAAGGACAATATTTGGGGCGGAAAAAGGAGTTAAAAAAGGCATGGGTCTGATCGCAAATAATGTGATATAAACTATAGGTTATACAAGATATTAAAAACATTAATACCATATGTTATAACCTATATGTAACTTATGATAATATATGTGGTAATATGTAAATAAGGAAACTTGTGTGTTGCTGGAAAAATAAACCAAAATAGCCTTGTGGCCTATTCGGTAATTTCAAAATATTTATACCATATGTTATAATGGATTAATGGAATAAAATGTATAATATATAGTATGTATAACATTATATAATATATGTGGCAAGATTGTAATTATAAAAAATAAGTGTGTTGGAATAGAGTTTAAAACAGGCCTAGGGCTGTTTGTGATTTCCGTAAGTTATAAGCAATATGTTATATTTATAAAATTTTAAATGATATAATATATGGTGAATATAACATGTTATAAAATAGTGGTGTAATTGGTAATAATTAGAAAGTATGGGAATTGAAAAGAAAATGAAATATACCTATGTGCCTTTTCGGCCATAATATATTTTATTAAAACTATAGGTTTAATGTTTATAAAGTTTTAATGTTATAAATATGATATTTATAACATGGTGTAATAATGTGTGGTTATATTGTAATAAATGAAAACTATCGAAAATGAAGAAATATAAGTATATATATAAGCCCTTGCCGCAATTAATTATGTTTTTTTAAAACTATATTATAATGTTAAATGAGATAAAAAATATCATATCATATAGTATAATATATAAGTGTAACATTGTATGATTTTAGTGGTCAAAACATAGTTTATTAAACTATATACTAAAACCGCATGCATAACAAGCAAAATGAATTTATAAACTATGGTTTACAATGTTATAATACTATAGATATTATTAGTATAATGTGTTTAAATGAAACAATCATCATTAATAATATTCACATGAAATAATGTGACAATTAATGAGAAATGGAAATTATAAACTAAGGTTAGTATTTAAATAAACCTTAGGAAAAATTAATACATGTCATCGAATGTTACATAATATAAGAAAAGCTCCTAATATAATTGCATGATATATGCAACAAACAATAATTACCTTACATAAGATGATAATAATGTGGCATATAATATAAGAGTGTAACTCATGAAAAAAAAAATGTATAAGTGTATATATGAGTGTGTGCAAACATATGTAAGATATATATACATATTAAGTATAGGTATAGTTGGAAACTATATAATATAGTGCATGAATACATGTAACTATATAGTATATGATTAAAATCAAATAATAACAATATATACTTCAAATGTATATATAATATATATATATATAACCAAAACCAACTTATGCATATATATATGTAAAAACCGAGACCATATACCAAGTGTATACAATATGGTTTTTAATGTCATGTATAATAAATGACAAGTGTTTGTGACATAGTATAACTATATACTATAAGTCATACAATTACAATTAATGTATAGTTATTTAGATGAATAATGAGATGTATAATATATGGTACAATATTAAATGGTTAAATGCCATAGAACATTATTGCATAAGCATAATGCGATGCAAATTAAACGTTGCATGAATGCATGCAACTATATATTATAATTGTATGTTCGTATACCTAACCGGAACGGTTAAATCAATACATGATATAAACGTGAATATATATGCGTCTACTCGTAAATATAAGGATAAATCCTAACATTTGAATACGTTATAAACTAAGACGTCTTTATAACCGACTCATTTAAATTAAACCCTGGCGTTGGTAATTGATAACGTATTACGACTGACGAGTTCGTATAACGATACTTTACAAATAACTGTTGAAATCCGGGGATGAATGTCGGGATTACTGTGTTGTTCGGATTTACCGAGCTTAGTAAGTCATGTGGATTGACTTACAGTGTGTTTGATATTTAGATCGTATCACCGACGAAGGCGCTTGACGAGCTAGTGGTCTACTGCGCAACGTAGGTCTTGGTGAACGGTATGTAAGGGGTCTAATTTTGAGATGTCCTGAGGGCTTCCTCGGGCTCAGATATGTGTGTTGAATAACGTGTGTGATGTATGTATGTGTGTGTATGTACTTGTAATTATGTTATGTGATGTTTAATCGTTTTTATCTCCCGCATCATTTAATTGTACGCGAACGTCCTTCGGGACTAATACTACGTCGACTATAGATCGACTTATATTGTAACACCCGTACTCCTAATCTCGTAATATCGCAAGTCGTAGCATAAACAAAAACATAATTCACAGCGGAATATAAAACTAACTATTGTTTGGTGTTACACGCCGTCACTCACCCATGTGAGTAATAAGGCAACCTTATTCCATCAATCAACTCCAACTCTCAACCGTTGTGACGACCAGATACTGAGCAATCTTAAAGTTACAACCCAAATCCAAAACCACACAAGTGAGCAACTAAACCCAATACAATAGGAACTCCCCAATACAGTACATAATAGACTAAAAGGTGTTTTATTTGAAAATACATCAACTACCCTGCGTCCCGCACTCCGGCTTCGTGACTTCGTTCAGTAACCTGAAATGTGTGGCCACTGAAGGGCTCAGCAAACTATATGTTGGTATGCTAAATGTAGTCTTAAATCATTTGGATCCCTTAAGTCGTTTAGCCATCTTGATATTAGATTCATTACATGCTGTACCGGTTTACAATAAAGTAACAACTGTAAATGTTCAAATAAACACAACAGTTCATCCAACAATATCATCACATAACCAATAACCAATACCAGACAGATACGTGTATTAATTAACCGTTCTTGTTACTTGGCCTTATGGCCCTTATCCTTTAACCACCCACTTAAACCTTCCAATTAATTTCTACCTCGGGCGTCATGTAGGACAACCCTTATTAACTTGATATTGGACAGTAGTCCCCTGTGTCCAAATAAATGGAACCATTTGCCAGCTGACCCTTTGGTCCTGGTCTCCTTATTTGCCTTGAAGGCGTCCAATTCGGCCGAAGCCTGCACCAACAGCAGTGCCATCTGCCATCATCGAGTGTGGATGTATGGATTTCCTTGAGTGACTCTTGATAGTAGTCCCTCGTAGTGATCACGCTGCGCAACCAGGTAGTCGAAACTAGCTGGATTCCTCTCTTCCAAATCTTTATGTAACTTAGTCCTTTAATCAATGACACAAGACCCAATCCTTAAGTTTAAGACTATGACAATTGATCGCCGTTAGGTTCTCGTAATACCTAAAGGTCATCTAGTCTTGTTCGAGTTTAGATGTATAAAATTTTAGTCATAAGACATTCACATAAAATAAAACGTAGTGGTGTCGAGCAACACAGTTTACATGATCATATGTATAAATCACAGATATCGCTCTTAACAAAAAAAAACACAATGCCTGGACCTCAGGAAAATCCTTAGGACATTCAGACCACACAATTAACATACTGTTCACCGTGAAAGTTGCTAGTGTGACAGTTCACGCTCATAGTTTTCCCCCGTAATGCTGTTATACGTACATGCAAATACCAGGTAACGTTAATACGACTAGTGCTAACTATTACAGTATAGTCGATACAGAACTAATACCCGTGGTATGCTAACCCCGTATGTTCCTTAATTTCTCCCAGTTATTGAACAGTGGTTCGAGGTAGTTATCAGTTCGTTATTTTATGTAACAACTACATGTGATAATGAATTTCCACCTTATAGTATATCTCCATCTCACTAATTACATACTAATAATTGTTTTCACTCATTCCATATATTTATACAATCTGGGTGAATTATAATTCCAACTTATAGCAATGATATACTTATCATTTTATGCGAGAGATATATTATCCAACAACGTAACAGTACTTACGTATTATTTTCTAAGATTATAATCTCAGCTGTAGATATTGTTACATGTAATGTTATAAACACATTATATTATTTCTTTTAGCTTTGCAAGGTTTCCAACCTTGTATTATAATTCCTGTTTCCATAACTTCTCACATGAATTATAAAATCATTTATATAATAACTCCCTTTTTGTCATTTATTCATAAATCTTTATTAAAGACTAGTCTTAATATTTTACTATATGTTTATTACATTATAGTGTTCCTTATAACATATGGATCCTAAACATATATTATACATCCCAAATTTCTAATTTAATCTCATCATTTTATGTGATTGTTTATAAGACATAATTAATATCTTTATTCTTAATTATTATACTCCAAAGTACATTTTAATTTCTTAATTAATTAAGTCACAATTCAACCCTTATAAATTCGGTATTTATAAATTGAACGCATTAACTTTCATAAATCACCAAATGGCCACATAAATTTTTGGCCTTTACATATAGTTTCCTATATTTAAATTTAACCCCAAAAACTTTATAATAGTTACATATTAGCTTATAAACTATAGTTTTAAAATTTAATTTCTTTAAATACCGAATGGGCATTCATATTCCTCCAAATTATGGATTCGCCCCAATTTAATTCCAGCTTTGCACTCTAACTTTTATAACTTACAATTTCACCCCAAAACTTTTATAAACTTAATATTTTATGTCATAAATCATTTTAACCCAAATTTTTGGTCAACACTTTGACCGAAGCCTAATTTCATAATTAATACTTTAATATTTGAAAATCCTATGTAATTCGGTTTTACTCTAAATTTTCCAGAAATTACAAAATAGCCCCAAAACTTTATAAAATGTTGTTTTAACACTTAAACACTTGTCGAAATTCCCCAAAATTCATAACATTAATTCCTACCTTATATTATATCATAATTATGCCAATAACACCTTTAACTTTCGGCAATTACATATAGTACCCCCAAACGTTTCAAAATTTACAATTTAGCCACATAACTTAATAAACTAGCCATTTACATACTTGTAGCTATTATACCCAAAATTTATAATATAAGTTAATGTATATATGTAGCTCAATAAAACCCAATTTTCATCAATTGTATGCGGCCATAATAAAATTTACCACATGGTTTTCAAAACTTGGTTTATAACTTATAATAATTACATATAATGGCATATAAGCCATATAACACTTCTAAAAAATTATGCTAATGACTTAGAATGATTATTAACTCAAAATAAACCAATTTTTCCTAGACAATTCGGCTAAAACTTATGTATCATATTTAATTTTTGTGACCCAAAAATTATATCTTAAGGTGATAATCTTACCTTGTATGTTACAAGTTATTTTCTTGGTATTATAACATATAGTTTTCGGCTTTAATTTAATTAAGGGTTGTACATAAACTTCTACCAAAGTTTGAAGCTTAAATAAAAGCTTAGGATGTAATCACCTAATATAGAAACTTACTCTTTAAATCAAGGTGATTCTTGCACTTGATTTCCTCTTGAATTCCAAGCTCTTCCAATGGTATATGATGTAGAATTTTCGGCCTCCATACATGGATTTAGGAGACCCAAGAGTTAACTTCTAACAAGGATTTCTAAGTAAGATTTGGAGTAGTTTATAAGAGTTTACCTTAGATAATTTGTCAAGGAATTTTCGACACACTCAAGGATGATTGGAGATCCAAGTTTCCTTCATGAAATGATGAAGAAAACATTGGTTTAGAAGATAGAATTTTCGGACATACAAGAGTAATTTATCTAGGATTTTCAAACAAGAACTATACCTTAACTTGATCTTGTTTGTTCCTTGAGTCATTGTTGAATCAAGGTGACTCCCTTGGTGTTCTAATGCAGTCGAATTCTTTCCTTAGAATTAGGATGAATTTTGCTTCAACACTTGATGGAAGTTGCTAGGAATTTGACACAAAAATGGAGTTTAAGGTAAATCTCCATTAATGGAGCTTGAAGCTCACAAGAAGAATGACTATGGAAGAGAGAAAAGAGAAGGGAGCCTTACCTATTTCCGGGCAAGGGAGAGCAAGGAGAAGGGCTAGGCTGCCGAGTGGAGTTAAGAGAAAAACAAGGAAGGAATTCTCACTTCTTGACACAATAATGTCAAAGTTAGGTAAGCTTTTAGTTAATTGATTTGCTTTGATTCTTGGCTCCTTAAAGTCTCCATTATCAGCCATACTTTCGGCAAGGATAAGAGGAAGGAGTAGCTGAATAATTCAATGCAAGACAACATGATTAACAAGGTAGGTAAAGGTATGTATTCTTTTAATTTTTCAATTGTTGAATGGTGTTGTATATGGACAACATTCATACGGTAATGGAGGGCTGAGAGAGCTGATTATTTGTATTGTTTATTTCTTTACTTTAACAAGGCTAATCTCCTATTATCTTGTGCAGGACTTTCGGCACCAGCTTGCTGTATGGTGGGTTTGATTCTTGGATTATTATTGTATAATGGATGGGAAAGTTGTTAATTTCTTAATTAATTAGGTAGGGCATTAGGATAATGGCATTTGAGTGGGAGAATAATTCAGGTTGAGTGCTCCATTAGGGGCTGGAAGCGGCAGCAATAAACCAAGACAGCTGGTAGTGGGCTGAATACTTTAATGTAAAGGTAATCCCTTTTTAAAAAGGTATTTTACTATATTTTTTGTACCTAAAAACGAGCCCCTTTGTCCCAATGAGTCATCCTTGTTTATGATTGAATAATATGGTCAATTTATGACCATTTGATTTCACAATTTCATAGCCCCCTAAAATGACAAGGTAAAAGGGTAAAACGCGTTTTTACGGCACCCGAAAAGTGAATTTTGTGCTTTAAGGCCATTTTTGTCCAAGATGAAAATTAATTTGTTATAACCAGTTATAAGTGTTCCTTGACCTTAGTTAATGTAAATATAGACATTATATGGTGTTACATTGGGTTATATAGACCCATAACACATTCCCGAGACTTTCGGATCATTTCCGGGCTGAAACGGTGCGCTAATAATTTCTCCCGAGCACTTTATGTATTTTTGCAAAGTAGCTCGAGCATTCTCTTTAGTATGATGAATAATGATGGTAGGAACTCTAAGAATGAATTATATAGGAGTTCGTGCCACTTTGGCACCTCTTCGAGGCATTCCCGAGCGTTTTTAGGGTTTATGGGGCCCACAACGGATCCTCTGAGCACTTTGCGTTTAATTGAGAATTTGGCATGAGAACTTCATGTTATATGTTTAATAAAGTGTTATGGTGCATTTGGAATGAAGTGTAATGATTTATGTCATCTTATAAAGCATTTCCGGGTGTTTCCGGGGCTTTTCGGGCCTTAAGGGAGGTGTGTCGACTCTCCCGGGCCTTTTGCATTTTTACTCAGTTCTAGATGAGGTCCTATGTTTTAAGGGTCATATAATGATCCTTAATTGACTTGGTATGAGTTTTATAGTTTATATATCATGGTTAGCTTAAGGTCCGGCTTAACGCACGTTTTTGACCTTAAGGAGTTTAGGTGCGTTTTGAACGCCTAAGTGTTTATGTGCTTTCTTAGGGTTTCATAATCCCCCAAATAAACTTTAAATTCTCATTATTTTATTATTTAATGGTTAGGGGTATTTCATATATAAACATACATATACGTTCTATGTGGTGTGATTGGTGTTACTTAATTATAACACAACTAATATTACCATTATGTAAATTATAACCTAAGTAAAACACTTAGGAACGAGATACGACATCGTCGATCTCTAGAGCTTTGACTCGAGCATGAATACGACCTATATTACTTCTAGGCGTGCGTAAGACCCACAGGGCATCCAGGTAAAATGTGATTTCTCCATACCTAAACTGTACTTGGGTAACCGACTAACTAAGTCTAACGATGGAGTGTGAATGAGTGTGATGGTTTACCTTAATCCAGTTAGTCACTGGCTACTGGTCGCGCGTAGAGATCTCTTGAGTTAATACCCGGATCGGGTTCACTCTAGTTAAATCCTGATCGAGCCTAGATAGATCGTCAGGCAGAGTGTACTGCTGTTGGCACCAGGCCCTTGGCCATTTATGGACGCTTTTAAAAAAGGCAAAGTGAATAAGACCCAGAATCTTGGGATCATCTGGGCAATGAGCACCTCGTGTGCACTGGGGACCACCGTCTATGTGAGTTATTATTTCGGGATGTCCTAACTTGACTCCCGACAGTGCTAACAAAAAAAATGTGTAAAGTTATGTGAGGGCCCGGGGGCCGTATGTGAAGTTGGTATGGAAGACCGTTATTAACGGCTATATGTTTATCGTTGTTGTGATTAAGTGTTTATGTATATACTGTTTGGTGTTAATGGTAGTGCCTGTATTAACTGTTTATTTTACCGCCATTCATGTGTTTACTGCTTTAATATACATGTACACCGGTAAAGCATGTAACGAACCTAATAATGGCGACCATGATTATTAAGTGACCAATAAGGTCCAGGCCTGGCATACTCATCGTTTATCGGTGAGCCTTTATGGCATATGTGCAGGTGATGATTATGGCTTAAGCCGAAGAGCGGGACCCGGGTAGTTAGGGTTTTATTTACCGCACGAGTCTTCGTATTATATTAGGATGAATATTAGTTAACCTTGTTAACGATGTTGTATACAGTCGGGAATACCTAGACGCTCACTTGTCGTTAAAAACTACATTTGGTTTAGATTGATGTATAGGTTAGAATCTCGTTATCACTACGGTTATGTATTTATTACTAGTGTTGTTTCTTATTTATTTTAATTCTGCTTCTTTACTCGTATGGGCGAGTAATGGCATGTGACACCCGAGTGAGATTTGTTACTGTGTGACTTCCGCTGTGAGACGTTATTAATTAATGCTACGTGAGTGATTACTACATGATTCTGAGTGGGGTGTTACAAGCTTAGCTTCTGTTATGCACCCATTTGGGAAGTAAAGGGCTTTAAGGGTTCTGGACATAAGAGAATCTGGTGAAGAAATAATTCTCCACAACTGTTTAGTGAGCAGAGCTTTGTTGAAATACTCAATACTTCTGAGACCCAACCCTCCACCATCGGTTTTACTACAAACATTGCTCCACTTCAACCAGAACATGGGCTTAGAGATTTTGTTTCCACCCCACCAGAATCCTGCTATAATAAAGTTTATTTTAGCAACAACTGTCTTAGGGAGAAGGAAAAGAATCATAGAGTAGCAAGGAATGGCTTGCAAGACACTGCTCACCAAGATCGTCCTTGTCGCTTGAGACATAGGGATACTCCAGGAGGCAACTCTTTTTTGGATGGCACTAATAATATAATAAAAAAACTTGAGATTTGTTTCTTCCTATCTTCAACGGAAGCCCAATACTTTGAGAAACCAGACACTTCTGGCACCCCCAAAACAATGGATATACTGAGCTTCTGAGGGCCTGCTAATCTCTTACTGAAAAGTATCTCTGATTTATCAAGGTTTATGTGATGACCAGAAGCTTTGAGGAACTTCTGAAGAGTAATATGGAGTAAGGTTGTGTTATCAATCGAAGCACACCCAAAGAAAATTACATCATCAGCAAAAGCTAAATGAGAAATAGAAGGGCTATCGAACTTCATTCTTATACCTTTAAAATCACCCACAGGGTCAGCTTTGTTCAGGTAACTAGATAAGGCCTCTTGCACCAAAATAAACAAAAAGGAGACAGGGGATCACCTTGTCTAATGCCCCTTGTTTGCTTAAAAACTGACCTGGGGACCCATTTATGATAACTGCACATCTAGCAGAGGAAATGCAGTTCATGACTGGAGTCAACCAGTTTGGAGGGAAACCCATAGCTGTGAGGATTTTGAAGATAAACCTCCACTTCAGCCTATCATAGGCCTTACTAAGATCTGTTTCAAGGGCAAAGAAACCCTTTTTTGGCTAAGCTTTTGTCTAAATAATGATGGAGCTCACCAGCAAGGATGATGTTATCTGAAATCAACCTGCCCTTCACAAAACCTGATTGATTTTCAGAAATGAGAGAAGGAAGAAAGGTTTGAATTCTTGTGGCTAGGATTTTTGAGATGATTTTGTAGTAAAAAGTTGCATAGAGCAATGGGTCTGAAGTTATCAATACTAACGGCTCCTTTTATTTTAGGGATCAAGGCTATGAAGTAGTCATTTAGGTGTTCAGGAAGGTATCCACCTCTTAACACATCAAGGACCGTGGGTGACATGAGAACCCACAATATTCTAGTAAGTTTTAAAGAACTTACCGTTGAAACCATCAGGACCAGGGGATTTTTCTGAGCCCAGAAGTTTGACAGCTTCCAACACTTCTTGAACTGAATAAGGACCGTTAAGATCCAGATGGGAGGGAGAGAGCTTGTTTCTCATCACATCCTCAAAACAACTATCCCCGGAAGGATTAGAGGATGAGAACAGATTCTGGTAGTACCTTCTAGAAATTTCCTCTATCTAATCCCAGCCATAACACATCTCCCCATTCTCATTCTTAAGTCCAAAGATATCATTAGTCTTCTTAGCATACGAGGCCTTTGCATGAAAGAATTTTGATTCATGTCTCCCTCCTTAAGCCAAGAGACTCTTGACCTTTGTTGCCACCAGATTTCTTCTTTCATTGCAAGCAACTCAATTTAAAACAGGAGTCTCTTTCTGTTATTGTCAACACCCATAGTAAGAGGGACTTTCGAAAACTCAGCTAGTTCCTTCTTTTTAACAGAAATCTTCCACTTGATATTTTTAATGGACCATCCTTTCCACTAAGATAACTTCCTAGCACATTCATCAAACTTCTGCCCCAGATTCAGATGGTTCTTACCCCACACACTAGTGGAAAAAATGTTTTTAACCACGGTTATTTTGCTTATATACCACGGTTAGGAACCGTGGTTTATGCTCCCGTTGCATATAGAAAATTGCCTATATACCACGGTTGAAAACCGTCGTTTAAAAGTAGACTATATACCACGGTTTGCTATGACCGTCGTTTAAGACCAATTTTGGACGCGGTCCTCAACGATTTTAAACGACGGTTCAGGAGAGAACCGTGGTATAAAGTCCTTTTATACGACGGTTAAAGGTCAAAACTGTGGTATATTATCTATAAAAGCAACGAATAAACCACGGTTATACATATAACCGTGGTTTATAGTCTATGAATTTTTTTTCAAAATCGCCGGCGATTTAGAAGCGCCGCTTCGCAGATATCAAACAGAGCACAAAAGAGAATGAAGAGGCTAGAACATGTGTGTTCCTTGTTTACGATTTAGGGTTGCAAAATAATGAGTGAAGAATGGAGGCGTAGTATGTTCCTTGTTCGTGGTGGGTTGCAAAATTACCGTGAAGTTGAAGAGAATGAAGAATGGAGGCGTAGGCAATGTCCTTGTTCGCCGGTTATTGGTTGCGAAAATTACAGTGAGAATGAGTGAGTGAGGACGAGCATGTTCCTTGTTCGCAAGTGTAAGCTGCAAAAATTACCGAAAAACAAGAGAATGAGTGAGGACGAGCATGTTCCTTGTTCGCGATATAGGGTTGCAAAAATTACCGTGAGCTAGTTGAAGAGAATGAAGAATAGTTGCAGAGCATGTTCGTCGGTTTGGGTTCCAAAATTACCGTGAGGTTGAAGAGAATGAAGAAGAGTTGCAGAGCATGTTCGTCGGTTTGGGTTCCAACATTACCGTGACATTGAAGAGAATGAAGAAGAAGAGTGCTTCGTCGATATATATGAGAATACAGAGAAAGCGCCGCGTTAAATTTCGGCCGAAAATTAAAATTCCTGCCTAGACTATATACCCCGGTTGATAAAAAAACCGTGGTTTAATATAGTAAGATGTGCAATATAAATGACGGTTGCCTAGGAACCGTGGTATATTCACTCCGGCATGTACTATATACCACGGTTGCCCTGAAAACCATGGTATATAACTAACCTATATACGACGGTTCCGGAAAAACCCGTGGTATATGCGCTCTGGTATGCACCTTAAATGACGGTTTCTATGATAACCGTGGTTTATAAACTTTAAACCACGGTTTTCCATTTAACCGTGGTTTAAACACCGTCATTAAAAACATTTTTTCTACTAGTGACACTTCTTGGATAATAGCCTTACACTTCTCCTCCACACACCACCCATTTTTAAATCTAAAGCTTCTCGTTGGAGCTTTATGGTTACTGAAGAATCTGATGAGGATTGGACAATGATCTGAATTCTCACGTGGAAGATGCTGAACAGAGAGATTTGGAAAGGACTGCATCCCAAGAGGGCAACTGAAAACTCTATCCAATCTACTTATAGAGTTTTTAGCATCCAATTGACAATTGGTATATGTACCAGCCTCACCAAAGAACCCCATGTCATGGAGGTCACAATAAGCAACAGCTTGTCTAAATGGTTTCATCTGTTTTCATGCCTTCTTTTCCCTCCAGTTTTTTCATAGTTTACATCTGATTAAAATCCCCAACCACGATCCAAGGCAGATTAATATGATCTCTTAATAATCTTAGCAGCTTCCAAGAGAGGTGCTTTAAATTCCAATCTGACCACCCATAAAAACCAGTGAAAATGAAAGGATTACCTCCCTGAAAGGCAACTACCACTAACATATGATGTGTGGAAGAGTTTAGTTGCTCGATCTCCGTACCAATGCCAACTCTCCACATCAGAGCCAAACCACCACTTCTTCCTCTGCTACTAACTGCCTCTCCACAATAAGAGGGAAAAAATCGAAAAAAACCAGACATATCTTCTTGGGTTTTATGAGTCTCCATTAGGAAAATAATTGTCGGATTATGAGCATCGATTAAACTCTTCACCCAAAATTTCGAATTGGACTTACCCAGCCCCCTACAATTGAGGGAGATGCAAGTCATCACACCTACCAAAACTCACTCACACCTGAGACACAAAACTAACAGTCTCAACCAGTCAATACACCAGACCAGATCAACTCTTCCACTAGCTCACAATTGCTTGCCTACAGGGGAGACTAGCTGATGCAGAGACAAGGGCAGAAGGGGGGAATAACAGGACCCACACCCACCAAACAACCCAGGGTAAAATCAGAATCCACCGATAGCCAATCACAAAATCGATGCCCACAACAATCTGAATATCCTCGCAAAGCGATAAGTTGGATCGCCGTTTACCTTCTTCTCTGGGTACTGCTTCACTTCGACTTAAAAATCTACAACTCACTGATGGAGGCCTTCAATTCGCGATTGGACACAAAGGTCCTAAGGAATGGAGGAACTGAATCCCCAGATGGTGTTGAGAAAAAAAAGCCGGAGCGCTTCAACTGGATAGCACCTCCAAGCATCCACAGATGGGAAGAAGATAAATAGGGTAATTCCTAAAATAACACTCCTGGGAGACGAATTCATACACCATGTGCCACATCGGATGCTGAGTCAGTGGGATGGGAACGGTGACGTTGTTTGTTCAAAAAAATGATTTTGTTAAATCGTCTTTTCTACCGATGATTTCTCATCTAATGAACGGGTGTGCTTATTACTCTTGAAGGGTTCTAAGTCTCGACAGAAACCTTTCTCCCTCCCCATTCTTCTCATTTCTTCTTCCGCAGTTGCTTCTCTTCTTCCCCTCTCTCTGTTCTCCTCTGCCCCAGAGTCCACCAGCACTGGAGAAGCAGGCCGCCGTCGTTGCCAGAGAGCGCCGCCACCGACCACCAGCCACCACCACTAACCACCTGCAACTTGCACTACATTTTGAGGTAAATATCTAACCCTAAATTAGTTAGGGATTGTTATGAAATTAGATATTGTTAGTAAATTGGTTAATTAGTACATTAGTGACTGATTATATGTGGTTGTCTGTCAAATTGTAGTGGTAAGTGATTGTTTGTGAAATTGTAGTGATAATTGATTGTTTGTGAAATTGTAGTGATAATTTATTGTTTGTTTATGAAATTGTAGTGAATATTGATTGTTTGTGAAAGTAGGAAATTGTGGTTTTTTGTGAAATTAGGGAATGTTGGGAAATTATGGTTGTTTGTGAAATTGAAGTCATAATTAATTGTTTGAAGTGTTTTAGGAAATTATATGTAATTGATAAGGTTAAATTACAGTATTAGTTGCTGAATTATAGTGTTTTACAATATTATAGTGTTAGGTTATTATTTTTGGTTTTTTGGGTAATTGTGTCTACAATCAGCCAGTTGTTGGGAATGTTGGATTAAATCTTTTATTATTCAATGGTGTTCTCAAATAGGTGGATATGTCCGCCTTTATCCAGTTTTTGTATCATGTTAATGGAAAAACTGTGCATGGGATAAACGGAGCTGGTTATGAGGGTGGGAAGAAGAAGCTCCTTTAGTTAGTGTGTCGACACCAATTATGAGTAGCTTATTGCTCAGATTGGTAGTCGTTTCGGTATCAACATGTGCATCCACGAAGTGAAATTATCACAGAGGATGGGTCAGTGAGTGAATGACGACACTACAAAGTGGACAGTGATACCCATTGAAGATAATGAGGATGTTCAAAATGTCATGTTCTACTGTCGGGGTGAAGGGCCGCGAGATATTTTCTATGAATTGTACACTGAAGTACATGAAAACCAACCACCCCAACACTTCTCACCTCCTCATCTTATCAACACCAAGCCCCTCCAACCTTCACACCACCAAAAACCAAACCCCTTTGCCTTCTTCATATTCTCCACACCAAACACAAATCATCTCAAACACTTCTCACCTACTCAATGCTCCTACTCAAAATGAAATCTCTTTACATGCACAAAATCCTTCCTCGTATCCAATACCCGTTGAAGATCATCACCAACATGAAGTTGGTGAAGAAGAGATGATGGATCAATTTGATGATGATGGTGACTTGCATGAAGGCTTCAAGGAGGATGAGATGGAAAGGCTAGGAGGTGGTTCATCTGACTATGATGATGATGATGATAATGATGGTGGTGGTGATGATGCCACACCGCTCATGTGTCTACTGATGTGGTCACTACCATCACCGGGGACGACGATGCTTCTCTTGTCCATTCATACCCGTTCTACAACGCCGGTGGTGGTAGTGGTATTATGAGGTGGGAGGAGGAACTTGAATTGGAACTAGGAGATTGGAGCTAGAGTGATGAATTTAAAAAGGGTATGCTTTTCCGGACCAAAGATACGCTGATACATGTAGTGAAAAGACACCATATTATTTATCATCGATCGTTTGTGGTGAACCGGTCAACCACAAAGTTGTGGGATATCTACCGCCCAGCTGAAAATGAGTGTGGATGGGGATTGCGTGCTTCGATCACGAAGAAGCGTCCTACTTCTTTTATGATCACCATTGCTGAAGGCCCACACACTTGTCTGAACTCCATCTTGAGTCAAGATCATCCGCATCTTGAATTGAGATTCATGGCTTGCATATTCACCAAGTACGTCAAAGAAAATCCCTACATCAGAGTTGGTGATCTTCGGACAGTGATAGTTGATCAGTTCCAGTATTCTGTCAATAGGAAGAACGTTTGGGCGGCAAAGGTGAGAGCTATTAAGATGGTGTACAGTGACTGGGATGATTCGTACAGCTTGCTACCTCACTTATTACGGGAAATTCAGCACACAAACCATGGCACAAAGGTTGAAAGTAAGTGTCACGATACTAATCCTGGCTACAGTATATTCAAGAGGGCGTTCTGGGCTTTTGGACCATGCATTGATGTGTTCTGACATTGCAGACCAGTGATATGAATTGACGGTACCTTCTTGTATGGGAAGTACAAGCATAAAATTCTCATTGCATGTGCAAGTGACGCTAACACATAGTGATCCGATGTTATATCCGCTCACGAGGATAGTGCTCCGATTTGCTTAAAATCTAATCGTCATGCTGGGATCCTTGCTGTAGTGGAGCGATCAAACGGGGTATGACAACCCCCAAATGTGCACTGAAGATTTTGTGTTTGCCACATCGTGAGCAACTTCAACAAAGTGGAAAGAAGTGCAGGGCTGAAGAAGATGGCCTCTAGAGCAGCCCTAGCATCACAACCCCATAAGTTTGATATTTTCATGGTAGAGTTGAAGAGTGCCAGTGTCACTGCCCTTGATTTCTTTAACATTATACCAAAAGAGTAGTGGACATTCGCACATGACGGTGGGCATCAGTTTGGCATGATGACTACAAACTTGAGTGAGAGTTATAATGTCGTTTTGCTCGGTGCTAGAAATTTGCCTATTGCTGCATTGGTCGAGAAGACGTTTATAATTGTGTGAAGTACTTTGACACACGAAGAGGCAAGCATCACAATTGTAGCAAGAGGAGAGGTGTATGCTGGGTGGCTAATGAAGAAACTGTAGTGATGGAGACAATCAGTCAACGCTCACAGTGTTACGAGATTCGACGGGCCTAGAAAGTTGTTCGAAATCCCCACTGCCTAGAGCATCATCTCATGGGTTCAAGGGTGGCAATCGACACACCATGAAGTTGAGGGACGGTCATTGTACTTGCCAGAAATGACAAACTTTCAGAATTCCATGCTTACACGCATGCGCAGCAGCTGCCTTCATACACATGAACAATAATACTCTTATGGGACCGTGGTACATTTGGAAGAAGCAGCTCAACGTGTACAACCGACTTTTCGTCCCATTTGGTGATCAGCATTCGTGGCCTCCATCATATTTCCCCATCATTTTTCCCGATCCATCTTGTGTGCGAGGAAGGGAAGGCCAAGGTCAACTCGTATTCATAATGAGATGGATTTGAAGGATCTGAAGAAGAAGACTAGGTGCACCAAGTGTGAGCAGAAGGGTCATGATAAGAGGAGATATCCTAATAAGAGTGGTTCTTAGTGTTTGTTGTTTAGTACTTGTTGATTGTTGTTGTACTTGAATTTATTTGTTAGACATCGTCTTTGGTTTGTATTGTTCATTGAAATATTAATGCAATGATTTTTATGTTTCTAAAAGTAGCATATCCTACTTTTTTTTAAATACAAGCTCTTAATATAGTTGAATGTTTGTTATTAAATTTTCAGCTACATATGGATCCCGACTCACCTCCTGGCTCTATTCTTAGACATCAGCGTAGTCATAGGTCTATGTCCATGTGGAATGGGAATGAGTACTAGGTACTAAATTGTCGCCGCTTCGAAGCTAGTTTACGACGTGGCTCGCATGTGCCTTACGACTATAGGATGCGCTCTTATTTCGAGGCTTTAGGATTCTATGGGGTAGCTAGTCTAGCGTTCATCTCCCTGGATTGGCATTTGATCACTGCACTAGTGGATAGATGGCGTAGAGAGACACATACTTTCCATATGCTGTCAGGGGAGACCACCATCACTTTGGAGTACATAGCTCTGCTATCTCTTCATCTGTCGGTTCCTCTATTTCTGCGGGTTCCTCATAGTAAATGTATTGCCTCGTGAGCAGAGATCTGAAGTCTCTAAACTGTGTGGCAATTCCCTTCATCACATCATCCTTCATAGAAGGATCTATACTGAATCAGGACTATATGCAAAAAAAATGGATTAGTGTAAAATAGTAACTACATTAATCTTAAAACAAACTATAAACATCAACAAATACCTGAAGACGCTCAAATATCTGCTTCTTCAACGCCGGAGGCACTTGCTTCCAATGGTGGTTTATATTGCAATATGAACTCACCAAATGCCTAGCTAGAGCAGTAAAATCATTTTTCCATGTACCTATGGGCTGATTCAACTCATTGAACTGCAAAGGCTTGGTCGGGGGGGCTCTATTTGCTTTCAGCGCACGGGTAACCCCTCATTTTTTGGGTTTCTTGAGAGGCGGAGGAGCAACTTGTATCTCTTGTGCTTCCTGTGAAGGCCCAGCTGCCTCAGTTTGCTGTGCTGGGATGTTTGATGTCTTTGATTTCTTTTTACCACCTCGTGTGGTGCGTTTTGCCAGTCTACTCTGTTGTGGCTGAATTTCCCCAGTCGTGAGCAGCTGTCCTATAGGATCGTCAATCGGATGATCATCCACTGAGGAAAAAAAACACAAACATTAGATCAATATTCATGGAACGATGTATAATTGTAAAAATAAACATAATAATTAATTTTGATAACATTGTAACAACAATAATACGAATCATATAATGTATATTCAACCAATGGTGTTACCTAGACATAGTAACATATATCATGATCTGTTTTCTACCCAAACCCCCTCATTATGGTTTGGTCGAGCGTAGATGGTCTGAACATCATCATTTTTTAAATCATCAGTTGAATCATGTAACCCTGTATGCAACGATACTGTTTCGTCTGTCATCTCACTTTCATCATCGTCGTTGTTTTCATCCTCAAACAAAACCGGTCTTCTCCCTGGAAGAACAATAAACTATCTACTATCTTTTGGGTCTTCAACATAAAACACCTGGTCACAGTCTTTACCCAACACAAATTGTTCTTCCTTATAATTTGTAACACGTGAAAGATCAACCAAAATAAGTCCTTTATCATTTTGGTCTCCATGTCGGTTGTCCACCCAATTGTAGCGGAACACTAGAAACGAAACAATGTGATAGTTTAGTTCCCATATGTCCTCTTTGACACCATAATACCAACTACTACTGCTCATTGGTTGAACCTGGTTACCGAGACCATATTCAGTCACCGATGCTTCAATTTTTACCCCACTGTTCTGATGTATTAATTTAGCATCTTGGCGTGCAGTGTAGTATGTATATCCATTAATGTCATACCCTTCAAACGATACAACATCTGTTCCAGGACCAACAGCTAGACATCTGATTTCTTCACTGACATCCTCGGGGTTCAATGAAGCTTGCTCAAACACATATACCTTAAACCATTGGACGAATACTCGATTTTGTTCTTTTTTAAGCCAGATACGGTTTTTGGTAGGGTTTTGTCGACTCAACTCAGCAATGTGAATATCGAAGTAGGGTTCAACAACCTCAAGGTGTTGTAGTACAAACAAATGTGCCTGATTAATAAGATCACGAGAGATACGCACGACCTTTTTGCCAATAACTCCTTTACCCTTAAATCTACCATGGTGACGTGGTTTGGGAATACCAATTGACTCTGCATCGTTCAAATAACTTGTCACGAATTCTGTGACTTCCTCAGTCATTGTTGCTTCGATGATACTGCCTTCCGGTCTATATCTGTTTTTCATTCTACCCTTCAGAATCCCCATATATCGTTCGAAAGGATACATGTAACGTAAGTAGACCGGACCACACAATTTGATCTCTCGGACAATATGCACTACTAAATGCACCATTATGTCGAAGAAAGATGGTGGGAAATACATCTCAAGCTGGCATATTGTCACAACAATTTCATGTTGTAGATCATCGAGGGTGTCTGAGTCAATTGCCTTGCAGCAGACAGCGTTGAAGAAGAAACATAATCGAGTTAGAGCATTTCTGACATTTTCTGGTAATATCCCTCGTATTGCAACTGGAAGAAGATGCAACATTAACACATGATAATCATGAGATTTCATGCCTAACAGTTTCAAATCCTTCATAGAAACTAGGTTCTTCCAGTTTGAAGAGTACCCAGATGGTACCTTCAATGAGTGCAAACATTTGTAAAAACTTAATTTTTCACTCTTAGAGAGGGTATAACACGCAGGAGGTAGATATGTTCGCTTCTCATCCTCTATTGGGTGTAGTTCTTTCCGTATGCGCAACTCTTGCATATCTATCCTCACCTTCAATCCGTCTTTCGTCTTGCCGGGTATGTTGAGCAAAGTACCACTCACTGGCTCACCGACGTTCTTCACAATGTGCATGATATCCAAACAATGTCGAACACGCAGATGCCGCCAATACGGTAGATCCCAAAAAATGGAACGTTTTTTCCAAATGTTCTTTGGCGGCTTGGATGTGTTTCCAAAGACATTTTCAATGTCTTTTACCTTTGCATACACTTCCTCTGAAGTCAAAGGCAGACGAGCCACACGAGTCTTGGGCTCATTGTTAAATAGCTTTCGCTTTCTCGAACGGTAAGGATGGTCTACTAGAAGAAATCGTCGATGACACATGTAAACATTTTTGCCGTAGTGCTTCAGACGATCTGAACAAGTGTCATCCTCACATACCGAACACGCTTTGAATCCTTTCGCCGAGTATCCTGACAAGTTCTCATAGGCAGGAAAGTCGTTCACAGTACAGAACAACATCGCCTTCAGTGTGAAATTTTCTTTCGCATGAGCATCATATACCACTGTCCCTTCATTCCACAACAACTTCAGATCGTCGATCAGTGGTGCAAGATATACGTCAATGTTATGACCAAGTTGCTTTGGACCAGAAATTAGGAGTGATAACATAATGTATTTTTGTTTCATACACAGCCATGACGGTAAATTGTAGATCACTAGTAGCACGGGCCAAGTGTTAAGCTGACTGCTCAACGTGCCATACGGGTTCATCCCATCGGTACACAATCCAAGCCTCAGATTCCTATCATCATCCCCAAAATGATGTTTGAATTTTCTGTTGATATTTCTCCACTGAGGTCCATCTGCAGGATGTCTTAATTTTTCATCAATTTTTCTACCATTCGCGTGCCATCGTAAGTTCTTCGCATCTTTCGGGTTGGCAAACAACCGTTTGAATCTAGGAATTATCGGCAAGTACCACAATACTTTCACTGGATGATTTTTTTCTAAAAGGAGGAATCCTCATCCTTGTCCTTGTACCGGGACAACAAACATTTAGGACACTTGTCTAGATGTTCGTATTCACCCCTATACAGCACACAGTTATTTGGGCAAGCATGAATCTTTTTATATTCAACTCCCATCGGCCACATCCATTTCTTTTCCTCGTAGGTGGATGTAGGAAGACCATTCTCATCAGGAAGCATATCATGTATCAGCTCTAGAAATGACGTGAAACACTTGTCACCAACTCCATATTTCCCCTTTAAGTTGAATAAATTAAGTACAACACTCAATTTTGTGTATTTAATGCACGCAGGGTACAAAGGTGTCTTCGATGCGTCCAACAATCTTTGATACTCTTCCGGCTTATCGACAAAAGTATCCGCAACATTTTCTAGCATTTCATCCATTTGCTCATCATGGTGAGTGGTCTCACTGTCATCGAATCCTGAATCACTTACGTAGTGTTTGTATCGAAGGGAAAAAGGAGGGAATGGGAAAAAAATATGGGACACGGTCCCTTTCTGTTGTTTGTTAATATACAATTGTGCATTGGGAATGGGAACTGCTATGAATTTTTCCCCTCAAATCATTCCCGTGGTCATCATTGTGGAGGGTGATTTTTCGGTATGAGGGGGGGTCTATCTAAATATGGTCTGACTAAAAGCCTAGATCCTAGAAATTGCCATTCTGTGGAGGGTGAAGACCCGTTATTTATGGTGTCCCTCAAATACCTACTCTATCGTCCGTCTTTCCCAGAAAGCATAAAGGGGAGTGGAAGTGCGCACTACACCCGCTCTCAATGGGCTCCACGCGAACTTATGCCCTAAGGGCGGAATTGACTAGAGTCGCCACCTAGTTTGACCTAAGATACTAGGAAGGAAAGGAAGGAGGGTTCTAAGAACCGCTGGTTGACTCTGAATTTATTGCCTATGGATGGGGCTTATCCGGTCATACTAGAGATTATGTGCGGGTTCACACTGGGTTACACCCCTTAGAAGTGACAACGACCACGACTTTGGATTGGTGCCCGAGAAGATCTCGGTCTCCAATTGTCGGGATTGCCTTCTTTAAAAACCTTAAGAGAGAGATTCAATTAAATCCAAAGGATAGTATTGAGTGTGGGTTGAGGAATAGATGATTTAGAAGAGTTGAAGAATAGGCTGGTCTTGGAGTTGGTTTGGTTAAAGTGTTAAGAGGTTTTGATTGTTTTGTGGTTGTTTTGGCTTTCACGGGGATTAAGAGGATGATGGAAGTTTTGAGGAGTAAAAGGGCATTTTGGTCATTTTTGGTGGAGTTAAGGGGTATTTGGATCATTTGGTGGAATTGAGGAGTTGTTTGTGTTTGTGAAGTTCGGATCTTGAAATGGTCAGGTTCTTGAAGTGTTTTGGGAAGTCGAAAGTGTTGAAGAGAAATTCGGGTTTTCAAAACGATCGAGTATGGAAGAGGATACATGGTTTGAAGGTGTTCGGGTTTTGAAGATGTTTCAGGTTTCTGATGACTAAGGTTGTTCGGGAGTATTCGGGAATTGGAGATCCTGTGTGACTTGGAGCCCTAATGGAAGGGTTGGATTGGTTTACTCAGAATTGTCTCTCTTAAAATTTTAATCATTTTTGTTGTAAAAGGGTGGATAATCCCAAGGGATTACCCTATGTACCCCCTCGAACACGACACTTAATTAATAGTAAGTGCTGAGGCTCGAAAGATGGGGCAATGAATTTATGTCGAAAAAAAAAGGATTCAGAGAGAAACACCATTAATGAGATGTTCTCGGTCGAACCCTAGTAACGTCTCTAACTCCTGGGTTTTAAAACGTTAAAAACCGAAAACATTGAAATCAAGCGGAAGGGAGCTAGACGATTCTAAAATCCCGGCTGCAACTAGGAAGGCCGTTACTTCCCTAGCACCCCGCCTTGTAAAAATCTAGGCTGCAAATAGGGGAGGTTTGTCACCCTAATGCCCCGCCTAAAGAGATCCAGACTGCGACAATGGAGGTTATGACCCCAGTGCCCTGCCTCGGATTTTTATTTTGGGAAGGGAGACAAACGATGTTCTAACCATGGAGGGAATGTTTTGAAGGGGTTAGACATTTCTTGCTCCCTGAAAACGGTTTACTTGAGTAAAAAACTGAGTTGGAAAACTTTTGAAGTTGTTCGGAATTCTCTATAAAGAAACACTGATTTTGAGAAATGTTTTAGGAGAAAACTTTCTGTATATGTGAGAAGAACTTTCTGCAGTTGAGAAGAGTTTTCTGTGATGTGAGAAGAGTTTTTCCTTTTGAAATTTCACAAAATGGTTTCTTGGAAAACTTGATGAAATTTGAATAAAGTAGTTGTTTGAAATTTGAGAAAAAAAAAGATTTTTAAGGTTAAAACTGAAAAAACGAGAGACGTTTTTGGACTTTTGAATGGGATTTACAAGTTGAGTTTGAATTGGATGAAATGAATCAGGATTTGAGTTTGAATTGAATTGAGCTTAATGAATTGGGTTTGAACGGATTGGGTCAAGGTTAGACCAAATCAAAGTGGGATCAAGTCAAACTGGGGTCAAGGTCAAAGCTCAGGTTGGTCAAAGGTCAAAGTTCAGGTGGTCAAAGGTTCGGGTCAAGGTTCAGGTGGTCAAAGGTCAAAGTCAAAGTTCAGGTTAGAGTTCGGGTGGTCAAGGGTCAAAGTCAAAGTTCAGGTTAGAGTTCGGGTCAAGGTTCAGGTCAAAGTTCAGATGGTCAAGGCTTGGGACTTGGATTATATTTTTTTTTTGTGGACTTAGGTTATTTTTGTGAACTTGGATTGGATTAAAGTTGGATAACATTTCGTGGGTGAGTTTCTTTTTGAGATTTGGAGAGGATTTGATTTTGGTTGGACTTGAAGTGTTGGGCTAAAGGGTTGGTTTGTGGACTTGGGCCTATTTTGGACTCTAGGCCATGGGCTTTGAGTTTTGGGCCGTGGGTAATGGGCCGATGTGGGTAATGGGCCGAGTTTGGGCTTGGGTCTGGGGCGAGTTTGGGCTTTGGGTCGTATTGGGCTTGGGTCTGGGCCGAGTTTGGGCTTTGGGCTTGGGTCTGGGCCAAATTTGGGCTTTGGGCCGTATTGGACTTTGGCCGAGTTAGTGCTTTGGGCCGTATTTGGGCTTTGGGCAGTATTTGGGCTTTGGGTTGTATTTGGGCTTTGGGATGGCTTTGGCCGAATTTGGGTAATGGGCTGATGTGGGCTATGGGCCTGGGCCGAGTTTGGGCTTTGGGCCAAATTTGGGCTATGGGACTGGGCCGAGTTTGGGCCTTTGGTTGGTTTGGGCCTAACTGAGATGTGGGCTGGGTTTGGACGTTGGACCAAGTTGAGTAGTGGGCCGGGCTGAGGTTGGGCCGGGTCTGGACATTGGGCCAGTTTTAGAAGTGGGCTGGTCTGAGAAGTGGTGGTCTTGATGGAATTGAGCCCCGATTTGGAGATTGGGCTTTGAAAATGGATTTCTAAAAATGGGCTGATAAATAAATAAATACAAGAAAACTTGAAACTATTAGAGGCTAGTGGGCTTAAGTCATGTCTGAATAAAATTAACTGGATTTACAAATGGATTGGATTTTGTTGATTGTACATTTATTCTGAAATTAGAGGATAATTTGGAAAGTTTTAAGGAAAACGGGTATTCCTCTAATGGACCGTGTCTAGGACCCGTATGCATTGAGGATACCCAAACCTAGAGCTTTTCTAAAATGGGCCTCAAAGGCCCACAAAGAGGGCAACCTAATGGGCTTTCTAGGGCCACCTGTTTCAGCCCGTTTGGCTGTTTATGAACTGGGCCTGAAGCGAAATTAAATTTGGGCCAAGGGTTACCCAGGCCCAAACAGGTCCAGCCCATCAAGATGAAACAGAAATGTAGACATGAACTTCAAAAGATAAGGGACTGTGTAAATAACACATATATAAACATGGATTTTAAAAGCGATCAAGGTGAACCATATACATGAATTTCGAAAGCCACCTAAACAAATCATGTACATGTAAAAGGGGTTCAGAAACTATATACGCAGAAATAAATCCTCAAAGCTGCCTGAGTGACAAGTCAGATTTATTTAACCCTAGACGCTCAATAACACACCAACGAAATGAACCCTAATGTGGGGGTTGCTAATCAGTTGTAATTCTCACACTATTTTTATCTTTCAATGATCAAGCATAGGTCACAAGTAAGAGAAAGAGTCTGAGAGGTATAAAATATAGAGGACAGGCTATATACAACAAAATGACGAATCAAACTTGGAAATGGTTGACAGATTAATAATAAGCATTACCCAATCTACTTAATCTAGGCTAAACAGACTAACAAAGGTGAGGACCCTAAATGTGGGACTTCTAATTCGTTTTAATATCCTTTCTGTCTTTTATCCCCCAGTGATTAAACAAGTACTCCAACTGAAAAAGACCAAAGAGCTAATGTCTACAAATTAACAAGTCTGTTTTATTACAGGGTGAGGATTAAACTGGGTCATTGCTTTCTTCCCAATTGGAAAAAGCTCCTTCAAATGATTTTCTTTCAGAATTCATACTGCATTGAATAATTTCAAAATACCAACTTAAAACTGTAGCTGATATTCCAGGCTTTGGTTTTTACCCAACAGAACGCAAAGGCCTTATTCAGATCTCCTTTTAACTTTCACTTCCAGTCAAATTAAACACCGAGAAATGAAGAAAATTGTGTAGATGAGTAATACATGCATCAGAGACTTGCAGCAATACTCAGAAACATTCAGTAATTCTATCATCAGTATAGCATAGATTCTCACATTCATACAGAAAGACATTCTTATCAGGAGTGAACGAATCAGACAAACTGAAGCTTGAGTTAGAAATTGGTGTACCAGAATATGTAGAAATTAAAAAAAAAAACCTGTGAGGATAACACACCAGGAAAAGAAACAGGTGGTAGTAGAAGTCAGGTAAATGAACAAACATCATAAAAAAAAGGATAAAATGAAGGAACAAAATGAGGACAGAACGAAGTATGGGGTTCAGTTTACTTATCGCGGAGAAGCCATATCAATTTCTGCAAAAGAACAAACTCGAAAGGGTTTCCATACCACACAACATCAATAAGCAAACTCTGTACCGGTGAACCAAATCCAAACCCCATTGGGTAGTAGACACGCATAACAAGAGGGAAATACCTCCAACAGCGGATGTCAAAACAACATTACAGGGATCCAAAACTCTTACTCAACTCAGTCATGAGGGGCCGATTGAACCAACCGCTCTAAACAGATTAACGCATCAAATGTATAACCAAAATAAAACGATAGAACGAACTAATAGCAAAGGGCACTGGTCGATACCATAAATCGTGCGGATCGCAAACTAAACACCATATTCACGAGCTAGATTCCGGGTCAGTTATCTTAGTATAACTCAAAACGTAACAAAACATCAATGAGAATAACAGAGGCGAACATATGTTGCGGAGTCTCGGTCGGGGCACATAGCAAATTAACGTCCCGACTTCTTGCCCTGTTCATGAACTTCAAGGTTCATAGCAGGCTGGATATTCATCCAGAAGCAGACAATGTGGAGAAGATCGACACAGAGTGAGAAGCAAAAGTGAGAGAAAACGAAGGGAGCAAGGGATGATGGTTTATATTTCCAGATTGTCCCTGGAAACCATATCCGCTTGTCCAATATGAATTTTAAGCATATGCATTTTCTAGAACCAAAGGCATGCAAAATGGAGATTCGAGGCTCTGGTCCCGAAATCTTACATAAACGGACAGGAGAAGATAAACCGATTCTTCTTCCATTTTCTTTTTCGGAAACCGCCAACTTACAATGCAAAACCGAGAGCGAGATCGTAAGAAAACTTGAAACCGGGATAAAATGGACCGAACGAAATCGAGTATATAAAAATATAGAAACGGCGGAGGAGTAACATAATCAAAAATGTTCAGTAAAGAAACTCGAATTCAAAATGGAAGAAACAAAATAAGAAGAAGTAAATAACAACAGAAGGTGGAAGAGAGGGCAAAGTGAAATCCGTTTGCAACGAGGGAGCAGGCGCGACTTACCCCACTCCTAGAATGTCGAAGTCAAATAAAGGATAGGAGGTTAAAGCTTGACGATGGGTGATCGGAGAAGATGGTAAGTTTCCGTACAGAAAGAAATCCGGCATGTGGGTTTAGAGGCGATTCTCGGCGGAGGTATGGAGTCAGTGGTGGGTGTAGGCGGAGGTGACAATTTAAAGGTGGAAGATGATTTCGCAGTGGCGATTCCCCCGCAGAAGGATGAAGGCGAGATGGGATTTTGAAGGGAGTTCGACAACCGTCCAACTTCTTCAGGTTTGAATAGCGAGGAACAATCAAGAGAATGTTGGAGGGGGGTAATCGGCTCTTTTAAAAACATGCCCATACTGTAGGGTTTTTTTGTAAACGTGGGCTTACCAAGACTGGAGTGGACCGACAAAAACAACAAAAAAATTAAAAATGAGTTCTGCCCATACACAGGTAAATAAAAAACGAGTTCTGCCCATACATGGGTACGTACTCAAAACCTCCACGCGTTCCCTCCTACGCCTTACCCGGCTAAGCTGCGACGGTACTTAGTACATAATGGCAACGACCAATACAAAAGCTATGTCGTGAGCTAAAATAAATTTAAAACGCTCCACCCCCCTTGCCAGGGATCGAACCCACGATCGACTGGTTGCATGGCGAGTACCTTGACCAACTACGCTGGGTAGAACTTCAGTATATTCATGGGAGAGATAATACAAGACCGTTAAATTCGACTGGATAACTTTGTTTTTCAAGAGCTACGAATCCAAAAGAAAGTATATACAATAAAAAGAGATGATTAATCTAATGCATGAAATTATGGAATCTAAAAAAGGTTCAAAACATAAAGAGGTATAAATAAATAGAAGAGCACATGCACATGAAGCAATAAAATAATGTCCACGAGATGATGATGCAAACGCATAAAATAAAATAAACAAAATAATGACGGAAATGATGATGATAAAAATAATAAGAAAATCAACCGGAAATAATAAGTAATAATGATAAGAAAGTAAGAAAAGTATGAATCAAACGAGTGCATAAAACAATGCAAGGTAATAACAAAAAGGTGAAATATTTTAAAAACAAAAGCAATAAAATAAGTATACAAAATGAAGTCAGTTAAAAAACAGATTACAATAAAAAAAGGCTCGTGCTCCTTTTCCATAGGAATGTGAGATTTAAATGTCGGAGAAAAAGAAATTATTTTGGTTGAAAACAGGGACGACCATCCTGTTTCTAGAAGCATGCTTATTCTTGTATTTTGGTTTCGGTATAAAACGGGTGAGAATTTTTGGTGTCTACAGATGGCTCCCCTTGATCCAATTCTGCAATGGAAGGCTTGCAGAGTTGGATCAAGGTTGACGGGGCGCCAAAAATTCTCACTAAGGTGTTATGCGTGCACCGAGAAGCGGTTGCAAGTGGAACACTGTATGAATGCAATAGGAAAATTACACGATGATGAGACGCATGAGGACTTATGACGAGCCTCAACTAAACCTCTTGACGTCTAGTCATAGGACTTATGACGAGCCTATGATACTAACAATTAGATTGAATGGGGTGCACGAGGACTTATGATGAGCCTCAACTGACCTCTTGACATCTAGCTATAGGACTTATGACGAGCCTATAATGCAATTGAAAGTACGAGGACTTATGACGAGCCTCAACTAGACCTCTTGATATCTAGTCATAGGACTTATGACGAGCCTATGATACTAACAACTAGATTGATTGGGGTGCACGAGGACTTATGACGAGCCTCAACTAGACCTCTTGACATCTAGCTATAGGACTTATGACGAGCCTATAATGCAATTGAAAGTATGAGGACTTATGATGAGCCTCCACTAGACCTCTTGATATCTAGTCATAGGACTTATGACGAGCCTATGATACTGACAATTAGATAGATTGGGGTGCACGAGGACTTATGACGGGCCTATAATGCAATTGAAAGTACGAGGACTTATGACGAGCCTCAACTAGACCTCTTGATATCTAGTCATAGGACTTATGACGAGCCTATGATACTAACAATTAGATTGAATGGGGTGCACGAGAACTTATGACGAGCCTCAACTAGACCTCTTGACATCTAGCTATAGGACTTATGACGAGCCTATAATGCAATTGAAAGTACGGGACTTATGACGAGCCTCAACTAGACCTCTTGATATCTAGTCATAGGACTTATGACGAGCCTATGATACTAACAATTAGATTGAATGGGGTGCACGAGGACTTATGGCGAGCCTCAACTATACCTCTTGACATCTAGCTATAGGACTTATGACATGCCTATAATGCAACTGAAAGTACGAGGACTTATGACGAGCCTCAACTAGACCTCTTGATATCTAGTCATAGGACTTATGACGAGCCTATGATACTTTGTGGAGTTGTTCAAAACTTGATGCTTTGAGTGGTTGATTTGAGGATGACTCTGGTCGTGGATTGATTCGGGATTGGATGCTTTTTTTATTTCCTTCATGAAGGATGTGATGGTCGAACGCTTTTTGTTGATGTGGGCCTTGACTTTGTTAGTGCGGGACTTGTATTTCGGTTTTTCTTTTGACAGCCTTGCCTGATGTGCACTATAGTCTCGGGATTTGGAAGGACTTTTGGCTCCAGAGTTCGAGATGGTTCCGGTTATAGCTTTGAGGTGGTTCCGGTATGGCCCTGAGATGGCTCCGGTATGACCCTGAGATGACTCCGGTATGACCCTGAGATGGCTCCGGTATGGCCGGTATGGCCCTGAGATGATCTTCTTGATCGAGGCGGATTTCTCCATAGAGTGATGGCCATGGCCTTGTGGTTCGAGGGGAGGATGGTTTTTATTTGGGACGGGGTCGCACCCTGAAAGGGTTGCCTACGTACTCAACTCCCTGTTGAGATCAGACCTTACGTAGTTCATGTATTTTGGCGAGCGAGGAGTTTGGTGGTGAGGAGGGATGTCTTGCGGGGCATTTCTTTGAACAGTGCCCGAAGGCTTTTGGCCCTTTGCTTCGATGACTGCGCAGTTTTTCACATTACTCAGAGAATGGCTATCGTGTCGGTTGACGAAGGAGACAGGCACTATGTCGTGGCCTCCACTACAAGGAGAGTATACTCATATTTCTCTTTCCGTGGTGTAGGATATTATGTCCGAACCGATGGATGCAAATCAATTCTACATGCATTTTTTGGAATTGGATATGATTGAATGCAAAAGGGATGTCATGTCAAGGGGAGCTTAGCCAAGAATTCTAACTAAGTCAGATTAGTCATCTCTAAGCCACTTCCTTCTTGAAAAATCTTCCCAAAAGAGGTCTCTCGGGATCTCCTATACCTTTCCGTCTCCTCTCTTAAGGCCACATAGGCTTTCTTTAATCGGGGTGATAAACACTCGTTTTTTCCCTTTCTTCCTGATTTCTCTAACACTCGCTTGTGCATGATTGTACTGACAAGATCGGACGCGTTGTAGCCTTTCATGTTTCAAATTTGGTACTTTTCAAATCAAGCAATTACCACCTCTAAGTCGGAGGTCTTTCAATGGGTTATAACGGGGTTGCAGGGTATGTCACATGGGACTGGAGGATTTGTTTGTGAATTGTGAAGCTTTTGTGCAACGGAGGATATGTTTCAACTTTGCCATGGGTGGAGTGATTTTTGAACTTCCTTCGTATTTGTGCGGATTATGATGTGTTCTCATTTTGATTTGCTACTTTCTTTGAGTAGTCTATTTGCACTTCTTTGTGTTTGACGTTCTCGTTCTTATCTATTCCTCAAGTGGGGATGTTTCACGCAATGTGGGGCTTTCATTTCCTCTCTTTACTGTTTTGAGTATTTTGTGTTTCGTTTCTCTCATTTTCATCCTCTTTGGGTATCTCTTTCAAGCTTTCTCCCGTGCTTTAAATGGTGGGGGAAGGAAACATGGCTCCGGATCTTTTCATCCTCTTTTGCAAGGGTGAATTGTTGTGTGATGTGGGCTGATATATCGTGGAGCTATTTCCGAAAAAGGTTAGGTTTCAATGAAAGGTTCAGCGGGGTTCACTAAGGGATCATTTTCAGGGTCAATAAGGCTTTTTGGCCTTGTGGAGGTTTTCTTCGATCCTAAGTGCCTCGTCATCCTTATTGACATATATTTGTTTCCTCTAATATTCCCAAATTTGACATGAATGGTAACGCGCTTTTCTCATCAATGTTTGGTTCTGTGAAGGGAGATCCTCGCATGGTGCTTCAAAGTTTAAATGCTCAAGCGCTCTGGGTTTTGTACGCTCTGTGTTTCTCTCACGCACTCGGCTCTCACGGGTGGTTGAAGATCCTTTCATGACCTCTTCGGGGAAAATGATACAAGAGTTCGACGACCTCTGTGATGACTTATGTGACTTTCCTAGAATTAAAGATCGAGACACACCTCGAGACTATGGATATGTAAATACAAATGCAGTTAAGCTAAACCTAATGCAGATAATAATGATAGTTTTTGTGTGGATGCATTTTTTTGGATTTTGAATGGATGCACATTTTTTTTGTGGATGCATTTTTTGGATTTTGAATGGATGCGTTTTTTTTGTGGATGCGTTTTTTGTGATGGTTCAGACATAATATCGTTTCAACCGGTCGAGATTGACAAGGCTTTGAAATTCTTCTCCGTCCAAATCTGTCAGTAATACAGCACCATGAGGGGTTATCTCTTTGACCAGATACGGGCCCACCCAGTTCGGTCTGAATTTACCCCGTGGGTCTGGTAAATCTTTTCTCAGCTCTTTCAGGACAAGATCACCCACTTGGATGTTTCGTTCTCTGACCCTTTTGTTGAACGCTCTAGCCATTCTCTTCTGGTAACCCTGGATGTGATATAATGCCAGTAGGCGTTTTTCATCAAGGAGAGCTAAGCTGTCATAGTGTTGTTGTAGCCAGTCACTTTCAGCAATCTTCAGTTCATTCGTGACTCGAAGGGTTGGAATTTCAAGCTCGATTGGCAAAACACATTTTGACCCATACACCAAGGAATACGGGGTGGCTCCGGTTGCAGTCTGACAGTAGTTCGGTAACCCCAGAGAGCGTAGTGCAACTTTTCCGGCCAATCTCTGTATGTTTCAACCATTTTTGAGAGTGCACTCTTTACAGCTTTGTTGGCGGCTTCGACTGCTCCATTTAAGGTCTGTATGGGGATGATCTGTGGTAGCGAATGTTGTATTTTTCCATGACCCGGATAGTGTCTCCGTCGAACTGGGGACCGTTGTCTGATACGAACTCTGAGGGAACTCCGTATCGACATATGATATCACGCTCGATGAACTGGGAAACTTGCTTTGATCCGATGTTTACGAACGACCGCGCCTCTACCCATTTGCTGAAGTAGTCTATTGCCACAAGGATGTAGCGGTGTCCATTTGAAGCTTTAGGGTGAATTTCCCCAATGATGTCGATTCCCCATATAGAGAATGGCCAAGGAGCCGCCATGGCCGTCAGGGGTAGGGGAGGCAGGTGTTGCAAGTTAGCATGTGTTTGACACTTGGCGCACTTTTTTACAAATGCATGACAGTCGGCCTCCATTGTTGTCCAGTAGTACCTTAATCTAAGGATTTTCCGGGATAGGGAATGTCCTCCAGCATGGGTCCCACATACTCCCTCGTGGACATCCTTGATGATCTTATCGGCCTCTTTTCGGGTCACACATAAGTGTTGGACTCCATTCGACATTCTCTTGTAGACCCTGGTTCCGTAGATCACATATTCATTTGACATTCTTCTCAGCGCAATGCAGTCCTGGTTAGTTGCCTCTGGCGGGTATTCTCCTTTTCTGAGGAAATTCTCGATGTCCACGAACCATTCATCTTTGGTTTCTTCTGCTTCGATGGCTCCAATCTCGAATGAGGGTATATTAGTCATGGTTATCCACAAAGGGAAGTACAATGAACCGGTCGGTACTTGGACTACTGAAACCAAGGAGTCGGCGAAGATATTCTGGCTACGGTTCACATGCTTGAAAGTCACGTTTCGAAAGCAGGTGACTAGGTATGAAAGGTAGTCATGGTAGGGGATCAATCGTTCTTCTCTGATCTCCAAGTCTAGTTGACTTGTGAAATAACGAGGTTAGAGTCACCGAAGACCTCTAACTCCTCCACTCGCAATTCTAACGCCATTTCATGCCCCAGGATGCAGGCTTCATATTCTTCCATGTTGTTGGTGACCAGGTAGTTGATTTTTACCGCAGCTGGCAACAGATCTCCCTCAGGATGGATCAATAAGATCCCGGCCCCTTTACCCTTATGGTTGACGGCACCATCGAAGTACAATCTCCAACAAGTTTTCCGTAATGTCATGATTTGTTCGTCCGGGAAATCGTCATTTCCGAAGAATTCGGATGCTACAGGGCATTCTGCTAGATGCTCGGCTATGGCACTCCCTTTGATTGATTTCTGAATTTTGAAAGTGATATCAAATTCAGACAACAATAGGGACCATCTGGATAAGCGGCCGTCTAGAATTGGCTTTTCCAGAAGGTACTTTATAGGGTTCATGCGTGCAATCAGAAGAACCTCTTGCCCTAACAAGTAGTGCCTTAGCTTCTTCGTGGCCCAAACCAAAGCGGCACAAAACTTATGGATATCGGAGTATCGTGTCTCTGCAACAACACATTTCTTGCTGATATGGTAGATCGACTTTTCACGCGGTGGGGATCCTTGTTCCTGGGCTAGCATGGCTCCCATTGACGTTTCTCGGGCAGTTAGGTAAAGTATCATCGGTTTTCCCTCTTGAGGTGGTACCAAGACGGGCGGGTTTTGCAAATAGGTTTTTATCTTCTCAAAGGCCTCTTGACACTGCTCACTCCAGACCTTAGACGCATCTTTCTTCAACAGACGGAAGATAGGCTCACAGGTCTCGGTTAGCTGCGTGATGAATCTTCTGATGTACTGAACTCTGCCTAAGAAACCTCTGATTTCTTTTTCGGTCTTCGGAGGTGAAATACCCCAAATCTAATTAATACCTTTAAACTGTTAAATAATGAAGAATTGATCTAGAAACAGATCATTTTGGTTACACATGCTAATCTATGCATGCAAACGTTATGTAAATTAATATTACTATGAGTGCGCATGCAAACTCACGCATGCAAACGTCACGTAAAAATAGTCGTTTTACCATAAACGCTAACGGGTGTAATTCTACTAACGTCTTAACGTACTCATACAAAATACCCATGTACATTTATTAACGAGGATTAAAATCCTTAAATAACAAGCTCGATAAGAGAGCGACAATAAGGAAAATATATACGAACGTTTATACAACAACGACAATGTTCGATCCACGAACGCTGATATAATGTCGTCTTCACGTACGCGTATAAACGCTTACGTACGAACATTAACGGGCAGTAAACCCCTTACGAAACAAGCTCAACTAGGAGAGCGTCATCTAAGAAAAATATATACGAGCGTTTATAAGACTCGGTACACAATAACGTTCACTGTAAAAACGCGAAATATACTAACGAGCAACGTAAATATTTTACGATTGCCTAAGCATTTATAAATGCTAAAATAAATTGATATACACGTTTAAACAATGTAACAACTTATGTTACATAATCCTAATACCTAATATATATCATAAATGCATAAGAAATGTTATAACAATACATATAACAAAGTATACATTTTTTTCCAAACAGCAATATATGTACCGGTTTTATATACCATATTTGGACTTGTTTTATACACTTTCACGCTGATAGCCCAACACCCTGTGTTGGTTCGCGCACACATGCGCGACCAGCATCAGCTTATCCTGCTGCATGCTGAAGCAACGGCATCCATAGCCGTCTTACCCCTGGCCAGGGAGATCAACGTGAACCCTCTCGGTTCCCCGTTGCAACTTGGCACCACGTGCCATCTTGCGCACCTCTAGCGCATCCAGCATCAGCACCCCGGCTGCATGCTGACAACTCGGCATCACATGCCGACCCACGCTCACCAGCGTGTTTGGCGACAACCCACCCGGTTGTACGCCAACAATTCCGGCACCTGGGACATCCCGTGCCAAGCCACGCATAACCAGCGAGGCCAGCGCCAATCTACCTGATTGCGCGCTACCAGAAATAGCACATCTTGTGACACTACCGTACAAGCACGGTCGACAAAGCCTAACTGGCGTCAAGCTGGAAACCCAGCGTCACAAGACTATTCTCGTATTCATGTACCCATCACGGCCTATCTTTCCCCATTTTCAGCTTGGGTCCAAGTACTTTTCTAAACATAACACAAAATTAGGGAAAAGTGATTAAGGATCCAAGAGAAAGTTCATCGAGGACGCCATCAGTCCATTGTAAATTTTCATTAACATAGAAAAGTCATTACAACATTTCGATTATATTACATGGGCCGGTACACAAAACCGGGTACAATACTTTCAAGTTACCGTTAATTATATATATGTACTTGGCATTATTCTCATACCCGTGTAAACGGTGGCAGAGCACAAAGTTGCCCATGTTACTAATCTGCAAGATATGCCCATATTACTACCGATGTGTGTATGCACCGATCAAAAAATAAAGATTGTGGCATACACATGCACCACCGGTATGCTTGCATGCTTAATCATATAAATAAAACCTGTAGTTGCATTAATAGAACCGGTAATATACTATACGTATCTAGCCATTGAAAACGTACAGCATACTCATGGTGGCTTAAGTCATCCATGCATAATTCACCTAACAAAAAAAAATGGTAGCATATCTATACAAACCAACACAAAAAAAAAATCTGCACCTTATACTTCATTTCAGCCGGTTACGTTTGAGACATTATATTATGATTTAAATGTCATAATCATCTTATAAGCTTTATTAATCACACTGCTAGCTGTTATACTACAATAACGCAAATTGTGTACATTCAATCCAGCTGGCTATGTAGTTCCGAAAACCTGCACTAAAGAAGATGGGATTAGTTTGTTAAAATAATGAAATAACAAATCAAAAGTATATCTAGGCCTCCATGAATGCAAGTTGTAATTAAGTAATTAAAGCATGAATATTCAGCCTAATTAATTCCCATCCCTCTTTACCGTATAATCACATGGCAAGCTCAACAAAATTCAACATAGAAAAATCAACAAATCAATCTTACCTAACACCACCTTGACTCCCATGATCAACTCCACATTTCTTCCTTGCATAAATGCCGGAAGTCTAGCTGAAATGGAAGACTTTGACGACCCAAAAATCTGGAGCAAATCAATGACCAAAGACCCCACCTAACATGCCAAATTATAAGGTTGACATTTAATGACTCATCTCTTTTTCTTTCCTTCACAAAAACCCACGACAATATCTCATTCCATCCTTGCACTTCCGGTTGTGTAAGCCCCTCTTCTCTTCCATTTCATCTTCTTTCTCTCTTCATTCTACAAGTTATTCAAGCTCTCAACAAACTTCATTAATGGTGACTTAAATTCCTAACTCCTTTCTTCATAAAAATCTCTCCAAACATCACCTACAAATCAAGGAGAATTAAGTAGTGAATCTATCCAACAAGCTTCAGTTCGGGAGATATTATGAATTTTCAGTAAGTTATCTCGAAATTTTCCCAACATCAAACTTGTTCCTCTTCGAATTATCTTTCCACCCATATAAAGATATTGAATTTTCACGGTATATTCAGTTCTAGGTGAACAAAAGAAGGCGAAGTGGTTTGCAGTAGTGAATCTGTTCAATAGGCCTCAGTTCGGGAGTTATTCTGAATTTTCCGTAAGTTTTCTAGAAATTTTCTCAACACCAACGTTGTTCCTCTTTGAATTAGCTTTCCAACCATATAAAGATCATTAGTTTTCGTGGTCATTTCAGTTCTGGGTGACAAAAACAGCAGAGAGTGCGCAATCTGGAAATTTCGGTAAGATATGGTGATCCTTATCTTCCTCCAAATGGTGTTTATAATTAGTGCCGAATTTAAGTAAGGAAAATACCTAAGGTAATACCTTGAAATCATCTTCTAATCTTACTTAAGATATGTGTTAAGATCTAACTCCTAAACCCCTTCTCTTCATGTATGGAAACCGAAATTTGAAGCTACAATTTCCATTGAAGGAAGCTTGGGAATTCAAGAGGAGCTTAAGTTCTAAAATCATACAAGGTTAAAGAGTAAGTTCTAATACTAGATCTACTATGTTCAAGCCTATTTTAAGCTCTTAAATGTTGTATAAAAATTATGTATCCTACCTCCTATAATTAAAGCCGAAAATGACATTTAAAGATATCAAGAAAATTACTTGTAACATACAAGGTAAAATTATTACTTTAAGATGTAAATTTTATGTCACAAAATTTAATTATGATGCATATATATTAAAGCCGAATTATCTAGGAGTAAATTGCTTAATTTTAAGCTTATAATTATTCTAAGTCATTAACATAATTTGTAGAAGTGTTATATGGCTTATATACATTTATATATATTTATTATAAGATAAAAATCTAGTTTTAAAACCATATGGTACATTATTGTTATAGCCGAATGTAAATGGTTGTAAATGGGTTTTAATGACCTAAATATGATTATAAACATATAATATAAAGTTTTGGTGAATTAAAAATAATTACTAGTGTTTCAATGACTAGTTAATTAAGTTACGGGGTTAAATTGTAATTTTTGAAAGTTAGGGGTACCAAATGTGATTGCCGTGAGTTATGCATTTAATTTGGTAAATTTTGATATAATATAAAGTATAAACTTATATTATGAATTTTGGACAATTTAAACAAGTGTTTAAGTGTTAAAATAACAATTTATAAAGTTTTGGGGTCATTTTGTAATTTTTGGAAAATAAAGTGCCCAGCCGAGAATTATAATGTTTTCTGGGTATATAATGTATTAAATATAAAAATAGTCTTTGGTCAAAGTGTTGACCAAAAACTTTGGGTTAAAATGATTTATGACATGAAATAATAAGTTTATAAAAGTTTTGGGGTGAAATTGTAATTTATGAAAGTATATATATGAAACAGAATTTAAAGTCGGGCGGAAATGAAATTAATGGAAATATATGTGTCCATTTGGAATTTAGAAGAATTAAATATTAAACTATGGTTTATAAGTTAATATGTAAATATTATGAAGTTTTTGGGGTTAAAGTGTAATTAAAAGGAAATATTGATGAGGGCCGAAAATATAAGTGGCCATTTGGTAATTTATAAAAGTTAAAGTGTCCAAATTATATTTACCAATTTTATAATGGTGATTTTATAAATTAATGAGTTAAGAAAATAAAACTATGTATTATATTGTATTTTAGAGTATAATGTAAAGTTTATGAAATAAAAGAGGTTATAATATAATAACCGAAAAGTATGATGTATTTATGGGATTAAAAATAATTGTAGATCCTTTATGGATATTTAGGAAATTTAGAAAAGAAAATTATGATTTAAGGATTTATGAAAATAAAACTATATGATATACAAGTACAAGAAATTTACTTGTAAAAGAAATAATATTATTTGGGGGTTAGTTGTAATTAATAAAAGATATGGGAATAATATGTCCATGGGTGACATGTAAATATAATTTGAGAAATTATAAAGTTGTTATGTCGACTAGACAATTATAAACATATAACATAAATAGTACATGAATATATATATATGTATATATAAGGATTTAGAAATAAATCACAAGGAATAACAAACAAGTTATACATCCAATCATAAGGTAATTAAAAGGAATTACCACACAATATAAGTTTAGAAATTAAGACTACATGTTTTGGAAATATATATAAATACCTTAATTAATAATAAGGATAAGAGGTTAAAGAAACTACATGAGTATAAAGAAATAAACCTCACATGAAATAACGAATATGAAATCGTTTCATGAATCAATAAAAATAATATACGAGAGTTACATAAATTAACACTCTCAGTTAATCCTATTCTAGGACATTGTTTGACCAGACGTTGAACGGGAACCAAACAAGTACAGTCTACGGTGAACAGTATGGAATTCTTGCAGTCTGCTTTCTACCGGATTACACCGGCTTGTGTGTTATTTGTTGTTTAAAATAACGACCAAGATAATTGTATGGATAATGTTGTATCTCTTGTGCACTGTTGAGTTATTCTTTGTGCGTGATGTTACTAACTGTAACGTGTATGTCCCACGCATACAACACTACATTACCAGTGGATTAAATACCTGCGTATTATTATACCGAGAACTTGTACTCAAGTTTCTCACTAACTTCACTTTATAACAAACGTTGTTGTCCTAAATGTGACAACCGACAATACACATTGTGTTCTTGATTAACGTCCTTGAGTGACATTTAACAATTCTATACTATGAGAACGAGGAGCCCAGTTGGAGCTGGTCATGCATGCTACCGGAGCTGTACCTGTCACAGGTCGTCTCCTATACAATTTACGTCGCGACGGGAGTTTTTGGTGCACTACGTCACTCACCGGCGGCGTACTGGAACAGTTCAAGTTGGGAGGAAGACTTTATTCCTCTCGAGGGTTCGATTCCCACCTCTTCTAAGTACAGGAGTTAACTACGTTATCTTCTGAGGGACTAATTACCCACCAACTTGTACGAGAGTCCCATCTCGTCTAAGGGTTTATCATACCCGACCATCTTACTCCATGAAGGAGTTTAACGAGGTCACTATACCTCCACTGCTACGAGATACTCTTATATACATGTTAGTTCCTATTGTGAGGATCTGACTACTGGTGAATAATTACAGGACATCTAACTTGACCTTCTGCAGTCTTGTTTGGTGTGATATCGTTATCCTTGTTTGGATGCTTGTTATGAATATGTTATTATGCTTATTTACAGCTTTATAAAAATGACTTGCATGTATTCGACAAAATAGTTGGTGTGGCCCAGTAGCTTGTGGGCTGCACGTTTTTCATACCGGCAAATTATTTTGCTGAGCCATTTCATGGCTAAACAATTCCAGGTACCTGAAGAAAGAAGAGCCCACCGAGTGTAGGCGGGGTAGAATTAAGACAGGGGACTGATATCACCAGAATCATTTTACAAGTACTGTACTTTTATTATTGACTTTTGTTGTTTTAAGAGGTTTGTATTCAGCGCTCAGACCATAGCATTTGTAAGTTATTTTGGAGTTAGCCTTGTTAGTCACATGGGTGACTAGCGGCGTTGTAGCACCACCCGTTGTTATGTATATATTTTCCGTTGCATTTCCAGTTATCTTTGGGAGCTATCATTGTACAGGTTATTGGATTTCGGGTTGGGGTGTTACAGGAGGAGACATTTCTTGAATGGCCTTGATCTTATCTGGGTCTACCTCGATTCCTTGGGTCGTGATCATGAAGCCCAGAAGTTTTCCCCCGGTTACACCGAATGTGCATTTTTCCGGGTTGAGTTTCATTTGGTATTTTTGCATCCGATCAAAGAACTTTCTCAGGCTTGTCAAGTGGTCTTCCCGTTGAGCAGCTTTAACGATCATGTCATCTACGTATACCTCCACTTCCTTGTGAATCATATCATGCAATAAGGTAGTGGCAGCCCTTTAATACGTGGCTCCGGCATTTTTCAAGCCAAAGGGCATGTTCACGTAACAAGAGGTTCCCCACTACGTAATAAAAGACGTCTTTTCCTGATCTTCTACAGCCATTCGAATTTGATTGTATCCTGAAAACCCATCCATGAACGACAATAGTGCATGTTAGGCAGTATTATCAACCAGGATATCAATGTGGGGCAAGGGAAAGCTGTCTTTGGGGCTGGCCTCATTTAAGTCCCAAAAGTCAATGCACACTCGCACCTTTCCATTTTTCTTTGGGACGGCTACGATATTGGCTAGCCAATCGGGGTAATTGATGACCCGGATAAAGCCAACACGTAACAATTTCTCAACGTCTTCTTTCACTTTCAGTTGATGCTCAGGTTTCATTCTTCTTAAACGTTGTTTCTTAGGTTTGGTATTGGGATACAACGGTATTCGGTGTTGGACAATGTCAGGGTCGATCCCGGGCATGTCTGCATAACTCCAAGCAAAAACATCAACATATTCAGTTAGCAGAGATGAAATACCCTAAACCTTAATATGTTAATTAATTATGTACTTATGATACTTTAAGGCTAATTAAGTCCTTAAGATCATTAGTAAAGAAATAAAAACCTAAAAGAAAAAGGAAAACGCGTAAAGGCCACAAAACGTAAAAACGCGCGTTATATAATTATAGTGGGTATATAACCTTAACTAGGGTCCTAAATGGATTCCTAGGATTTAGTTAGTCCCTAAGAACATGTGGGAAAAATTCCCGAAGGAAACGGATCCAAATGGTGGATTAAAAACGCAAAACGAGCTTTAAAGCACGTTTTTCGAGAAACCCGGGAAATGTGATTTTAAACGGGTTTAACGGACTAATAAAAATTTATAGTCAACCATAAGACTATAATTAAACATTAGTCAAGGTCTAGGACCATTAAAATAATTAAAACGAGAAAAATCCGAAAACCGGACCCGGACTGTTAAAACGGATAGTTCGGGAACTTACGGGTGTTATCTGCTAAATGACCATGTACCACCTCTTCTCTACTTTATCAAAAATCATATTTTTGCCCCTTGTGTGAGGTAGCCCACGTTTTGCCCCCTCTCCCTCTCATTTTAATTAAATCCCCACTATTTGCTAAAGGACAAAAGCATAAAAGCAAAAAGTATTTTCTTTCCTCTCACACAATTTCTCTTTCCTCTATTCTCCTTCCCCCTTACGATTTTTCCCCCCTTCCAGCTCTCTCTCTGTTCCTTGTTCCTCTAATGGATATTTCATGAGCCTTCCCCAACTCCACTCTTCTCCTTCCTTGTTCCTTCACCAAATCAAGTCCCAATCGAAAACAAAATACACCAAAATACTCACCTTGCTTTGGAGATCATTTTCCACCTTTTAAAATCTTCAAACTCCACATTTGACTTCCATGGGTGTAGCTCATTTTGAAGAGGAAAACACCCATTCTTGAAGCTAATCAACCCTTTGATGGTTTAAGGTAAGAAACAACTCGAAAATCCCTCCATTCTCCATCTTCCTTGGCCGGTTTTTGCTCTGTTTTGAGCTCCAATTTTTGCTCTTCGCTTTAGCTTATTCGAAGCCTCATTAAGTGCTGGAGATTGCCCATCTTTATTCCTAAGAAGCCCATTGTGAAGTAGAAGGTAAAATCTCTTCATTTTTATGCTTAAACACCCTCTTGTTTTAGGGTTGTTGCAAGAGCTTTATTTAATTTCATGGTGCTCATTACCATTCATGGTATTTGTTCATTAGTGTAGCAAATAACCCCATTGGAAATCGGTTGTGGAACAAGAAGTAAGGGGAGGGAAAGTTTGAAAGAAATCCAAGGTAAATAACTACCTTAAGCTTATGTGGTGTTTTAAGGACTTTGTGTTTTATTTTGGAGAAATATAAATGTTGAGTGTAATGCAGGTGTTGCTAATAATATGAGGAAATTCAGTGTTTAATTTGATGTTGTTTAAAGGCCTAAGAGCCAAGCTTTTAAGGTTTATGTACAATGGGTGCTATTGTTGTTGGAAATAATGAAATTAAGTGTGGTTTGGTGTTTTTGGATGAGTTTGTGGGTTGGAGTGTTTTGAGGGCTAAGTAATGTGTGGGAACATGTTAAACTTATGGGGAGATCATGTCAAAATTTGTGTAGAAATTTAATGGTTTAAATGCATTTCTAGGTGGGAGCAAACTAGAGAACTACAAGTATTTTGAGAGGAAAATTTAGTATGAAAATCGGTTGGTAACTAGGTAGATGGAGATGGGTAAATGAGTGAACTCTAAGGTGGGAATGTTGCATTATTAGTGAACTAGTAAGTGGGTGAGAGTGGTAAGAAAAATCTGTAGCATAACACTTAACAAAACTAAGTTTTAGTTCTTGTAAGAGGAGAGTGGGAATTTGGGTGAAATTGATTAAGAATTGGGTAACAAGATTAGATAATGATTTAAGCAAGTGTAAAAGGTTATATTGGTGTTATAAAATACCTTCATACATGTAAGAAGCTTGGGGCAACAATGGGTGAAGAGATCAAGTAGAACAAGAAAGGAAAATGCTCTAAGTGTTAAAGATTTAGTAAATGTTTAAGGAGTGTGTGGGATGTTTAGAGAGGGTTAAAGGGTGCCAAGAAGGTGTTAAAACATGTGAAATGATTAGGAAAAAATTGGGTTCAATTTGGAGTTCAAAATGAGAAGAAAAACACTTTGAAAATTGCCCTCTGTTGTGGACCGCCCCTAGGGACCGCCCCTGTGGGGAGGTCCGGACCAGAAAAAAAAATCGTTGGAGCCTCTGTTGTGGACCGCCCCTAGGGACCGCCCCTGTGGGGAGGTCCGGACCAGAAAAAAAAATTGTTGGAGCCTCTGTTGTGGACCGCCCCTAGGGACCGCCCCTGTGGGGAGGTCCGGACCGGAAACAAAAAAAAATTAAATTTAAGGGAGGTAATGAGGCTTATGTAGTAAACCCTAGTGTGTATTATGAGGATAATTAAGTGTAAGTTTTAGTGTGAAAACTCGTTGTGTAAACATGTAAACCACTTAGTAAACTGAGAGTTCATGAAAGGTAATTAACCGACGTTATTAATTATGTATAGGAACTACCTTCGGTGGAACTCGAACTCAACAAGTACCGAGGTATGGTTTTCTTGCAGTCTGTTGCCTACCGGTTTACACCGGCTTGTGTGTTGTTTGTTTTTCTGTGTGTTTATGACCTTGTAAGATTAAATCATGAAATGAGTTTACGGTCATTGTTATTATTGTGGCGTATGTGTACCGGTACTGTTAACCTCCAATACGTACTAACCCGTTAGTTGACCAACTAGGATACGTAAGAGAGCGGTACCCGGTTTCACGTTTCAACTTAAGGAACGTTCTAACCTCGGCTATGTATGAGCTAGTTGTGGTGTGTGTTGTTAATGTGTACCCCATTTCCCTTGGGTGTCTAACCGGACTTAAAATGCTTATGTGTGATTGATCGTGTTAAGTCCCAACAAAGGGACTTCTAACGAGTGCTAACCAGGGAGTGAGGAATCCGGTCGTTCCGGTCACGCGTGTATGTATGGGGGTCGACATCTGCATCAGATTCGGCTTTCTCCTTATGTTAAGGTTGTTTTCCTTTTTGGATTCCGACCGCCCACTAGCTTAGCCAAAGCTTACCTACCTGACTTCCAATTGGGCTAGGGGGAAATTATGTGTTCGGTGTGCTCGGATCACTATATCCGACTCATCTTTTAAGTTAAGTTCTCGACTAACAGAGCGGTAATGAGTTATGTAACAAGCTTAACATGAGGATGGAAACATTCTCTAGGCTTACTATGTTGACTAACTATGTTGGTTGCTTACTAAAGTGAAGTGTTCTCACTAAGTATGTATTGTTATTGTTATGCAATATTTCTTGCTATGTAATATATATGTTGTATGTTAAAATCAATGCCATGTTATCATGACAAATAGTTGCGTGTATCCCGGTAGTCAGCGGGCTGCACGTTAACCATGCCAGCCAAGGGTTGCTGACCCCCTTGGGGGCACATATTATTTTTCAGGAGAGTGATCGAGGAAGCGGAGTGGTTATAGCATGGAGCTCAAAGGAATACTTTTGTTATTTTTTGATATTGAACCCGAGTAGTGCTTGTACACTTGAGGTCGTATATTTTGGTGAATGTAGGATTAGATTGGTGATTTTTGTACATTAACACTCGGTATATTGCGATTCTTTTTGGATAGTAATTTTGAAGGTTGTAGTTATGCTCGGGATTCTTGTAATCAGACCGATACATTTGTATGTAATAGCCTTGTTAGCCATGTGGGTGGCTAACGGCGTGTAACACCGCCCTTTTTGGTTAATGTTTAAGTTGTGTTTTCCGCTACGATTATTGGTTAAGTGTGGAGATTACGGTTGGGGTGTTACAAGAGAAGTTAAGTCACATTTTCTGTTTCACTCAGACCCAAGCCGACTTGTAAGGTTTTGGGGTTATCAGGTGTTCCGATATTTATTGCTACAGTGTCTTCCACGATCTGGGCGTGGGTGGAATATTGTTTTGTAGGAGGCATATCCTCCTCATCATATTCCTCTTCTTCAGCCTCGTAGTTTTGCATTGAATCAAATGACAAAAGAGATAAATTTTCTGAACAAACTGAACTTTCATTATTATTTGAAGAGCTGGGTAACTCAGCGATTGTTGGAAAATTGCCACCATTTTTACAGCTGAAAATAAATTGTGGCTCCCCCTCTCTTTCCTCCTCATTGAAATTGAGACAGATGTCATCAGTACTGCTAGAACTACTGCTATCACTACTATTACTGCTATCACTATCGACTAGACTGACAGAATATGACTCCTCCTCCATGTAGCAAATGGCAAGGCATGCTCCATGGCTATCTACTGAGAGTACGGGGGCCTTGATGACTGATTTGATCATGACACTGTTCTCCGCTACCTCCTCGGGCATTCCTTGGTTGCATCCATTGCCGCCATGGTTTTCAGGGCATGAGTCGAGGGAGAATAAAGTGGTCCACCAGCTCCCCCACTCCATTGTCTTCTGATCCTCTGGGCCCGAGCTACTCTCTGCTTATCACAACTCACAGATACATATGGTTCAAAGTTAACTGATACGAAAGAATCTATGGGAATTCTTACATGCGAATCTGTCAACATCATACCTGGCATTTCCGTAAATCCCAACCCGGCTCCTCGACCTCCAATATATGTTGTTAATGGCTTCGTCATGCCCTACAGCTCCTTGCCCAATCCACTCCCCTGTTTGTAGCCCATCCGAGACATCATGTGCTGTGATGCGGGGCTATAGACACTAGGGTCGAAGTAGAGAGGAGTGATGGAAGAAGTTTGACTTACCTGTGAATGTGGCCTCGCCACTGTGAAGCCCCCGAGCGTCAAATCTTGACCTCCTAGTGTCTTAATCTCAAATAGTTGGGATTCAATCCTAGCCTCACCCAAAACCTCCATGATTCGCCCCCCGTGTTTAAATTTTAGCTTCTGATGGATGACTAAGGGGACTCCTTTAATCTGGTTGATGAACTCCCGTCCCAGCAGAAGGTTGAAAGTGGAGGATATGTCTATGACCATTGCATCGATGGTCAGGGAGACGTCCTCAATCAAGATCGGCAGTGAGATGGTTCCCAAAACCTTCCTATGGTTGTTGTCATAGGCACTCAATGTCATGTCTACCGGCTTGAAGTCGTTGAGTCCCATATGACGGGCTACGCGGAGCGGGCAGACATTCACCTCGGCCCCATCATCAATTAATGTCTTTGGGACCTGGAATCCTCCAGCCTTCACAGTTATATAGAGGGCCCTTCCCGATTGACGAGGGATCTCATCATCGGTGAATGTTATGGAGAGATCAGGAGTCCGGGATAGGTGAGCTACGATGTTTTCAACTGATGTCGGCCGCTTCTTGTCCATTCCTAAATGCCGAGCTACTGCGTCTGTGCTCTTCTGAAATTTTCAGCAGGGACCAGATTATGATAGGTATGTTGGTAGTCTTCAGCTTTTTCATCAGTTCTTCTTCTCCCACCAACTTGTTCTCTGATTCATTCAGAGTAAGGTCATGGACTTTCTGTTGTAGTGCTTCTGGCTCCTCTGCGAGCTCAGTGGGTTTGAAATGCCTTCCTGAACGGGTCAAATGATTGATTTTTTTCAAGTCATCATCGTGTTTTTCCTCGTATGCTATCCGAAATGGTACTTTAACAGGGGTTATAGCCGGTGGATTTTCATCTTCGTCGGTGATCATGATGACATTGCACTCAGAGATTCTCCTTCCTCGCCTTTCGGCAATCTTCTGCTGGCACCATGCCTCTACCACCTCCAATGCTTTCATAGTGTTATAGAGCTCTTGTGCTTCAAAATTCAGTCCCACGAGTAACTCAAGGTTCTTTTCCATATGTCGTCCTACTATCAGCAGAGTGATTATAGACACCCTTCCTTGTCCTACCAGACGCTCAACTGTGGTTCGAATTTCATGCATCATGGCTAGATATTCATGCATCTGCGGTTGAACATCATGCTGAATTTCTGGATGGCAAACTCGGAAGGCGTCTAGCTCCGGGGATAGCACGATCGGAGGGGGTGTGCTCTGGTTGCCTGACTCAGAAGAGTTCTCGATGACATTGATACTTATGATTCTGCTAATGTCTGACTCTTCTTCTCCTTCTCCCATCAGACTCAACATATTCACATGTCTGGGGATAGAGTTGTTCTGAGTGTTTGGATTAGTTTTTGGGAATTCCACCTCTCCAGCATCGATCAGGTCTTGGATGGCGTGGCGCAAGGCCCGACAATTATCTGTACTATGTCCTTTGATCATGTGATATTCACATAGGCTGTTGAGGTCAAGTCCCATCTGGGTGACTCCAGGTTTCGGATTCGGGTGTCTCAGTAGGAATCCGCTCTTCTTCAACTTCTCATAGGCGTTGCCCATCAGCATTCCTAGACTTGTGTAATTTCTCTTTGGTTGGGATTGGTAACTGCTCGGTGGTGGAGTTGCAGAATAATTTGAGGTTGACCCACTGACTTGGGCTTGAAACACTGGTGGTTGAGATTGATGGGTTGACGGGGTAGGGACAAACTTGCCGCCCGTGTCTGTCTTAGGCTGCTTGTTTTGATAGTTTGACTGTCGGGGAAACGATCCCTGGAAACTGAGACCTTTCAACTTTCCAACCAATGCTAGTTCTTCTACGGCCGTGGCAGCTGCTTTCAGATGCTTGAAATCACAAATCCCCAAGGATTTGAGGTGATCTGAGTAGGGATTTTCTAGGCAATCGATGATGATCCTTATTTGCTCATCTTCACTAGGGCGGTCTAACATTTGGCATGCCTTCTCTCTCCACCTAGTAATGAATTCCATCACTGTCTCATGATTCTTGGTCTCATAGTCTCCAAGTCTCTCCGGGTGACCCCTAAGTGAGTGTTATAGCTGTACTGCTCCACAAAAGCTTGGTAGACTTCTTCTAGCTTTTTTCCCGAGAAGCCCAACCTTGACACCCAAGTTTGGGCAGACCCTTCTAGATAGCTGGGGAAGCAGATTATCTTCATTTCATCATCTAGCCCATACATAGTCATAACCTGGTCAAACTGGGCAAGATGGTGCCTAGGGTCCACTTTCCTAGAGTATTTAGAGATTTCTGGCAGTTTCAGATTCTCGGGCAACTTGGAGTTTGGCTTCAATTGGAAATGACGGAAACCCAGCATCTTGGCTTGCTCTCCGAGCTTCATCTCTGCAAGTAATTCTTCCTTTAGGGATTTCTTCATTTGACTGAAGTCTGGAAGGTGCTCAGCAGGTGGGGCTTGATTGTAGCCGTGAATCAGATGGTTAGACGGGTGGGGTAGCAATTGAGTATGGGGAATTGCTTCCTCAAAACGGACAGCGTGTCCGGGGGCGGTGTACTGGTATGGATTGAGCTGAATGGGGTCTGGGTGTGGTGATTTGGGATGAATGGACTCGGATTGTTTGACTTGATATAGATTGGCCGTTTGGGCAGTGACTCCAGCAGGCTGGAATGGTGGTAATTTCGGAAAAGTGGTTGGCTTGGTTGTGGTTGTGGTTGTCGTCAGAATTGGTGGTGGCAAGGGGGCTCCAGAAAGTAGGTCAGTTGTTTGGAACGTTGTCGTTATGGGGGTGGACGGTGGTACGTTCTTTTCCCGTGAAAGGTTGTGGTGCGGTGGTGTTGAAAATAGGGTTTTGATTGAAAGTGATCCTTGGGGTCTCTTCGATATAATCATCGTCGGGATCGGTAAGGTATGGGTCATTTCCCTTGCTCATCCATTCCTTTCGTAATTGTTCCTCTAGACGCTCTATTGTCTGTCTCATCAGAGATTCATTCCTTTGGGATTGTTCCCACAAACGATAGAGGGTGCTAGCATCAGGGTTTCGTATGTTGTCGCTAGCTCCGGGAGGGCTTGCCACTATGGCAGAAGTGACAACTTGGGTAATTTTTGGGGCGGTCGGGTTGATCAGGCTCGGATCTATGGTTTCTGATGAAGTTTCGGTTGTGGTATCGCTAGCCAGCCTACCCCTGGAGTCTCTCTTCCAAAGTCGAGTAATGTTGGAAGACTGGAGGAAAGCTCTTTACTTTCTGCTCTACGATTCCCGGGGAATACAGAATACGTGAAAAATGTCAGTATGAAAGTAACTTTAAAAGGTGAGAGAGGGAGACAGGAGGGAGGGGTCGTCCCCGGTGTTGGGTGAAGTCGTATGAAAGCGATTGAATTCTTTTGTGAAAATGATAAAAGGGAAAGGCGCACGAGCCGATTCCCATTTCCAAGAATAAACGTTGTACTATTTCATTGCTCAGTCGTAATTGCATATAACGGGGAAAATGGGAGGTTACATCCAAGTTCATAAGGGGAAATATAATATTAGTTAGCAAGAGTTAGATAACATTACATAGCCGTGGTCACATAATAGGAGAGGGGAATTACATCCATATCCAAAAAAGAGAGGGGGATTACATCCATTTGTCATTACATTGCCGATATCATATAACTGGGAAAAGGGGATTGCATCCAAATTCAAAAGGGCAAACTTCTACTAGTGACACGTGATAACATAGGAGATCAACTAATAGTCTTCTGTCGCTTGCACTCTTCTTTTTCCCTCTTCCTCTCCTGGCGGGTAGTGGGAATCGGTTGCAGGTCCTCCACAATTGGCAGTCGGGGATCCTGAGTGATTGCTGAGCGGCGCGGGTCATAAGCACTTTTTATCATCCGATCGACACGCATAGTCAACCATGCTTGATACTTTTTGCTCAAACCAAAATACTTAGTTTTGAAGATGGCCCACTTCATCCCAGAGTTATAAATCCCGACAATGTAGTTGATGCTGCCATCTGTGTACCGGCGATCTACCAAAGTGTTGCTCCTAGCTCCGGGTATGGTCTGCTCTCGGCCGAATTGACGCATCGCTCTAAAGGGAAAGATAGTGATAAACCTTTCTAAGCCTAGCAACGTCAGCCCATCCTCCTGATGAGCTGATTGAACAGTCCCCCCTTGGACTTCCCAGTCAGGCAAAATCCAATTAATCTGCCAATCATAACAACGATCCATAAAGTAAGCTTTCCACCCCGCTTCCGGCTTTTGCGCTCGCTTCCGGGCAGTCGGGAAGGTGTCTATATTCACTACTTTATACACCTCTACCTTCTTCATCAGCCTAAGGTGATCAAACAACCACATTTGGAGAAGGAGTGGACTTCCTATGAAAAAGGTTTCCAAGGCTCCGGTCTCCTTCCAACGGTCTAGGGCTCTCACCATCTCAGCCACAACCACCGTCCCGACACTTTTACCCTCTTCTAGGGCCTTCAGCAGATAGATTACTCATGGGTTGATCCTTAAATCCCTCTGTCGGAACAAGTAAAACCCCATGATGCAGAGGTCAAGCACTCGGCTTTTAGTGCTCTTGGGATAGTATGGTTGGTAGAACTGTTGTAGTAGATCCTGCAGGCGTATGCTCATGCTACTGAAACTCTCAACCTCCTCAATCCTTACCCCCCAGGAAGTCAGCTGCAAACTTCGGTGTATGCGATCGCTCCACGGGGACGATGGGCATCTTTTGATGGGGCTTGATTTTAAGCAGTGCATCCATCTCAGCAGGCAAGATAATCAACTCTTGGAGGTTGAAGTGGTACAGATGGTATGTCGAATCCCAATAAGTGACCGACTCGAACAAGGCTTCATAGTCAATGACCACTCTACACATTCTGGCAAGTCCTGCTAGCAACGGCTCATCAGAGCCTTTCATCTGAGCGCAATAGTCCCTGAGTTCCTTGGCAAAGGTTGACTCTTGATGACGCTCCACCTGGTAGGGGGTCACTGGAGCTTGTGCTTCACTGAGTCCTTCCCTTGCTCTACTCTTGTTCACTTTCCTAGGGCACTTCTTCTCTTCAGGCACTGGCACTAGTCTGTTCATCATTTTGTCCTGCAAAAGAGAGGAAATAAAATGGGCAAAAGAAAGGGGAGAGAACATGATAAGTAAGAATTGGGGAAACAACTAAGCAATTACTAGTACAACGCGTTTATCTTTGGAAATGGAGATTAGTTTTGAAAACTAGTTTTGAAAGAGGGTTTGAAAATCATTATTTATTTATTTAAAAAGTTGGTTTTTCTAAAATCGGTTTTTGAAAAGGTTTTGAATATTGGTTTTGATTTTGAAGTAAAGGGGTTTAAGTTTCAAAACTCTCGAATGGTAGCAAGTAAAACAATTTTAACACAAGTGAGAATTCTGAACGTTTTAAAACAGATTGATTTGAGAAAAAGGTTTGCACACACGTATTGCATAAAGTAAATCGTGGCTATATTTGATGTGGAGCTGAGTGCGAATGATTGGGATAGTCACCTTCCAGACTAGTCACACGAGTCACAGCCGGTGATTATCACAACATACTTACTTTCGGGAAACTTGGGGAAGTACTGCATGGGAACGGGTCTCCCATCGTCTGCACGATAAGGTGTGTCTAAAGTCCAAATTATTCGCTGACTACGCTATGCCATGTATGGGTATCCGTAAATACGGGATCCGCTATGAACTTGTAGCGCGACATTGGGCTTTAAAGACACCCGTGGTGCAGAGGAATTATGGAGAACTGAGCCCATGCAACCTTCAGGGTAAGGCAAAGGGTGGTCAGACAGACGGCATACAAGGGGGTGACTACCCATAAGCCCATCTTAGACACCGGATAAGGTAGCTGGACACTGAAGGCTCATGGCTCACTATATGCTGGCTTAGACTCGGGAAATGGAAGATATTTTTGGATCATGAGCTTCAAGGCGTTGGTCTTGGACCGTATTACCTCGTGGGTTAACTCCTTCTAGGAAGGACCTAACTCATGAGGAATCAACCGTGGACCGGTTGGGGATCCCGTGACATGTGGATGAAGCGGGTGACACAGAGGAATACATGTCCTACGCTACCCGATGCAGCAATGGGTTGACTCCTTCTAGGAAGGACCCATTTTCAAAAGCAATAAATAAGCAATAACAATTAAAATATTATGTCATGTATGAAGGGCAGTAAACATAAGACAGTAAACACACAACAGTAAACAAAAGTAAAGCATGCAAATATCAAAACACACATGTGGCACTCAAGGCCAATCTTGAACTCTGAACTCTCATCCTAACTATCCTCTCAAACACACTCTAAGTGTGGAGTAGAGTAGTCCTAATGGCTTGAATGAATCTCTAGAAGGTTTTGAAAGAAGTGGAGAAGTCCCGACAATTTTGAAAGGAGTTCAGTCTTCCTTGAGTTTGAGAAAAACTTACTCAAGTTGTCCCCAGCAGAGTCGCATTCTGTGGAGGGTGATTTTTTGGTATAAGGGGGGGTCTATCTAAATACGGTCTGACTAAAAGCCTAGATCCTAGAAATTGCCATTCTGTGGAGGGTGAAGACCCGTCATTTATGGCGTCCCTCAAATACCTACTCTATCGTCCGTATTTCCCAGAAAGCATAAAGGGGAGTGCAAGTGCGCACTACACCCGCTCTCAATGGGCTCCACGTGGACTTATGCCCTAAGGGTGGAAGTGACTAGAGTCGCCACCTAGTTTGACCTAAGATACTAGGAAGGAAAGGAAGGAGGGTTCTAAGAACCGCTGGTTGACTCTGAATTTATTGCCTATGGATGGGGCTTATCCGGTCATACTAGAGATTCTATGCGGGTTCGCACTGGGTTACACCCCTTAGAAGTGACAACGACCACGACTTTGAATAGGTGCCCGAGAAGATCTCGGTCTCCAATTGTTGGGATTGCCTTCTTTCAAAACCTTAAGAGACAGATTCAATTAAAGCCAAAGGATAGGATTGAGTGTGGGTTAAGGAATAGATGATTTAGAAGAGTTGAAGAATAGGCTGGTCTTGGAGTTGGTTTGGTTGAAGTGTTGAGAGGTTTTGATTGTTTTGAGGTTGTTTTGGCTTTCACGGGGATTAAGAGGATGATGGAAGTTTTGAGGAGTAAAAGGGCATTTTGGTCATTTTTGGTGGAGTTAAGGGGTATTTGGATCATTTGGTGGAATTGAGGAGTTGTTTGTGTTTGTGAAGTTCGGATCTTGAAATGGTCGGGTTCTTGAAGTGTTTTGGGAAGTCGAAAGTGTTGAAGAGAAATTCGGGTTTTCAAAACGATCGAGTATGGAAGAGGATACTTGGTTTGCAGGTGTTCGGGTTTTGAAGATGTTTCAGGTTTCTGATGACTAAGGTTGTTCGGGAGTATTCGGGAATTGGAGACCCTGTGTGACTTGGAGCCCTAATGGAAGGGTTGGATTGGTTTACTCAGAATTGTCTCTCTTAAAATTTTAAAACCGAAAATCATTTTTGTTGTAAAAAGGACGGATAATCCCGAGGGATTACCCTATGTACCCCCTCGAACACGACACTTAATTAATAGTAAGTGTCGAGGCTCGAAAGATGGGGCAATGAATTTATGTCGAAAAAAATAGGATTCAGAGAGAAACACCATGAATGAGATGTTCTCGGTCGAACCCTAATAACGTCTCTAACTCCCGGGTTTTAAAACGTTAAAAACCGAAAACATTGAAATCGAGCGGAAGGGAGCTAGACGATTCTAAAATCCCGGCTGCAACTAGGAAGGCCGTTACTTCCCTAGCACCCCACCTTGTAAAAATCTAGGCTGCAAATAGGGGAGGTTTGTCACCCTAATGCCCCGCCTAAAGAGATCCAGACTGCGACAAGGGAGGTTAAGACCCCAGTGCCCCGCCTCGGATTTTTATTTTGGGAAGGGAGACAGGCGATGTTCTAACGATGGAGGAAATGTTTTGAAGGGGTTAGACATTTCTTGCTCCCTGAAAACGGTTTACTTGAGTTAAAAACTGAGTTGGAAAACTTTTGAAGTTGTTCGGAATTCTCTATAAAGAAACACTGATTTTGAGAAATGTTTTAGGAGAAAACTTTCTGTATATGTGAGAAGAACTTTCTGCAGTTGAGAAGAATTTTCTATGATGTGAGAAGAGTTTTTCCTTTTAAAATTTCACAAAATGGTTTCTTGGAAAACTTGATGAAATTTGAATAAAGTAGTTGTTTGAAATTTGAGAAAAAAAAAGATTTTTAAGGTTAAAGCTGAAAAAACGAGAGACGTTTTTGGACTTTTGAATGGGATTTACAAGTTGAGTTTGAATTGGATGAAATGAATCAGGATTTGAGTTTGAACTGAATTGAGCTGAATGAATTGGGTTTGAACGGATTGGGTCAATGTTAGACCAAATCAAAGTGGGATCAAGTCAAACTGGGATCAAGGTCAAAGCTCAGGTTGGTCAAAGGTCAAAGTTCAGGTGGTCAAAGGTTCGGGTCAAGGTTCAGGTGGTCAAAGGTCAAAGTTCAGGTTAGAGTTCGGGTCAAGGTCCAGGTCAAAGTTTGGATGGTCAAGGCTTGGGACTTGGATTATATTTTTTTGTGGACTTAGGTTATTTTTGTGAACTTGGATTGGATTAAAGTTGGATAACATTTCATGGGTGAGTTTCTTTTTGAGATTTGGAGAGGATTTTATTTTGGTTGGAGTTGAAGTGTTGGGCTAAAGGGTTGGTTTGTGGACTTGGGCCTATTTTGGACTCCAGGCCATGGGCTTTGAGTTTTGGGCCGTGGGTAATGGGCCGATGTGGGTAATGGGTCGAGTTTGGGCTTGGGTCTGGGCCGAGTTTGGGCTTTGGGCCGTATTGGGCTTGGGTCTGGGCCGAGTTCGGGCTTTGGGCCATATTGGGCTTGGGTTTGGGCTGAGTTTGGGCTTTGGGCCGTATTTGGGCTTGGGTCTGGGCCGAATTTGGGCTTTGGACCGTATTGGACTTTGGCTGTATTGGACTTTGGCCGAGTTTGGGCTTTGGGCCGTATTTGGGCTTTGGGCCGTATTTGGGCTTTGGCCGTATTGGGCTTTGGCCAAATTTGGGTAATGGGCTGATATGGGCTATGGGCCTGGGCCGAGTTTGGGCCTTGGGTTGGTTTGGGCCTGACTGAGATGTGGGTTGGGTTTGGACGTTGGACCAAGTTGAGTAGTGGGCCAGGCTGAGGTTGGGCCGGGTCTGGACATTGGGCCAGTTTTAGAAGTGGGCTGGTCTGAGAAGTGGTGGTCTTGATGGATTTGGGCCCCGATTTGGAGATTGGGCTTTGAAAATGGATTTCTAAAAATGGGCTGATAAATAAATAAATAAATAACTTGAAACTATTAGAGGCTAGTGGGCTTAAGTCATGTCTGAATAAAATTAATTGGATTTACAAATGGATTGGATTTTGTTGATTGTACATTTATTCTGAAATTAGAGGATGATTTGGAAAGTTTTAAGGAAAACGGGTATTCCTCTAATGGACCGTGTCTAGGACCCGTATGCATTGAGGATACCCATACCTAGAGCTTTTCTAAAATGGGCCTCAAAGGCCCACAAAGAGGGCAACCTAATGGGCTTTCTAGGGCCACATGTTTCAGCCCGTTTGGTTGTTTATGAACTGGGCCTGAAGCGAAATTAAATTTGGGCCAAGGGTTACCCAGGCCCAAACAGGTCCAGCCCATCAAGATGAAACAGAAATGTAGACATGAACTTCAAAAGATAAGGGACTGTGTAAATAACACATATATAAACATGGATTTTAAAAGCGATCAAGGTGAACCATATACATGAATTTCGAAAGCCACCTAAACAAATCATGTACACGTAAAAGGGGTTCAGAAACTATATACGCATAAATAAATCCTCAAAGCTGCCTGAGTGACAAGTCAGATTTATTTAACCATAGACTCTCAATAACACACCAACGAAATGAACCCTAATGTGGGGGTTGCTAATCAGTTGTTATTCTCACACTATTTTTATCTTTCAATGATCATGCATAGGTCACAAGTAAGAGAAAGAGTCTGAGAGGTATAAAATATAGAGGACAGGCTATATACAACAAAATGACGAATCAAACTTGGAAATGGTTGACAGATTAATAATAACCATTACCCAATCTACTTAATCTAAGCTAAACAGACTAACAGAGGTGAGGACCCTAAATGTGGGATTGCTAATTCGTTTTAATATCCTTTCTGTCTTTTATCCCCCGGTGATTAAACAAGTACTCCAACTGAAAAAGACCAAAGAGCTAATGTCTACAAATTAACAAGTCTGTTTCATTACAGGGTGGGGATTAAACTGCGTCATTGCTTTCTTCCCAATTGGAAAAAGCTCCTTCAAATGATTTTCTTTCAGAATTCATACTGCATTGAATAATTTCAAAACACCAACCTAAAACTATAGTTGACATTCCAGGCTTTGGTTTTTACCCAACAGAACGCAAAGGCCTTATTCAGATCCCCTTTTAACTTTCACTTCCAGTCAAATTAAACACCGAGAAAGGAAGAAAACTGTGTAGATGAGTAATACATGCATCAGAGACTTGTAGCAATACTCAGAAACATTCAGTCATTCTATCATCAGTATAGCATAGATTCTCACATTCATATAGAAAGACATTCTTATCAGGAGTGAACGAATCAGACAAACTGAAGCTTGAGTTAGAAATTGGTGTACCAGAATATGCAGAAATTAAAAAAAAAACCCTGCAAGGATAACACACCAGGAAAAGAAACTGGTGGTAACAGAAGTCAGGTAAACGAACAAAACATCATAAAAAAGGATAAACTGAAGGAACAAAATGAAGACAGAACGAAGTATGGGGTTCAGTTTACTTATCACGGAGAAGCCATATCAATTTCTGCAAAAGAACAAACTCGAAAGGGTTTCCATACCACACAACATCAATAAGCAAACTCTGTACCGGTGAACCAAATCCAAACCCCATTGGGTAGTAGACATACATAACAGGAGGGAAATACCTCCAACAGCGGATGTCAAAACAACATTACAGGGATCCAAAACTCTTACTCAACTCAGTCATGAGGGGCCGATTGAACCAACCGCTCTAAACAGATTAACACATCGAATGTATAACCAAAATAAAAAGATGGAACGAACTAATAGCAGAGGGTACTGGTCGATACCATAAATCGTGCAGATCGCAAACTAAACACCATATTCACGAGCTAGATTTCGGGTTGGTTATCTTAGCATAACTCAAAACGTAACAAAACATCAATGAGAATAATAGAGGCGAACATATGTTGCGGAGTCTTAGTCGAGGTACATAGCAGATTAACGTCCCGACTTCTTGCCCTGTTCATGAACTTCAAGGTTCATAGCAGGCTGGATATTCATCCAGAAGCAGACAATGTGGAGAAGATCGACATAGAGTGATAAGCAAAAGTGAGAGAAAACGAAGGGAGCAAGGGATGATGGTTTATATTTCCAGATTGTCCCTGGAAACCATATCCGCTTGTCCAATATGAATTTTAAGCATATGCATTTTCTAGAACCAGAGGCATGCAAAATGGAGATTCGAGGCTCTGGTCCTGAAATCTTACAGAAACGGACAGGAGAAGATAAACCGATTCTTCTTCCATTTTCTTTTTCGGAAACCGCCAACTTACAATGCAAAACCGAGAGTGAGATCGTAAGAAAACTTGAAACCGGGATAAAATGGACAAAACAAAATCGAGTATATAAAAATATAGAAACGACGGAGGAGTAACATAATCAAAAATGTTCAGTAAAGAAACTCGAATTCAAAATGGAAGAAACAAAATAAGAAGAAGTAAATAACAACAGAAGGTGGAAGAGAGGGCGAAGTGAAATCCGTTTGCAACGAGGGAGCAGGCGCGACTTACCCCACTCCTGGAATGTCGAAGTCAAATAAAGGATAGGAGGTTAAAGCTTGACGATGGGTGATCGGAGAAGATGGTAAGTTTCCGTAGAGAAAGGAATCAGGCGTGTGGGTTTGGAAGAGATTCTCGACGGAGGTATGAAGTCAGTGGTGGGTGTAGGCGGAGGTGACGATTTGAAGGTGGAAGATGATTTCGCAGTGGCGATTCCCCCACAGAAGGATGAAGGCGAGATGGGATTTTGAAGGGAGTACGGCAACCGTCCAACTTCTTCAGGTTTGAATACCGAGGAACAATCGAGAGAATGTTGGGGGGGGGGGTAATCGGCTCTTTCAAAAACTTGCCCATACTGTAGGGTTTTTTTGTAAACGTGGGCTTACCGAGACTGGAGTGGACCGACACAAACAACAAAAAAAATAAAAATGAGTTATGCCCATACACAGGTAAATAAAAAACGAGTTCTGCCCATACATGGGTTCGTACTTGAGTCCTCCACGCGTTCCCTCCTACGCCTTACCCAGCTGAGCTGTGACGGTACTTAGTACATAATGGCAACGACCAAAACAAAAGCTATGTCATGAACTAAAATAAATTTAAAACGCTCCACCCCCCTCACCAGGGATCGAACCCACGATTGACTGGTTGCATGGCGAGTACCTTGACCAACTACACTGGGTAGAAATTCAGTATATTCATGGGAGAGATAATACAAGACCTCTAAATTCGACTGGATAACTTTGTTTTTCAAGAGCTACGAATCCAAAAGAAAGTATATACAATAAAAGAGATGATTAATCTAATGCATGAAATTATGGAATCTAAAAATGGTTCAAAACATAACGAGGTATAAATAAATAGAAGAGCACATGCACATGAAGCAATAAAATAATGTCCACGAGATGATGATGCAAATGCATAAAATAAAATAAACAAAATAATGACGGAAATGATGATGATAAAAATAATGAGAAAATCAACCGGAAATAATAAGTAATATTGATAAGAAAGTAAGAAAAGTATGAATCAAACGAGTGCATAAAACAATGCAAGGTAATAACAAAAAGGTGAAATATTTTAAAAACAAAAGCAATAAAATAAGTATACAAAATGAAGTCAGTTAAAAAACAGATTACAATAAAAAAAAGGCTCGTGCTCCTTTTCCATAGGAATGTGAGATTTAAATGTCGGAGAAAAAGAAATTCTTTTGGTTGAAAACAGGTACGACCACCCTGTTTCTAGAAGCATGCTTATTCTTGTATTTTGGTTTCGGTATAAAACGGGTGAGAATTTTTGGTTCTACAATCGTACGGGAGTGGCACCGGGACGAACGAGTTTGTTTTTTTTTAAATAGTTATGTTATGTATTACAGTAATGTGTTATTTTGAATAAAAAATATATATAAACAGTAATGTGTTATTTTGTGAATAAAAAATATTAACGTGATATAATGTGAAATATGTTTTTTAATAAATGAGGGTATTTTAGTGGTATCTTATGAATTGTAATTATTTTTGGTGGGACCGAAAAAACTTTTTTAAAAGTTTATGGTATTTTATGAACTAATAAACTTTTTAGTAATATCCTGTAAATTTGTCCACAAATCATTTAATAAAACAAACACATTATTTTCATTTCAAAACTAAACAGTCATTCCCGTATTTATTCTCATACATAACCAAACAACATACATACTTTCCCATTCCCTTTCTCATTCTCCTTGTTTTCCCAATCCCATTCCCTTTCTCATTTCCTTGTCGAATCCAAACAGTGCCTTAGCGGTACCGACTCATTGATGGTATTGAAGGTGTGGTCGGTACTTGCGTAACGTGGATCATGACTGTATGATGTTGAAGCACTAGCTGCTACAGTTTCTCCATGAAAAGTCCATCTTCTGTAATTAGGAGTGAATCCACGGGTCTTAAGATGAAATCTGATTTCCTCGACGTCTACATATTTCCTTATGACCCCATAGTCAACACAAGGACATGAAATTTTTTCCGCCTTTGTTCTGTCCTTGTGTTGCACTGCCGCTTTGAGAAACTCTTTCAACTTCTCGTCAAAGTGATCCCCTCGATCACCGTACATCCAGTCACGCTCCATTCTATATGTGAAAACAAAACATGGATAAGATTGATTTGTATTTCAGTTTTGTCTGCATTTGTATATGGAGCATGTTTCTACTGGATGTACGGTTGCAACCAAACTAAGCACTACTCTATGGTTCCAACCAAACTAACGTAGCCTAAGTACTCTAACGTTCCAACATAACTAATCTAGCCTTATTCTAACAATCCTAACACAAGTAATTTAACATCAACAAATAATTGCATTATTAAAACAAAAAATAAGTTTAATTACTTACTTGTTTTAAGGTTGTACAGAGGGGGAAGGTAGGAGACTGCTTTGGTGATGGGCTGGGAAAGTACTGGTACAAATCCAATAGAAGATGCAGAAGACCTGACAAAGAAAAGTAAAGATTGTTATACACAAACAACAAATAAAATTAATTAATAAGACTAATACGATTCTAGAAAAAATTCGGCATGACCATTGCGTAATAATGTTAATCCCATGCTTATCATTAAGCATTCACCAATATCTTATTTACCACGACAAATAAATTCAACAATTGACAGCAACCATCCTTATTCACAATCACTCAATATTAACCACAACCACTTTTTCGCAATAATTAATTAAACAAACAAAGAGAAAAGATAGATGAAGATGTTACCTTTTCACTCTTACTCCACAGTAGAAGAAATGAGGAAGAAGAAGTAGAGACCACCCCAATTACTGCAGACAACGGCGAAGCAAGGAAATAATATTAAGGGGGACAAGAAATCCATTACTATAAGCATTATCATATTAAGAAAATAAAAAAGAGAAAAAAGATAGATGAAGATATTACCTTTCCTCTCATGCTGCACAACAGAAGAAATGAGGAAAGAAAGAGACGTAGAGACCACCCCAATTACTGCAGACAGTGGCGAAGCAAGGTAATAATATTAGGGGGGCAAGAAATCCATTACTATAAGCATTATCATATTAAGCACGTATATACTGCAATGTAATGGGAGAACATAGATGTTATAAAGTTATAGATCTTACCACTTAATTAATGTGAAACTTGAAGTTAATTTTTTTAATAGTTTGAGAAATAAGAACAAAATGATTTGTAGTTATTCTTTTTCTTTTCATAGTAGTTTTATTTACCATTTCAATTTATATGAATTTAAGTTATAAATTTGTTATATATGAGTTGTTTTAATAATTTGAATAATCATATAGATGTTCAAATTTAGTTTATATGATTGTATAAATTGGTTTACAATTTGAAATGATTGCACAAAAAGATAAAAAAAAGATATAGTTTGGCGTTATGCTAATGAACTCGAAGAAGTTTGGCGAAAGATTGCTCCGACGTTGTTATTGTGAGAATAAATAGGTCGCCGTATCATTACACCCGTCTTATTCGCATCAAAACTCTCGTATCCCGTATTTTGTAGGGTCCGTATTACGACCCCGTACCGTTTTTCACAACCTTGGGTGTGACCACAACAACACATAATAACACATAATTATAATTACTTAATTGAGTTTGTTTGTTTGTTTGTTTGAATTGGCGTTTTAGTTTACTAGTTGCTATTTGTAGGGGGGCTACAAGGTTTACAAATTAAGGACTCTACCTAATATACAAATACAAACGGGTTTTTCATTAAACTGTCTCCACCATTGTATGCAGAGGGCACAAACAGCAAAAATATCAACTCAGGCATTTTATCGAACACCTTTTATGCACAACTATTTATACTTGTTCAATAATGTATCTATATTCAAATTGCACACACAACTAAACTAACAATCAACAACTATATTACAACTAGTTATTCAATCAACAAGACAATAATTAACATATTTCAAAGTTAGAATTCGGAATTCTAACCTAGGTTACCGCAGCATTCACGAAAGACGCCTGCGACCTCCATGGCGGAACGAGCTGGCAACGGCGACGGCGGCGGCGGCGGCGAAGGCTAGTGGCGCGCGCGGAAGGAGAAGGTGGTGGTGGTGGTGGCGCAACCCGGTCGCAGTCGCAGGCGTCTCGCCGTCGTCTTCTTCGTTCTTGCGAGACAGAAGAGAATGAAGAGGGAGAATGACGGAGTGGCGGGGTTGGGGAATAATAAAAGAATCTATCACAGTGGCTCCTACTAAGAACCGCTGAGATAGGTCAGTAAAAAAGACCTATCTCAGCGGTTCTTAGCAGGAACTGCTACGATAGAGTTTTTTTTAATGACCCTAGCGCAGCGGTTATAAGTAAGAACCGCTACGATAGGTTTGCAGGATTTTTAAAAACGGCCTATCTCAGCGGTTGTTATTACAACCGCTGCACTAGGTGCGTTGCGATAGACCGTTTTTGTACTAGTGAGTGTACAAGCAGGAAAAGAGTGCTAAGGGGATAACATTTTCTCGGACACAAACTAGACAAGGAAAGGGGGTGTTTTGCTGGAGAATTTCTTACCGTTAAAGTTCAAGAAGAACCCCTCTTCTGTTGGTGCACCTTCTGGCTGCGTCTTGGATCTTTCAGAGGTGTTCTAGGCCTTGAAAAACATAGGAGAGACTGGTGGACAAGGGAGGGTGTTTCCATGTCCAGAAGAAAAAGAAAAACGACAAGAGAGAGATGGAAGTGTTACCGCTCCTGTTGTTTGCTGTTCTGTCAAGTGTGGACCTAGAATGAGTTCATGCTGTGACTGTTGTTGTTGTCTACTGCAACAAAGGAAATGCATAGATGGGATGGAGTGACCAGACATGAGGAGTATGCTGGGGAGAAAGGAAAGGCATGAGGAAGAAGAAGGATGCTTACCGGTTTGTTTTGGCTTGCTCTTTGCAGTATTTTTTTGTGTCTCGGTTTTATACTGCAAGTTCTCTGTTGTTACCGATGGTGAGCATAGGGCTGGAGTGTTGATTTTACTGCCATAGGAGGAAGAGGGCTGGTATTGGAGTGGTTCTCTCGGTTCTTTTTCTCCTATACAGCTGCTGTCAAGGGTATGCAAGGAAGGAAGAAGGCTGAGCTTGCAGTTTGCAAAGAAGACCATTCATTGCTTGTCTGTTTGCGAAGAAGAAATGGGCTGAACTACAGTTTCAGTCGAGAAGAAATGAGGAAGAGCAATGCTGCTGCCTTGTTGTTACAGTTCCACGGAGCAGAGGGAAAGAAATGAGTTTACTGGCTTGAAGAATAAGGGAAAAAGGTTGATGTGAATTGTACTTGTCTGTGGTGGGGAAGAAAGGAAACGGCTGGTTGCAGGAGAAGGTCACTTTAGTAGTATGGGAATTATGAAAGGTAAGTGCACTTCCCTGTACTTATATTAGTAATTTAATTACTCTAATGATGTGTTTTTTTGTTTGTGTCTAGGGGGTGCAGCCGGCTACAACGTTTGGAGGGAAAGTTAAATTTTCCCAATTTCTAACATTGTAACATTTGTTGTATATATTTATATAGGTATGTAACTATATTAATGTGTTACCTAGTAACTTGTCACATTTTTTTATTTAAAAGAGTATATATGATCATATGTTTGTGTCTATAATTTGTTTATAGTATATAAAATATTTATATACTTTATTAGGGTACACTAGTATTATCTAATATATGTACTAATATGTACATGTAATATTAATTTTAGAAGTTTAATCCTATGCCCATTTGGAACTATATATTTAATACCATGATGTTTATGGTAATTATTGCTCAACATTTAATTTAGTATTTACTAATTTAAAGTAGTAATTATTCGGGGTATTTCACTTGAGCAGCGCTGATTTTCTTCCTGGAGCACAATGGAGTACGCAACATCAAGGCTTGGAAGGGGAGACATCATAAGAAGATTGCCTCTAACATTAATAAAATCCTCCCTCAGACCCAGAAGAAATTCGAACAACTTCTCTTCTTCGATATTTTTGGCAACTTTGTCTTCGTATCCACATATGCAAGTGTGGACGTCTGCAACAGAGGAGATTTCGTCCCACAATTTCTTCAGTCGTGTGAAGTATTCAGCTACAGATGTTGTTCCTTGTTCGATGAAGGACAACTCCCGCTTAAGCTCGAACCTGCGCGTCCCATTTGCTTGACTATATCTTTTGGTCAAGCTCTTCCACATTTGGTGAGAAGTTTCATGGAACATGAGGCTTTCAGCTATGGAGGTTTAAACACTGGGGAGGATCCATGAACAGATCAACCCATCGCAGCGATCCCAAGCATCACGGTGTTTCTTAGAAACACTTGAACGGGACAGTGTTCCATCGACAATCTTAATTTTGTTTTTGGCAAGGAAGGAAATTTCCATCTTCTTTTTCCAGATTTGAAAACCTGACCCATTGAACTTGTTTGGAGTCAAACAGATTCCAGTTACATCTGCGTTGGTGACGCTTAGTGGGTCTAGGTTCATCCTTGAACGTCGGTGCTCCCTTTTGTCCTCACCGCTCGAATAGGACTCATCACTTTCAGTCTCTGTTTCTGCCTCGCTGTGTTGTTTGCCCGCCATCAAAAGAAAGGAATTGTTACAGGAGAAAACCCTGCTCTGATACCATATTGGAAGAGACAAAGAAACGTTGATTTATCATTGTAGAAGTTTACTCATGAGGCAAGTAAAAGGATGAAGAAATGGCTCTCGTTATTCACGCAAGAGAGAAGGCGAGGAGAGAATAATACGACTGTTTTCTATATTGATGAAAGAGAAAAGGATACAACTTAGTATTTAGAAAAGGAAAGGTCTAGAGACTATTTAGAAAATAGAAAAGAATAGAAAAGGACAGAAAAGAGGGAGAAGATAAAATCCTAACAATAAAAGAAGAGACTTAATTGGGGTTTTCGACTTGGAGTGGTGAATGAATGGGCTGGGCTGATTATCAACCAAGCCATCAATCATGCACGACTCTTTCCTTTCATAGATCTTCGACTGAAACGTTTATAAAGAAAAAAATCCTCGTCGACTAATCCAGCGACTACAATCTCAACCAGGTGCCGGTAGTTCGGTGATCTCTGTACGCTTGTCCGTAATTTTATCTCAGGGAAAAGCCTCTCTAAATTTGTGCTTGTCTTCTGACTGTGTGTGAGCTCTACGTATGAAATTTGATGGAGGAGGAAGCATCAGCAGAAGTCCTCTTCGAGACTTGCTCACTTGCTACCAGGACGCAATCTACTAATTACCCTCCCAGGCAGGTTAATATCAGATAAACCCTTTCTATATTCATTCTCAGTTTAGATCTCTGGTAACCATGATATGATCTTGATTAAGTTTTCTAATTTGATAAGCATGCCATTCTAAACGATTTGTTGATAAGCTTGCCATTCCTGTTCTCTTTCTTTCGTTCTTTGCGTATGTAATTAACAGTTCAACGATGCTTCCGGTGGAGGTGGATTATGGTCCTTGCTTCCTACTCGAGGTACATTGTTTATTCTGTTTGCAAGTTGATCAATTATGTTCTAGTTTTCTAAAACTGTGCTTACTTATAGTTTAATGATCTTAGCGTAGTGAACCATGTTCCATTTCTATTGGTCACTAGCTAGTTAATGAATATATAGTTTGGTCGTAGCGCGTAATATTAGCAGAAACTTTGATCAAATTTAACTTCCAATATGTACTTATTGCTATTCTTCTGTGAGCAATTTAGTGGTAGGGGTATCATGAAATTCTGACTTTTTCTTCTCAACACTTTGTTGAAGGTCTTACACAACTCAAGGAGAAATGGAGTGGATCCAAGCAACCAAGGAAATTGAGCAAGTTGACGTCACTGTTTGTGTCTCCCAAAGGGGAACGTGTTGCTGTTGCTGCGGGTAACCAAATTACTGTCTTGCGAAAGGATGATAATTATCAGGAGCCTTATGGAGTATTTACTAGTAAGATGATTACTCTTTCGTTCTTCTATGGTATAGCAGGATTACTTATTGGTCAACCTGCGTGCTTGATAACTGGTCTTGAAAAATGTTGTTTCAAGTGAGTTGACTAGGACAGAGATTGACACGTGGGGAAATTTTAGAGTGCTTTATGCAAGTATGCTTTGAATTTATCCAATTAAGCTTTCCTCATATGCTGAAAAAATCCGCATCATGTTTGCAGGTGGATTACCTGGAACGTTTACATGCGGTGCCTGGTCCGAGTCTCTCGATGTACTTGGTGTTTGTGATCTCAGTGATACGCTATACTTTATCAGGGCCAGTGGTGAAGAAATAATAAGGATTGACAGAAGGCATCTGAAAATCTCTTCTTCAATTGTAGGCCTGCTTGTGCTGAATGAAGCAGAGAAGAAGGATTCCTTCCTGTAATGATTCATTTATTCTTTACTAAATTCCAGCAATGCTAAAATTTGTTTTCTTTCAGTTCCTTTAAAAAATGTTTCTTTTAGTGACTTATTTCAAAACTAATATTAAACTAACTTTTTTGCATGAAAGTTTAGTTTGGATGTCTGACTGTTCATGCTACTAGATCTGCTGTTAAGCTTGAAAATTTTACAGGTGTTGCTTCAATTTTCTTGCTTCAGATGGAACTGCTTACCAAATTGAAATCAGCCCCAATCTTGCTGCATCTCTTTCATCTTTACGGACTTGCAGTGGCATGAAGAAGCAGCTTTCTTCGAATATATGTGCTGTGCACTATAGTAGGGAGGATTCGTTGCTTGCTCTGCTTGGAAGTCCTTCGAACAATTCTCATTCTGGAAAAACTGGTATTCCCCCCACTTTTTACCCCTTGTTTTCTCTTCTTTTGCCTTTTCCGAATGTACATTTCTGGAGCTCAATTGTACTTTGTTTCAGGAGCATGTACTTTATGGCAAATATTGCCCTTAAATTGACCTTTTCTCTATTCTTCCCTCAACGCTAATGTATTTGTTTTAACCTTTTTGCAGGCTCTTGTGTTCATATTTGGCGGTGCAAGAAAAGCTTAGAGTTCCAACCAGTTGCTTCCGTAGAGTTTGAATGTCTGGTTGTCAAACCTGAAGGATATGAGGGATCTGCTACAGTTCCTAAGGTTCAAATTTCACCTGGAGGAAAATATTTTGCAACTTTAGATTTGAGAGGATGCATGAATGTGTTTTATGTGGTTGAAGACTTGCATGGTTTATCAGTTTTGGACTATAGTAAGAGACACACAAATTTAACTGATGATAGAGCTGCTGCTGATCGAAGATTGTTGAAGGATGTTGTCGATTTTACTTGGTGGTCTGAACACATTCTTGTGCTTGCTAAAAACGGAGGATCTGTTCTCTTTTATGACATTGTCAGCGATAGAAAATGTTTGGAGAATGACTCGGTTTATTCCATGATTGTTTTAGAAAGGATTCATCAGCCTAGAGGTGAAGTGCTGCTTTTAGATAGTGCTCTTCCTAAGGAGGACCAAGATTCTTTCGTTTCCTCAAAGATACACAATGTGATCGACTCAGAGGAAATCACCAAAGGAACAATTACTCAACTTGGAGTTTCCAGATTGGTTTGGAGGTTAAATTCCTTTCAAGAAAGATCCATTCCAGAAATGTATGATGTCTTCATCAAAAGCAAGAATTATAGAGGGGCGTTAGACTTTGCTGATCGCCATGGGTTGGACAAAGATAGATTGTTCAAGTCTCAGTGGCTGAATTCCAGTAAAGGGGTTAATGAGATAAACACATTATTGTCTAATGTAAGGGATGAGCATATGTTCTTGGTCAATGTGCGGAGCAGGTGGGGCCTACGGAAGATGCAATGAAAGCCTTACTTGCTCTTGGGTTGCGTCTGACAAACCACTACCATTATTTTGAGAAAGCTGACAGTGATTATCATCAAGAGTGGGATTTTCTTCTTGTACGATTGCGAATCTTGCAGTTCAGGGATAGGCTTGATTCATTCCTTGGCATTAACATGGGCAGGTAGGTTCTATATTCAATGATTGTGACAATTTTATATTTGCGGATGCAATTTGCAGTGTAATAGCACAGTGAAATCTCAAATATCCAAGATGCTGTCTGTAACAAATAAATTTGCTCGCCTCTAGTATTATGTTCTTTCTAGTCCAACTATATACCGAGTGATAGATATCCACATTGTGGTGCATGTGTGGGAATGAGAAGAAATTGAAGACAGATCTTGAAGCTCACTGCATTTAGTTGCAGAACCTTTTACATTGAATTATTAGAGAGTTATTTTGTTTGGTGGTATGCTCTTTTAACCTTTATGTCTAAAAATTGTGTCACATAAGTGTTTTTATATCACTTGAAACTGGTATTCTTATGAAATTTGGCATTGGGATATACAATAGTCACTTTTACTCGTTTCAGGTTTTCTGTGCTGGCATACAGCAAATTCCGTGTAATGCCTATCAATAAAGTTGCTGTAGACCTTGCTGAAAATGGGAAGATTGGGGCACTGAACCTGCTTTTCAAGCGCCACCCTTATTCATTGGCTCCATATGTGCTGGATGTTTTGGCTTCTATTCCTGAAACTGTTCCCGTTCAAACATATGCTCAGCTTCTTCCTGGAAGATCTCCTCCTGCAAATATTGTTGTCAGGGATAGAGATTGGGTTGAATGTGAGAAAATGGTGAATTATATCAAAAGCTTACCTGATGATAGTGAACTTTGTGTATCTGCTAACACTGAACCTATTATCAAGCAAATATTGGGATACAGTTGGCCAGCACCCAGTGATATTTCAGTTTGGTACATGAATAGAGCTAGGGATATTGATAGATTGAGTGGTCAGCTGGACAATAGCCTATCATTGGTTGACTTTGGATGCCGGAAGAAAATCTATGAACTGGAGAAGTTTCGTGAAGATATGTCTTATTTGCATGAGCTAATCTATGCTGATGGAGATGGTGAAGAGACATGCTTTTCTTCTAGCTATGAGGAGTGGGAGAGCTTGAATGACTACGAGAAATTCAGAACTATACTTAAAAGGGCAAACGAGGATAATGTGGTTAAGATATTAAGGGAAAAAGCAATTCGTTTCATGCAGAACAGGTCTCAGGATTCTACGCCTTCATATCTGGTTAGATGGATGAAAGATATTTCGGTGCACAACAGCATAGAAATTTGCTTAGTGGTCATTGAAGAAGGCTGTAAAGATGCGCAAAGTGGGTTTTTTAACGATGACATTGAGGCTATTGATTGTTCTCTACAGTGCATTTACAATACCAATGCAACAAATAAATGGAATACCATGGCCTCTATTCTGTCAAAGCTGCCACATACACGAGGTTAGTCATACTACTCATTTTTGGTGTGCGTCACTTAAGGAGAGAACAAGGGTCTGACATTTGTTCGCAGGACTAGCTTCAAACCTGGGATATCTTATATTTTCTCAAAGATCAACTAAAATCTGGTGTAATGAATTACGGGATCCCTTATTTGGTTGAGTAGAAAGGGTCTTCCATTCCGCTTTTGATCGGGTGTAATTGATAAGAGAGATAAAGATAGAATAACCTTCCAAATTACTCAAAGTGCCCTTATGGAAAAATTATACAAAGATGTTTAAGATGATAACAATATTAAAACTTGACAAGTAAATAATATTATGTAATATGAGAATAATACTTACTATTGGACCTTTATTATCTTACTGGAACTCTATGTTTTGGAAATTTTTCGTCACAAAATTACAATAATTTGGAAGAACGTTGCCTTGTAAATTACAATTTTGAAAATGAACATGCGCCTTAACGAACAGCTGAAGCTGGATTCCCTAATACCTAGGTAGGTTTTATCCTAGGATTAGCTCTTTAGTTACCAACCATGGGTTTAACTCCTTTGCTCTTGGTTGGAATGAGTCAACTAACCCCCTCAACCAAATATGTTGATAGTTGCGGTGATAATAAGACATGCAAAGTTACCTCTCTTCCGCATAAAATCTCTGAAAAATTCAGGATACTTCTATGGAACTTAGGTCCTGATACTTATTATGAGAACTTCGAGAATTTGGAAAGAAGATTGAAACTGGCGGAGGGCCATATTGAGGCAGGGAGGCTTTTGGCACTATACCAGGTAAAGTTTATTTATTTATGTAATTTTATTGAAGTTTAATGTTTTATTAGGCATTGATAATCATAAAAACTCTTATGCAAGAGTATAAATGTTTAATATTGATGGTCATACATGGCAATGTTAATGATGCAAAGCCATATGTTGATCATTTGCTCCATAAAGTCTTTCTGCTGCCTCAGTAATAAAAGGAGAAACGATTTTACTGATCACAACTACGATTTGCACACATTGGAATTAAACTTATCAAGTTCCCAAGAAAATAAACATTCTGATATAAAGCGATAGCATGGTTGGCTTGCATTTGCTCGTTCTTAACCATGGCCTTGTTTCAATTTGCAGGTTCCAAAACCAATGAGCTTTTTTCTGGATTCTCAGAAGGATGAAAAGGCTGTGAAGCAGATTCTTCGTTTGATCCTGTCAAAATTCATACGTCGACAACCAAGTCGATCTGATCATGATTGGGCGAACATGTGGCGAGATTTGCTTTGTTTACAGGAGAAGGCTTTCCCATTTCTAGACTTGGAGTATTTGATTTTAGAATTCTGCAGAGGGCTTCTGAAAGCTGGGAAATTTTCTCTTGCGAGGAATTACCTGAAGGGTACAGCTTCAGTGAGTTTGCCAGCGGAGAAGGCGGAAAATCTGGTGATACAAACTGCAAGAGAGTATTTTTTCTCAGCTTCAAGTCTCTCATGTTCAGAAGTAAGCAACTTTCATTTGCTAATGATTCTGATGCCTTATATTTGTACTGAGATGGGGGATAAGGTAAAGATCAAAAGGAGTTCTATAGGAAAGTAGACTCAAGGGATTCAGGTTGTCTAAAAAATGTAGATCTACTATGAACGCGGTGCTTATAGGAGATGCTTCTGTTATGTTTTCACTCCAATATCTGTTCGGAAATAGGATGAAGCAAAGCCAAATTCTTCTTTATGTAATAATGTTGCTACCTTACCTCTCTTTCCTCATGGTTTTAACAAAGTGCTTATTGTCTTACTTATGGTCTTATGTCTTCAGCATAATATAATTCTCTTTTTTTTTTATCTGTTCCAGATCTGGAAGGCTAAGGAATGTTTGGACCTCTTTCCGAGTAGCAGAAATGTTCGAGCAGAGGCTGATATCATTGATGCATTGACTGTTAAACTTCCTAGTCTTGGAGTCCATCTTCTCCCTTTGCAGTATAAGCAAATAAAGGAACCTATGGACATTGTAAAGATGGCTGTCACAAGTCAGTCTGGTGCGTTTCTAAATGTTGATGAACTCATAGAAGTTGCTAAGCTTCTTGGTTTGAGGTCAGAGGAAGATATATCTATTGTTCAAGAAGCTATTGCAAGAGAAGCTGCTGTTGCTGGAGATCTGCAGTTGGCTTTTGAACTATGTCTTGTTATATCTAGAAAGGGTCATGGTCTTATTTGGGATCTTTGTGCTGCAATAGCTAGGGGTCCTGCAATTGAGAACATGGATATAAGTTCTAGGAAGCAACTTCTTGGGTTTGCTTTGAGCCATTGTGATGATGAGTCCATTGGAGAGCTGCTAAATGCATGGAAAGATCTAGATTTGCAAGGACAATGTGATTCATTGATGATGCTGACTGGGGTCAGTCCTCATGAATATGCGACCCAAGGCTCCTCAATCCTCACTGAAGGCTTTGACAATACTAGAGATTTCTCTGTAAAAATCCCTGGTCTCAATGAGGTTGATCAGGAAATTCAACTAAGTATAATAAAGCAGATTCTTTCAGAGGTGGCCCGAGATAGGCCTGTTGTGGGTGGTACCAGCTGGGACGCTTTTCTACTTGACAATGGAAAGGTTCTATCTTTTGCGGGTTTGCAACTTCCTTGGTTGCTTGCGTTGAGTAAAAAATCAGATATTGGGGAAAAAATGTATCCAATTTCAGTTCCCGGAAAGCACTATGTATCTGTGAGAACCCAGTCTGTGATAGCTGTTTTGTCTTGGTTGGCTAGATATGGGTTTGCTCCTAAAGATGATCTAATTGCTTCACTTGCAAAATCAGTTATGCTACCACCTGTCACCCAGGAGGAAGATATTCTTGGGTGCTCCTTCCTTCTTAATCTCATGGATGCTTTTTATGGGGCTGAAATCATTGAAGAGCAGCTCGAGAAAAGGGAGAATTACCAAGAAACTTGTAGCATTATGAACATTGGGATGACTTACAGTTCATTGAATAATTCTGATACTGAACATAAAGATCCAGTTCAGAGAAGGGAGCTCTTAATAAAGAGGTTTAGGGAGAAAATAAGTGCAGGTGCGTCATTCTGTAATCAGGTCACCATGTTTGGCCTTTGAGTTTGCTGCCATTCTTATTCTCCATCTTGGTCAGTTCCATATTGACTTTGTATTCCTTTAACATTTGTTCTTTCTTTTCTGCTTTCTTTCGTTCACAAATAATATTAGATGATTTGGGAAATGCCAACAAAGCACAATCGACATTTTGGAGAGGATGGAAACTTAAATTGGAGGAACAAAAACTAGTAACAGATCGCTCAAGGGTTTTGGAACAACTGATACCTGGGGTTGATAGTGGACGCTTTTTATCTGGGGATTCTGATTATATAAGAAGTACTGTGTTTTCTTTTATTGAGTCGCTAAAGTTGGAGAAGAAACACATCTTAAAGGATGTGCTTTCATTGGCTGACACGTATAGTCTGAGTCATACTGAGGTATAACTCGTGATTAAGTTCATTTACATAAAAATACTAGCATTTGTCCCACGTAATATACCACTTCATCATCTTTTTCTCTGCAGGTGCTACTGAAGTTTCTTAGTACAGTGCTGTTGTCTGAAGTTTGGACTGATGAAGAAATCACTGCCGAAATTTCAGAATTTAAAGTAGAAATACTTGATTTTGCTGAGAAACCGGTGAAACCTTGACTTCTTTTGTTTATCCGTTGGTTGATGGTCACAACAAAACTCGTCTTGCTTACATTTATGGCCTGCTCTCTGAGTGTTACTACCACCTCCAAGAATCAAAAGAAATAACTACCACAACCTACACTGATGCAGCTTCTATATCCGCTTCATTAGCCCACTTTTGCAAGATTCTTGAGCAAGAATGCCTTCGTGTCTCTTTTATTAGGGATTTGAACTTCAAAAAATTGCAGACATTAGTGGGATCAAACACGAGAGTTTCAATCGTGAAGTGTGTGACCATGTTAATGAATACAGTGTGGGAGCATTGGCCAAACTGGTTGAGACTCTAGTTGGTAGCTACCCAGATCTGGTTCCTCATGATCTCATATCATGGCAAGATGTGCACAGATATTATGTCCTGTCTTTGTTGAGAAGTTTGGAAAATAGAGCCAAGTGTAATTATCATGTAGAACATGCCGAGAACATACAATGCATGTTGAGTGAACTGGAGCAGACCTATGACATGTGCAGAGATCATATCAAAGTGTTGGAATGTCAAGTTTCCTTTGATGTTATGAAGAAGTTTTTCAAAAGTGTCGCTCTCCTCCAGGTTTCCACTGACAGGTCACTTGATAGTTTGCCGTGGAAAGACTCCTTGATTGTGCTTTTGAACTTTTGGGCAAGACTGGGTGATGATATGCTAGTAAAGGGTTGGGAAGATGACTATCGATTTGATAGTTTAGTGGCATGCGTCAAGGCCTTTTTGGGGTTGGTGATTGAAAATAAAGTTCCTTGTCGTGTGGGTTGGCAAACTGTTTACGCGTATGCTGTTGATGGATTATCTGGCGGTCTTGCTGATGAAAGTTTCTATTTCTGCAAAGCCATGGTCTTGTCCGGCTGTGATTTTGAAGCTACTGAAGCTGTTTTAGCTGAAGCATCACAGAATATGGTAGATCAAACTGTCCCATCTGACACGGCAGAAAAGAAAATCCTAGATGTTTCTGAACTATACCTGGACATTCTGGATACTACTTTAGAGAGCTTGATAAATGAATCCAGCAAACGCTTGTATTTACATAGTCTATTGTCTTCTCTGGGTAAAATGGTGGATGATAAAGAGATTTTGAGGACTGTTAGAGTTGCAATATGGACTAGACTGGCTGACTTCTCGGGAAACTTGCAGCTCCCAAGCCATGTTAGAGTGTACATCTTAGAGGTAATGCAATGCGTTCTGGGTAGAAGTTCGAGACTTTGTATTGAGCAAGGCTACCACATAGTACCTTGGGAAGGTTGGGTCGAGATGAATCCCACAAACAATGATGGATCTGATGCTGACCCTGTAGTGCCAGGTCAGTCGGAAGCTTCTAACAGGCTTGAAAGTACACTTGTTGCCTTGAGATCCACTAAGCTGGCTTCGTCTTTCACCCCCTCCACTGAAATCACCCCTGATGATCTTCTCACCACTGATTCAGCTGTAACTTGTTTCTCAAGGTTGTGTGAATCAGCCGCTGAGGAGTCTCATTTCAATTGCTTGATTGCGATCCTTGGGGAGTGGGAAAATGTGTTTGCTGTTGAGAAAGCTAATGAGGGTGTGAAAGATCATTCTGATGTGGAAAACAACTGGACTGATGACTGGGGTGATGAAGAGGGCTGGGAAAGCTTTGATCCTGTTGAAGAGAAAGATGAGAAAGAAAAGAAAGATGGACTCTCTGTACACCCTTTACATGCTTGCTGGGCAGAAATGATGAAGAAGTTGATACTGCTCTCCCGTTATGGTGATACCCTCAATATAATAGATAAACATGTTGTGGGGAAAGAGGGAGCGGTGTTGATCAACCAGGATGAAGCTCATGGCTTAACTGAAATGTTGCATGTACCGGATTGCTTTATGGCTTTAAAGCTGGCTTTATTGCTACCTTATGGAGCCATGCAAGTCCATTGGTTGAATGCTGTTGAAGAGAGCTTGAAGCAAGAAGGTATCCCAGACCCAGAACCTACCAGAACTAGTGCTTTTGAGCTTTTGGTTCTTATGCTTTATTCTGGGGCCATATCCATTATTGTCTCAGAACCTTCTTACAGTTCAACTTTCTCTTACATTTGCTACTTGATTGGAGAGTTCTTGCGGGCACAGCATGATTCCCAGCTATCCAGAAGGAACAAGCACAGTACGGAGGACAAAGAGGATGATGATGAAGATAATTATTTCTTTGTTTTTGGACAAACTCTCTTCCCCTGCTTTGTATCAGAGCTTGTTAAGTCAGGTCAGCAGATCTTGGCTGGGTTTCTTGTGACGAAATTTGTACACACCAACCCTGCGTTTAGCGTGCTTAATGTCGCAGAGGCAACTTTAAGGAAGTACTTGAAAACGAAGCTGCAAGCTCTAGAAGCAGAGAGTTGTAGTAGTAGTAACACCGGGGAAGTACTTACATATGAGAAGTTGAGAAGTTCCATCTTTGTGTTGAATGGGAAATTGAAAGCTTCTGTTGACTCCGCTCTTTCATTTCTTCCTAGTAGTAGTAGGTAGTGTATGAGATTGTACTTTGTTCTTTTTGGAATTGCATTTTTTTATATTGACTTGTTTATAAACAGTTAGATTAAGTCACATTGCTCCACAGGGGACATGCAGCATCTGTGCATATAGATATATGTTAATCCGCTGATAGACACAAAATTCCAATTGTTTGAGAACTTGGATGCCAATAGCGGCCCTTGACCGAAGAAGTTTATCTTTTGCACTAACATGGTGGGGATGAAGAAAATAAGGGTTTGCTCAAGCACAGGGGCTGATTTTATTCGGAAATGTTTAAGCCTCTTTGGAAGAACAGAGATCATGCGGATAGGAAATGACAAAGGTCCCTACGCCACATGGCTCCAGAATTGGAGTGTTGAAACTGACTTGAATTCCACTTAGTGGAAGTGGAAACAGCGCGACTGCTAATTCAAAAAATGACCAAATATTTTTTTTTTCGGACAATGACTCTGATAAGTTAGCCTGGACCTGAAAAAATACCTCAATCCTTTATTAACGTGGGCAAGAACACGCCCAAGGTTTAGGATTCATGAGTATAGCACGAGTGAATGAAAGAAAATAATGAAGAAGAAGGTGGCTACGCAGAGTCGTGAAAACCGGGAAAAACATTTCTCTGAAACTAAAACCTAGAACCAGCTTTATTTAATCTGGCTAAGAAAACTCCTAAAGAAAAGACTAGACCACTCTTAATAAAATGATGTGTTTTAACTCCTCACAGCCCCCTCAAAACAAGCAATCTCAATGCTTGTTTGGCTAAACAAAAGAGTTAAAACACAAAGAAAAACTAGAATAAAAGACTATCTACTCACATCAAAACCAGAGTGCAGAAACATATCTCATAAAATAGAAACAACGCAGAGCCTTTCTGCACAACTCACACCAAGCACTGGATATCTTCAATTCCAAGTTGTGTGAGTATAGTGAGATAAGAGTGTCCAGGCATGACCTTTGTTAATACATCTGCCATTTGACTTTCAGAAGACACAAAATCAACCCGCACAAGCCCTTCGAGAATCTTTTGTCTCACAAAGTGACAATCTACCTCTATGTGTTTGGTCCTCTCATGGATGACCGGATTCTTCGCAATGTACACTGCTACTTGACTATCTGACTTGAGAGGTATAGGTCGTATCCCTTCCATCCCTAGCTCATGCAGCAGCCTTGTCAACTAGCTCACCTTTGCCATAGCTTGCCTCAAAGCTTTGTACTCTGCTTCAGCTGAGGAAAGAGCTACATTAGACTGCTTTTTAGATTTCCAAGATAAAGCACTTCCTCCCAACTCAATATAAAACTCACTAATGGACCTTCTAGAATTAGGACATCCAGCCCAATCAGCATCACAATAAGCTATTAGCTTAAAATTTTCAGATGCATTAAGCATTAATCCATAATCCAAAGTTCCCTTAATGTAGCTTAATGTATGTAACACAGCTCTCATATGTACATCCGTGGGTTTTTGCAAAAATTGACTCAACAATTGCCCAGAAAAAGACAAGTCAGGCCTAGTGTGTGTTAGAATGTTCATTTTTCCTACTAATCTACTGTACATGAATGGATCTTCTAGAGGTTTACCATCATCCAAAAGTAATTTTGTGTTTAACTCAAGTGGCCCCACTACCTTTCTCGACTTCTCACACCCAAACTTTGAAACTAGCTACTCACTGTTAAGTCAAGGACCTTTAGTTTTGATGATAGCAAACCGGTGGTGTTTATCTAACATGTTTGTCAAGCTTATCATTCAGATAAACAGGTAAATAAGTGGCTTAGCACGCAAGGTTGCAAGCGCACTTAAGTCATGAGTGGCTTAGCACGCAAGGTTGCAAGCGCACTCAACCTACGACATGTGCCCAACCAGTTGGGCACCTGTTTGTGAGAGCTCCGGAGAACTTCTAGTAACACACAAGTAGTCAAGAACCACACTATCACATATCTCATACATCAGACATTAAACAAGGACAAAAATGTATTAGCAACGTCGACAAACTCACTCAGATGTGTCACACCCATACAAGCAACTAGCTCACGACAAAAGGAGAAGCTCATTAATGTGCAACATAACAAGATAAGCAAAGGCTATTAATGAACATCATTACATAGCTGAAATAAATTCAGAAGAGAGCAGGTCAGACAAGTTGAAGTGGGCTAGTGGTGACCGACCACTTGGGAGACGCGCCACCAACTTGTCCAATCGCAAGGCAACACATGTGTTGATAGCTCCAGATCATGTTGGAAGATAATCTACAGTATGGTGCGACTATTATAATAAGATAAGAAGAAGTAATCTACTTCTAGAGTCTACATATTCATAGGTCGTTAGTTACACCTTAACTAGCTTGCGGGATAAAAAGAAGAGATACAATCTGAGCAAGTGTGAGTCAGACAAGAGTGTGTGTAAGTACTAGAGAGTTGGTGAGCTAGTGAGGACTGGGTTAGAGTGTCAATACTTTGGGTATTTGATAGGCCGACAGGTCAGGGAACGGTCGGTGAACCGTAGGCCGATAGTCAGATGAGGGTTAAGGACTTTAGGGGTAAAGTCAAAACTGTCCCGAGATTCCATGTGTGGGGCGAGGGAGATTGAGTGAATTTTGTGTGTGTAAATTCTCAATCGAAATTGAGTTTCCAGTTTAAGGTTTATCTCTTGTCTTTCCTTAAACTATCAAAATTTATTTGAGTCACGATACGTCCACGACCGGTCGGGGACGCACCAGGAGCGCCAGCCAGTTTCAATTGGTATCAGAGCAGGTCTCTTCTATAAAGCTAACTGCTTTGGAAGAGGATCAAAATGACTCATGCAAGCCTACTAGCGTCAGAAGAAGGTTCTACACCAAATAGACCACCACTTTTTAATGGAGACAACTACACTCACTGGAAGAACAAAATGGAGTTTCATATCAAGTCTGATGATCCCAGGATGTGGAGAGTTATGTCACGTGGTGAATATACCTTCCAAAATGCTCAAGGACAAGACATATCAGTAGACAACATGACAGACGATCAAATAAAGAAGCTGATTTTCAATGCACGAGCAGTAAGAATTCTACACTGCACACTACTACCTGAACAATACTCCAAGGTAGCCTCAGCTAAAACGGTTAAAGAGATTTGGAAAACTCTTGAGGTCACATATGAAGGGAATGATGAGATCAAAAAGACCCGCATTGAGCTGCTGTTGACCCATTGGGAGCTATTCAAAAAGGAAGAAAAGGAGAGTATCTCTGAAATGCACACAAGGTTCACCAAGCTCATCAATGAAATGTTGGTACTTGGAAGAACCATCTCAAATGAGGATCAAATTCGGAAGTTCCTCAGATCTCTTCCTACCTCCTTCGATAGCAAAGTCAACACCATACAAAAGGTACATGATCTCTCCAATATGTCTTTGGTAGGCATGCTAGGATCTCTAATGGCTTTCGAGTTAAAACTACAACAAAGAAACTCAGAAAGCTCATCAAGAGATAAAGGAAAAGGCATAGCCCTTCAAGTAGCTGAAAATGAAAGATCCGAGTCAGGAGACGACAATGATGAAATGGTCCTCTATATTAAGAGGTACTTTCAAAAGTTCATAAGAAATAGAATGAGGAAAGTGAAGGAGCCTAAAGAGTTGGATGATCAGAAGAAAAACAATGACAAATGTTTTGAGTGTTCAAGACGCGGACACCACATCAAGGACTGTCCTCAATGACCCCGAGAAGACAACGACAGGGTCAAGAAGCCTGTCCGACGATCGTTCAACAAAGGGCCAAGGAAAGAAGCCTTCGTTGCTGCATGGGGAGACTCTGAACTAAGCGACGACAACCGAACCTCAGACAGCGATATCTCAGAGGATGAGAAGGATCATCTATGTCTTGAGGAAGTTTGCCTGATGGCGCAAGAAAATAACACATCAGAATCAGAGGAAGAAGGTCAAAACAAGGTAAACTACTCTAAACTCAAGCATAGAATTCTAAAAGCTGAACTTCTAGGACTTAGGAAGTTTTCTCTCATACTAGTTGATCGACTAGAGGCATTTGAAAATGAAAAAAAGGAACTCTTGGAGGAAAATGAAGAATTAAAGAAAAATTTAGGCAAAGACAAGGTAGATAACCTCATGAGGGCACTCCAAATCGACTATAGTGAAATTCTCTCCGCTCATGAAAAGCTGAAACTAGGAAAACAACCTGAAATCGATGAACTAATTATTGCGCTTAACGCAAAAGAAAAGGAACTAGATACAGTCAAAGAAAAACATGCTAAGCTAGAGGCTGTTCCTAAGACACCCATGAGGAGAACCAAACGACAGGTCGGGTACCAGTCGTAGAGGTATCTACCATCTATGTAGACAACCGGGTCATCATGAAACCAAATGCTATAGAACACGATTCATGGGGCACTGGTCACTCAAAGGTATAGGACTAAAATGGGTAGCCAAAAATGATTCTAGAACAACAGTCGTTAGTGGAACTGGGTCCAACCCTTTTGTGGACCCTAACCCCACACCACTAACATGTTAAGTGCAGGATCGAGTGAGAATGGACCCCTGCTGGTACATCAACAGCGGGTGCTCTAAACACATGACTGAAGACAAAATGAAGTTCTTCTCACTCGAGTCAGGAAGCCAAGGAACAATTTCCTTTGGCCACAATAACAAAAGGAAAAATCATCGGTGTTGGTAAGGTTGGTTTTACGTCAGATTATGTCATAGATAATGTCAATTTAGTTAGCGGTTTAAAATTCAATTTGCTTAGTGTATCTCAAATCTGTGATAAAGGCAAATCAGTTCATTTCTATTCTACACATTGTAGCATAGTAAATCAGAAAAATGGCAAGGAGTTGTTAAAGGGAAAAAGATGGAAAAATGTGTATTTAACTAGTCTAGAGGATATTGACAGTCCAAATATTCCATGCTTGAATGCTTCAATAGATGACTCTACACTGTGGCACAAAAGACTAGGGCATGTTAGCACTTCCTTGTTAAGAAAACTTGTCAAGAAACAGTTGGTAAGAGGTCTCCCTGAGATTAAGAAATCTGAGACCAATCTTTGCGATACATGTGTTAGAAGCAAACAAACTAAGACTTATTTCAAATCAAAGAACTTAGTTAGTACATCCAAGCCACTTGAATTACTTCATACAGACTTATGTGAACCTATGAAAATCAAAAGTTTTGAAGGAAATTGGTATGTGTTTGTGATTGTTGATGACTACTCACGATTTGTTTGGACACTCTTCATTGCTTCCAAAGACGAAGTCTTTGAGAAATTTCAAGTCTTTGCAGAAAAAGTCCAAGTACAACTCAACCACAAAATCAAGGCTCTTCGGTCTGATCATGGGTCAGAGTTTGAGAATCAACAATTCATGGATATGTATAAACAACAAGGAATCAATCACACATATTCAACACCATGAACACCCCAACAGAATGGGGTAGTTGAGCGTAAGAACAAAACACTACAAGAGGTAGCCAGGGCCATGCTATTGGGGAGCAGTCTTCCTCAGGTCTTCTGGGCAGTAGCAGTGGCAACTGCATGCTACATCACAAATAGAAAGCTTATATGACCTATCCTCAACAAAACTCCCTATGAGCTAATCAAGGGAAGAAAACCAAACATAAGTCACCTCAGGGTCTTTGGCTGTAAATGCTATGTCCATAACAATGAAAAGAACCCTCTAGGAAAATTCGATGCCAGAAGTGATGTGGCTATCTTCCTTGGGTACTCTGAGAGGAACCGGACATACAAAGTTTACAACAAAAGGACACTGAAGGTAGAAGAAAGTGTACATGTGGTCTTTGATGAAGCTGATACTCACATAGTCAGGAAATCCGAAGAAGACAAAGGACTTGGATTCAATCTAGCTGATCAGGATCACACAGATTATCCCAAAGATGAATCACCGACTGAAGAAAACCTACCCGACAGGTCAACAACAGGTCGTCGAAGGAAATAATGATGTCGAAGATCCTCTATCACCATCAACCATTCATCAATCTCGTGCTTTGTACAAAGATCGTCCATTGGAGAACATCATATCAGATATCTCCAAGGGAAGTCAAACCAGAGCACAAACACGTGATCTCTTGGCCTTCTCAACGATAGTCTCATCCATCGAACCCAAGAACATCGATGAAGCTCTTCAAGACTCTAATTGGATCAGGGCAATGCAAGAAGAGTTAAATCAGTTTGCAAGATGCAGAGTTTGGCATCTTGTGCCTCGACCTACTTATCAAGGAGTACTTGGCACAAAATGGGTCTTTAGAAACAAACTGAATGAGATGGGAGAAGTAGTCAGGAACAAGGCTCGCCTGGTAGCTCAAGGATATCGTTAACAAGAAGGAATAGACTTCCAAGAAACCTTCGCTCCAGTAGCAAGGATGGAGCCCATCAAATTACTAATTACATTTGCTGCACACAAAGGAATTAAACTCTTCCAACTTGACATCAAGAGTGCCTTTCTCAATGGGTACGTCAAAGAGGAAGTGTATGTTGAACAACCTCTAGGTTTTGAGACACAAGAAGAAAAAGACATGGTACTTAGGCTTGACAAAGGTCTTTATGGTTTCAAACAAGCTCCAAGGTCATGGTATGACCGCCTGTCCTTCTATCTATTGGAAAACCACTTCAAAAGAGGTAAAGTAGACAAAACTCTATTTGTTTACAACAACAAAAGAGATTTCTTAATTGTTCAAGTATATGTCGATGATATAATTTTTGGAGCTTCCGATGAAAAGTATTGCAAAAGGTTTGAAGCATTGATGAAGAAAGAATTTGAGATGAGTGATCTAGGAGAACTGAAGTTCTTCTTGGGACTTCAAGTCAAGCAGGACCTTGAAGGGGTCATCATATCCCAGCAAAAGTACGTAAAAGATTTACTGAAGAGATTTGGAATGGAAGGTTGCAAACCGTTTGACACACCAATGGCCGTTGGCACAAAGATGGGGATCACGACTGGTGACCAACCGGTCGACCAGCGGTTGTACAGGGAGATGATAGGTTCTCTATTATATCTAACTGCTAGTAGACCTGACATTATGTATAGCGTTTGTTTATGTGCCAGGTTTCAAGCAGATCCTAGAGAGAGTCATCTCACAACTGTTAAAAGAATCCTACGTTATCTCAAAGGGTCCATGAACCTTGGTTTATTTTATCCCAGATTCATAAATTGTAACATTGTAGGATTTTCAGACGCAGAATATGGAGGATCCATCACTGACAGAAAAAGCACGCCAGAGACAGCATTCTTTTTTGGAACATGTTTGATCGCATGGGGATCAAAGAAACAACAACGTGTAGCCATCTCTACTGCAGAATCAGAATACATAGCTGCAGCAAGCTGTTGTGCCCAACTCTTATGGCTCAAACAACAAATTGGTGACTATAGTGTTAAAACAGGTACGTTACCTATCATGTGTGATAATACAAGTGCTATTTCTATTTCCAAAAATCCAGTACATCATTCTCGTACCAAGCATATTGACATTAGACATCATTTTCTTAGAGATTGTTGCGAAAAAGAATTAGTTGGTTTAAAGTATATTTCTACTGAAGATCAACTAGCTGAAATCTTTACTAAGCCATTAAGTAGAGAAAGATTCAACAAGATTATTCATGATCTTGGTATGATATTCATTGATCACAATTAAATCATTTTTAACTCCCACGATCGGTCACCGACACGTGAGCAACCCCCTAATGTTATCGTTCAGTAGTCAAACCATCAGTTTAATGCATAGAAGTTATGTCAAACGACTACTTGAAACAGATATGTCATTTTCCACAACAAGTGAGGTTAGTTTAGAGAAGGTCCAACGGATAGAAATGGGAAAATTTCTCAACGGATCACTGACAACTGTCACGACCGCTGCCCGTTATGAATAGTACCATTAGGACATGTCAGTGAGTGGACGAGGAGCGGTCGCCGACCATTACTCGAAATCTATAAAAGGGCGACGAGAGTTTTACTCTTGTCACACTATTGTCCTCACTCTCTCTAATCTCTCTAAGCACTCAGAGCAATTTCTCTTCTCTCTTACAAACATTCTCGTGAGCTTAAGTGCAAAAATCCAGACTCACAGCGACTCTAAGACTTCTCTAGCAAAAGGTTACAAAACTCTAGAAATCTTCGAACAATCATGGCATCAAAATCCTCTCTCCGCTCCAAGAACAAGGCTGCACTCAGAGAATCTTCCTCAGTGCAAGTGGCTGACATAAGATCGACAGAAACTTATAGGGAATCGCCACCCCCTCGCCTTTCCAAAGATCTAGAAGATCAACTTGTGCGAAGAGTATCTGACGAAGGTGAACTACTACAAGAAGAGGTACACTACATAAACCACTACTTGCCCAAGCTTCATCATCTCATTCAAACTAAAGTCCTCAAACCTAAAATACTTCCAACTCCTACCACCACAGAAAAACCAAAAATGTCTTCTCAAGATCCTTCACCAAAAGTTACCACCAAACACTCCAAGGCCAACAATCCCAAGAACCAAAACCTTTCTACTGCCACAACGAGTCGCGTAACTCGCGTAACTCGTGCCTCTCAACGTACCAGAAATCAAAAGAAAGCTCCACAAAAGCCCACTCTACACCAGAAAAGGCAACTCGAAAGTTGCACTTCAGCGATGAGGAGGGAGCCACTCCTTCAGCAATCGCAAGAGCTGTCGTTGAGCAGCTAGAAGAAGAGGAAGTTCAGAGTGACGAAAAGTCACAAGAGGGGCCTCACCATCGGAAAAGACACCAGAGGAAGGGACTGCACCAGACTCTGAAGAAGAACCTGACAACGTTCCCCAGATGACGACAGGTCGCCGACGCCTCAACGACAAGCTCAAAGAAAAGGAAGGGACACAGAGTCGATGTTCCCCACCATCCATACGCTCCAGGAACGTGAGCATCTGAGAAAAGAGAAAGGCAAGGAGAAAATGGCCCCATCATCACAATCTCCAGAGCTAGAAGAGCTCTTTCAAACTGTCGCCAAGCCTCCACCTCCTCAATCCTTGAAGCGTTTCAAAAAGATCAAGGAGCTAGAGCCTGCGCGGATAAAGGTAGAGAACATCAACAAAAGGTCCTGTCCTGTCTTATCAAAGACACTAGACCTAGAGTGGATGGACAAGATGGATCTAGGACAGATCTAGGAGTTGTTGGAATACCAAAGATGGGTGGATTTCTTCCAAGAAGCCATCACCGTCTACACAGAACTGCTCAAGGAGCACATGCGCTGTCTTGGACCACTCCAAAGTGACGTCGATGACTACATCATTTCACGGGTTCAAGGCATCGAAATCAATATCTCCAAATCTTGGATCTTCGACACCTTCAGCCTGGAACATGAAGGACTGGTCGTTCCAAAGGAAACATCATGGAATGACCTCGGACACTTAGGAGGGAGAATGGTAAATTTGCTCAACAAAGGAGCAACAATGAAGAACTTTCCTGCAGCAGAAATGTCGATATCAGACAGAGTTCTCTTCAGTTTACTCACCCATAATATCGCTCCATGAAATCAACAAACCCACATCGTCAACGCAAGGGATGTGAGGTTACTCTACGCCCTCAAGACGAAGGAGAAGATCGACCTCCCCGCCATGATTCTCCTCATGATTGATGAAAGCAGATATGTCAACCAGGGGCTAGTACACAGGGGAGTAGTAACAAAGGCGCTGCTAGAGAACGGAGTGGACACCGACAGGTTCCACGCGTGTACGCGTACCGCTCAAGACAGCATCTGCTCAGAGATGTTGTCAAAATTGGGTATAAAGACTAAGGGAGATCAGCTGGTAGTTATCCAGAAGCAAACAAAAAGCGAGAACTCAAGGTGAGAGCCTCGTCCAACTGCAAGGGCATCAGGTCTTAAAAGAAGGAGAAGTCCCTCACCAGTCCACGACAGGTCGGGGACCAGTCTGGATACCTCAACTAGGGATGTTCTAAAGAGGGTGAGAGTTACTCTCACAGCTGTGCAGGATGTCTCCACTGAACCAAGTGTTCATCACATGGTTCAAGGAGCAATATATTTTATAGACTCCCACATAGCCTGAGAGTTCTTTGTCTCTTAAAGACACGAGTGAACCGTGAGAAAACTATCTATAGGCTTAGATTTTGTTTTTCCATTAATGTTTCACTTTGTCATTTACTATCTATTTCCAAGTAAAACTTTGATATGAATGAAAATGCAACTGTTTCTTGTCTATCTTGAATGATTATCTTGTTCACGAAATAATTTATTGTATTGGTTGCCTCTTCCTTGATTAAAAATTACAAAATGATATGAGATATTTAGTCCCATCCATTCCACTAATCCAATCTCCAAACTTGACACCTAAAAAGCCTACAAACATAGCCCACAAGACGTAGCACCTCATTTATTACCACTCACCGATCAGTCGTTGAGTATATCCTCAAGTGTCTATAAACACTTGCGCACTTCATTTGCCACCATCATTTTTCCACATCTCATGAAATGGCTCAAACTCCATAAAGCTCATCCAGCTCAAATGAGCAAACCGTTCACTCCACCATTCGCAAGTTTATGTTAACTAAACATCCAAAGAAATACGTCGCCCAAAGCTATGTTCAACCAGTCTCCGACTCACTCACAACTTGGTCTATCACCTCCAGTGTCACTCAATGAAACACTCGTTCCCCTCACTGCATGGAATTTTCAGTCGATTCTGATGAGTCTGATCTTTCCACCACAGCTGAATCACCATTGTTCAAAACCTACTTTTCGAAGGATGAACCTTATGGACTAGATGTCATAGAATGGGATCACCAAACCCGTCACTCTATCTAGATTATCTCAATCATCCTTGTAGTTTGTACTCTATGGAATGTTATGGCCTTTACAATATCTTAAGTCGTGTAGTTGCTCCCTATTTTGCTTTATGGAAAAGGGGGAAAGAATGAAAGAATATGTACTTGTGAAACTATGTCTATCTTCCTTGTATTAAGTATCATCTTAATGAAAATTTCTACTATGGTTATAGTATAACATAAAAGCTGTCACTTTGTGTTGAAATTGTCCTCACTTTAAACCCTTAACAAACTCAGGGGAAATTCTTCTTAGGGGGAATACCTCTCAAAATTTTGAATCTTTGAGTTGTCAAAGCACATACTATTTTATCGGTTGCCATCATAAAAAAGGGGGAAATTGTTAAGTCAAGGACCTTTAGTTTTGATGATAGCAAACCTGTGGTGTTTATCTAACATGTTTGTCAAGCTTATCATTCAGATAAACAGGTAAATAAGTGGCTTAGCACTCAAGGTTGCAAGCGCACTTAAGTCATGGGTGGCTTAGCACGCAAGGTTGCAAGCGCACTCAGCCTACGACATGTGCCCAACCAGTCGGGCACCTGTCTGTGAGAGCTCTGGAGAACTTCTAGTAACAAACAAGTAGTCAAGAACCAGACTATCACATATCTCATACATCAGACATTAAACAAGGACGGAAATGTATTAGCAACGTCGACAAACTCACTTAGATGTGTCACACCCACACAAGCAACTAGCTCATGACAAAAGGAGAAGCTCATTAATGTGCAACATAACAAGATAAGCAAAGGCTATTAATGAACATCATTATATAGCTGAAATAAATTCAGAAGAGAGCATTTATGAGCATTAATTAACCAGACAAGGTCAGACAAGTTGAAGTGTGCTAGTGGTGACCCACCACTTGGGAGACGTGCCACCAACTTGCCCAATCGCAAGGCAACACGTGTGTTGATAGCTCCAGATCAAGTTGAAAGATAATCTGTAGTAGGGTGTGACTATTATAATAAGAGAAAAAGAAGTAATCTACTTCTAGAGTCTACATATTCATAGGCCGTTAGTTACACCTTAACTAACGTGTATATATATGAGCATTTATGTCCTATGTAAATCAAGCTTGCGGGATAAAAAGAAGAGATACTATCTGAGCAAGTGCGAGCCAGACAAGAGTGTGTGTAAGTACTAGAGAGTTGGTGAGCTAGGACTGGGTTAGAGTGTCAATACTTTAGGTATTTGATAGGCCGACAGGTCAGGGAGCGGTCGGTGAACCGTAGACTGATAGTCAGGTGAGGGTTAAGGACTTTAGGGGTAAAGTCAAAACTGTCCCGAGAGTCCGTGTGTGGGGTGAGGGAGATTGTGTGAATTTCGTATGTGTAAATTCTCAATCGAAATGGAGTTTCCAGTTTAAGGTTTATCTCTTGTCTTTCCTTAAACTATCAAAATTTATGTGCGTTACGATACATCCACGACCGGTTGGGGACGCATTAGGAGCGCTAGCCAATTTCACTCACTTTAACCTTTTTGCATCAGTATCATACCCATTTCTGTCCTAAGAAACTCCATGCCCAGAAACCTTCCTAAGCAAGCTATGTTTTTGATAAGTGTAAAATATATATACTTTTAACAGTATATTTGATTTAATATTCATAATGAATTAGCTTATATTTCACACTTATCTTATAGTTTTTCTACTATTTATATTTTGATGAGAACTAATATATTTTATATATAAAATGCAAGAAAACTATTGGATTTATATTAAAGACTGCAACACAACAAATGATGACATATGCATAATATATATATACATGCACGTGAATTTTTTTTTGACCGGTTGAAATTGTTGGGCTGGTCCGACATATGCGATGGTCCGACATATACATGTATACAATGGATTAACATTGGGCTGATTTGGAGCCCTGTGGGCATGTAACATGGCTCGACTCAAATGGACAGGATCATATGTGATGGCATATTATCACTATATGTGATTAATATTACTTAAAAGCCATACTAAAAGTTGGGATTGATTTGTCGTTACTGGGGGATCGATCGCACTAACAATGGGATACCAACGTCATCAAAAGATATATACCGAACCACACCATCGTCTTCTTGACATCGGTGACTGCCACACCATCGATCGTCTCCAGTCCACACCATCACTATCCACCGGTCGTCACCTTCATTCACGCCCGCGACCGCTATCCATCATCCGCTCCATCACCATTCACCCGCCTCATCACCGTCGACCTCACTCCATCTACCATCATCGCCTCACTCCACCTCTTTCACCGTCGACCCCTCGCACCTCCATTATCGCGACATCCACCATCATCTCATCATGTCACCATCGACGCATCGTTATCGCGCCACCATCATCCCATTCAGACCACCTCCACTCACGCACCATCTTATCTTTGACATCACCACCCATCTCCGTCACCGGTATACACCCGCATCCGTATCCTCTTCATCGGCGAACATCCACACCATCGAGAGGATCATCATCACCGCCTCGTCAAGCATCACGCCTCGCATCACATTCACGCTCGACTCCATCTCACCACGCCTCCACCATCGCATCCCAGAAGGCAATCATCTTCAACATCATCTCACGCCCGCCATTCACAACACCACCTCGCCTCACTTCGTCGAGATATATACTGCTCATATTGTAGGGGACCTCACGAGTTCAATTTTTGTCCCAAAGTTGAAGAAATGTGGCGGAATCGAATCCAACAACAAATTGAAGAGGAGTTCGATCGAGAATCATGCTACTCACAAAACATATATTGCTCGGTATGTGGGGGAGATCATGAGTTTGAGGACTGTCTCGTAGTACAAGAGAAACTATGGTTAGAGGATCAACCAGACTACCTGGAGCGAATCGGTGTTGCACAACACAATACGATCATGAGCAATGTTTTCAAACAACCTGTTGGAGGAGACCATGAGAGTGCTCATAGTCCTACAATCATGCTCCATACATTAACTCAACAGGAGCAACAAATGGAGAATGAAATGATCCATGAAGTGGAGGAAGAAGACCTCGACATAAACCAACTACAGCTCTACGCTACATTAGTAAAGATAAATGCAATGATGGAAGATCCACTTGCATCACAACAACTGGAGAGCGAAATGGTTCATATATAGGATCACCTTACCGAGGACTTGAGTTGCTCACTATCACCTCCCCCGTTCTAACCTGAGCAAACAGTATCGAACCATGCCTGAGATTGAAGACAAGCCATCAGAGGACAACTTCGACCTTGACTCCATGGAGCCTCCTCCCTCTGATGTCAACTTCTGTTATTTCCCCTCCTTCTCCGTGCTTTATCCAGAAGATAATGATACTTATCACCTCAAATTCGAGAAGAAGGAACCGCCATCACCTCCCGCCAATTCATCCAAGCAAAACACCACTATCACCTTCGAGGAACCAATTCCCTCTGAAGTTGATTTCCATCAAGGCTCTTCCTATGAGCCTCTCCAAGAAAATGAGGATATTTACATCCTCAAATTTGAAGAGGAGGAGCCGTCCAACTCTGATCTTCATCTAGAGGATCAAGGCCTTCCCCACCCGTGCACCAAAGAAGTTGGGTGGAAACTCGAAGTCCACTCACTAAGTGTGGAGGCCACCTTTCCTTTTGATCCGGGACCAGAGTTTGAAGATAAAATCCGCCTCGGAGTTCTCCCTGCACCGCTCAATGAAGATAAGGATATCTTCATCCTTGAATTTGAAGAGAGGTCTCCACCACCTTGCCAGTATCACAACCTTTTCGAGCCTCACCTAAGGAGGAAGATGTTTACATCCTCCAATTCGAGGAAGAACAACATTCAGCACCTGGTCTTCTGCTTGAGACCCGTTACCATCAATACCTCCTCAAGAACCAGGTTTTGTGGAGCATTTATTTTCCTATTTTATTTGTTGAGGTAACGCTATGTTTTGATCCAGGTGGTTTAATACTGATTGCTGGCCACTTCGTATCTCCGTTGGCACCATTGTCAACTTTCATTTTTGATCCGGGATAACGAAGCAGGAGTCTAGCCAAAGACTATAAAGAGGGGCAGCTTATTGGGAGGCAACCCAGTGTTTAAATTTATGTTTTGTTTTTGTTTTCTGGTTTATTTTTGTTTTTGTTTTTCTTTTATTGAGAAGTGAAAAATGGTGCCCGTGCTTTAATGCAACGCTTTCAGCGTTTTTGTGGGAGTTGTGAGTGTGCGCAGGTGAAACTTGTTGTGTTGTTTAATGCTCTCCAAGGCCGGACACTTGCATGAATGCAAGTGTGAGGAAAGCTACTACCCCATGCACGAGCTTAAGTGTGAGGAAGGAAATCTTCCTCAATCTACGATATCAGGGGAGTTTCAGTTTTCCTTTATTTAAATGTTTGTGTTCAGCCTATCATGCTTAATGCTTATTTTATAACAGTCCATGATCGTCCTGAACGAAATTCTTTATGAGTCTGGCATATTTTGAAAGGTCTTTTCTTGATTTTATTTTTGAACAATGAGGACATTGCTCCTCTTAAGTGTGAGGAAGTAGGACCTTTCCCTGAAAATATGCTAGTTGCGCTTAATGCCACATTTATTTTTGTTTGTCCTCTTATTTTGAAAGTATTATCTCTTGTAAGTGGCAAAAAAATAATAATAATAATTTGGAAGTTTTGAAAACGAGCCTGATGGCCACCTCAAGAATCTTTCTGCTCTAGGCTGTTTGTTGTTTAGTTTTATTTAAATTATATCTGTTTTCACTGAAATTTGGTGGATTAGCTGATTATGAAAATTGAATTGGTCTAGTTTGGGGTCTTAAGAATAAGTGAAAGTTTGGAATGAAAGGATAAGGCAAGGTACTCCGCAGATCTGAATTAAAATTTCTGAACCAAAACAGGCCTCTTCATTCGGTTATTAAGTCCTTGGGGTGCCTTATCACCCATCTACCTAAGGTCTTGTGATCTGGGATAAAAGTCCCAAAGCCGCTACAAGGGTGAAGAGAAAAGTCTGAGGGGATGAATAAAATATGTGAATGGCAGAATGTTAAGGAAAATGAACCTTGGAAAGTTAAATGTGTAATTCATCTTGCTTATTATGATCATGAGTATGTGGTGTTGAAAGGTATCACGGTATAAGGTGTTACTTCACACCCCTTGTCATCCAAAGGTTAGAGGAAAGAAATGGTGGAGGATCCCAAACTATTATGTTTCAGTTTCTATAGTCTAACTTCTCCATGCTTTTAAACTTCATTCTTTTTCACTGTTTGCGAAAACCTACAGCAAGTAGCAGAACTTTTCTTTTGATTGTCATTTTGCTTGTTTTCCATCAGCACTTGGTTGATCTTGAAATTCAATAGTTCGGCCCTTAAGAGTAGTCATATTCTGTATTTGCTTGAGGAGAAGCAAAAGCTAAGTGTGAGGAAGTTTGATAAGTGTAAAATATATATACTTTTAACAGTACATTTGATTTAATATTCATAATGAATTAGCTTATATTTCACACTTATCTTATAGTTTTTCTACTCTTTATATTTTGATGAGAACTAATATATTTTTTATATAAAATGCAGGAAAACTATTGGATTTATATTAAAGACTGCAACACAACAAATGATGACATATGCATAATACATATATACATGCACGTGAATGTTTTTTTTGACCGGTTGAAATTGTTGGGCTGGTCCGACATATGCGATGGTCCGACATATACATGTATACTACGGATTAACATTGGGATGATTTGGAGCCCTGTGGGCATGTAACATGGCTAGACTCAAATGGACAGGATCATATGCGATGGCATATTATCACTATATGTGATTAATATTACTTAAAACCCTTGCTAAAAGTTGGGATTGATTTGTCGTTACTGGGGGATCGATCGCACTAACAACGGGATACCAACGTCATCAAAAGATATATACCGAACCACGCCATCGTCTTCTTGACATCGGTGACTGCCACACCATCGATCGTCTCCAGTCCACACCATCACTATCCACCGGTCGTCACCTTCATTCACGCCCGCGACCGCTATCCATCATCCGCTCCATCACCATTCACCCGCCTCATCACCGTCGACCTCACTCCATCTACCATCATCGCCTCACTCCACCTCCTTCACCGTCGACCCCTCGCACCTCCATCATCGCGACATCCACCATCATCTCATCATCTCACCATCGACACATCGTCATCGCGCCACCATCATCCCATTCAGACCACCTCCACTCACGCACCATCTTATCTTCGACATCACCACCCATCTCCGTCACCGATATACACCCGCATCCGTATCCTCTTCATCGGCGAACATCCACACCATCGAGAGGATCATCATCACCGCCTCGTCAATCGTCACGCCTCGCATCACATTCACGCTCGATTCCATCTCACCACGCCTCCACCATCGCATCCCAGAAGGCAATCGTCTTCAACATCATCTCACGCCCGCCATTCACAACACCACCTCGCCTCACTTCGTCGACATTCACCACACTTCAACCAACGTTCACGCCTTCAGGGACACACCGCACCACCATTGACATCACATCGCTTCATCCAACTACATCACCATCGACGACACATCCCGCACGCCATTCGATTCACGCCCTTACAACATCGCAGTCATCACCGATCTCCATCTTCACCGCCGACACACACTACCGCCTTCATCGCTTCATCCAACATCCGCATCGACCACTGGGGAGAACTTCTCTGCTCACGCCCGTCGCCTTCACCACTTCACTTCATCCCCGTCGCAACCACACCTCAAACTTCATCGGCCTCTCCTCACGTTCATTGTCTGTACTCACTATTCTAGTGGAAATTTTCGTCGACGAAATAACGAAGAGGAACAGAGGTGAATTGGAATTTACAGTACGTCGGTGTGGAGATTACCGACTCGAACAGAGCGATAATTAACGGGGCGTGAAACCGATCTGGGCAAACCAATGGGTGAACCGATAATTCATGAACCGAACCGGTCCGGTTCAATCATAATGAGTTTATTTAACTAAATTCATTATGATTGTTATATGCTACTTGTTTATTATTGCATTTTTGGTTATTACATAACATTCGATATTGGTTTTAAACGTTTACCTTTATTGAATTTATATTTTTACTGGTTTTAATTAACATATAGATTGTTACAATTAATGTGCTTCCCTGCAATAATTCTGATCGTTTAATTGCATTATCTTTCTAAATCTATTTTGACCCGATCCAGTGAAAATAGATAGGTTCGATTAATTCGTAAATTTGTGGAAAACTTGTTTTCATCGGACAAGTTAATACTTCATCTGCATAAATATTATCTCTTGACTTATTTTGTTTACATGTGTTTTGCTGGTCTAAAATCAAGTCATGGCATGTTCTGGTAAACAAATTCGTCAGCCAATCTAAAAACTAGGAGAAATAACATAATTAGCCAAACTGCAATAACCGGAACCCGGAGTCCCGCTCAATCATATCATCCATCATTTTAATTTATCTGTTATTTTATTTATCTGCATTTTATCAGTTTCATTTACAATTCAGTAAAACCCCCCTTTTGTGACATGCTTAGGAATTAGACATTTTCGCTTAAGTCCCACGGTTCGATTACCCGGTTGCTTCAATTTCACTATACTACTGCGACCGGGATTGTTTGCAGCCCGATAGATATTTTGACTCAATCTTTATTTACTATTTTTACCAGGTCGAAAATCTAGTCTGCAAAATGGCGCCGTTGCCGGGGACTTGACTTTGTCTAGTCCCTAAGCCCCTGTTAATTCCCTTGTTATTTTAATCTTTTATTTCTTTAATATTTGGTTTTATTTCTTTTTTTTTATTTTTTTTATTTTTATTTATCTAATTTCTTTTCTTTTCGGTTTTATTTAGTTTCTAACATTCTGTTTGCTATTTTTGATTTCTGTTCCATAATTCTTTTACTTTCATTTTTTTTGTCATTTTCTTTTTTTGTTTATATTATTATTATTGTTTCTGTTATTTAATTCTTCTAACAATTTGCTTATCGTGTTATTTACAGTTATTTAATATTCCAGTTAATTATTTTATTGCTGTTTTAATTCTGTCATTTAAATTCCGCCATTTAAATTCCAGTAATCTTGTCCTTTTCAGTCATTTTTAAATTCCAGTAATCTGGTCCCTTTCAATTATTTTTACATTCTAGTAATCTGGTCCTTTTCAGTTATTTTTACATTCCAGTAATCTGGTCCTCTTATTGCCATTTAAATTCCAGTTATTTAAATTCCATCATTTAAATTTCTATCATTTAATTTCTGTCATTTAAATTCCAGTCATTTAAATTCCAGTAATCTGGTCCTCTTCTGTCATTTAATTTCCAGTTATTTAAATTCTGCCATTTAAATTCCAGTTATTTAAAATTATGTCATTTAATTTCTGTCATTTAATTTCTGTCATTTAAATTCCAGTCATTTAAATTATTGTCATTTAAATTCCTATTATTTATTTCCTGTCATTTAAATTCCCAGCCATTTAAATTATTGTCATTTAATTTACTTGTCATTTAAATTCCAGTAATTAATTTCTGTCATTTAATTTTATAGTTATTTATTTTCCATCATTTAAATTTTATGTCATTTAAATTTAGTTTCTTTATTTAATTGTCATTTGCATTTCAGTTATTTATTTACCGTCATTTAAATTCTAGTTATTTATTTCCAGTAATTTATTTTTCGTCATTTCAAATCAGTAATTTATTTTATCGTCATTTAAATTCCCGTCATTTAAATTCTGTCATTTAAATTCCTGTTATTTATTTTGTCCCTTACTTTTTATTTTATTTTATAGTTTCCATTTTCTATTTACTACTTAATTATATTCTTATAGTTATTTCAGTTGTTTAATTTATTTTGTTATTTATCTGCTCTTCTATTTTATTATTTATTTATTTATTTATTTGTTTTAATTATTTTGTTAAAAAGAAAAAAATGACAATGGATTTGGTTGTCAATTATTATTACTTTGTTTTTATTAGTTCATTTTGTTCTTAGTTTTTATTATTTCTAACTAATAATGGCAAGTGAGGAGCAATTCATATGGGAATCCTTTTATTCTCGAGATATATACTGCTCATATTGTAGGGGACCTCACGAGTTCAATTTTTGTCCCAAAGTTGAAGAAATGTGGCGGAATCGAATCCAACAACAAATTGAAGAGGAGTTCGATCGAGAATCATGCTACTCACAAAACATATATTGCTCGGTATGTGGGGGAGATCACGAGTTTGAGGACTGTCTCGTAGTACAAGAGCAACTATGGTTAGAGGATCAACCAGACTACCTGGAGCGAATCGGTGTTGCACAACACAATACGATCATGAGCAATGTTTTCAAACAACCTGTTGGAGGAGACCATGAGAGTGCTCATAGTCCTACAATCATGCTCCATACATTAACTCAACAGGAGCAACAAATGGAGAATGAAATGATCCATGAAGTGGAGGAAGAAGACCTCGACATAAACCAACTACAACTCTACACTACATTAGTAAAGATAAATGCAATGATGGAAGATCCACTTGCATCACAACAACTGGAGAGCGAAATGGTTCATATATTGGATCACCTTACTGAGGACTTGAGTTGCTCACTATCACCTCCCCCGTTCGAACCTGAGCAAACAGTATCGAACCATCTGCCTGAGCTTGAAGACAAGCCATCAGAGGACAACTTTGACCTTGACTCCATGGAGCCTCCTCCCTCTGACGTCAACTGCTGTTATTTCCCCTCCTTCTCCGTGCTATATCCAGAAGATAATGATACTTATCACCTCAAATTCGAGAAGAAGGAACCGCCATCACCTCCCGCCAAGTCATCCAAACAAAACACCACTATCACCTTCGAGGAACCAATTCCCTCTGAAGTTGATTTCCATCAAGGCTCTTCCTATGAGCCTCTCCAAGAAAATGAGGATATTTACATCCTCAAATTTGAAGAGGAGGAGCCGTCCAACTCTGATCTTCATCTGGAGGATCAAGGCCTTCCCCACCCGTGCACCAAAGAAGTAGGGTGGAAACTCGAAGTCCACTCACTAAGTGTGGAGGCCACCTTCCCTTTTGATCCGGGACCAGAGTTTGAAGATAAAATCCGCCTCGGAGTTCTCCCTGCACTGTTCGGTGAAGATAAGGATATCTTCATCCTTGAATTTGAAGAGAGGTCTCCACCACCTTGCCAGTATCACAACCTTTTCGAGCCTCACCTAAAGGAGGAAGATGTTTACATCCTCCAATTCGAGGAAGAACAACATTCAGCACCTGGTCTTCTGCTTGAGACCCGTTACCATCAATACCTCCTCAAGAACCAGGTTTTGTGGAGCATTTATTTTCCTATTTTATTTGTTGAGGTAACGCTATGTTTTGATCTAGGTGGTTTAATACTGATTGCTGGCCACTTCGTATCTCCGTTGGCACCATTGTCAACTTTCATTTTTGATTCGGGATAACGAAGCAGGAGTCTAGCCAAAGACTATAAAGAGGGGAAGCTTATTGGGAGGCAACCCAGTGTTTAAATTTATGTTTTGTTTTTGTTTTGTTTTTGTTTTCTGGTTTATTTTTGTTTTTGTTTTTCTTTTATTGAGAAGTGAAAAATGGTGCCCGTGCTTTAATGCAACGCTTTCAGCGTTTTTGTGGGAGTTGTGAGTGTGCGCAGGTGAAACTTGTTGTGTTGTTTGATGCTCTCCAAGGCCGGACACTTGCATGAACGCAAGTGTGAGGAAAGCTACTACCCCATGCACGAGCTTAAGTGTGAGGAAGGAAATCTTCCTCAATCTACGATATCAGGGGAGTTTCAGTTTTCCATTATTTAAATGTTTGTGTTCAGCCTATCATGCTTAATGCTTATTTTATAACAGTCCATGATTGTCCTGAACGAAATTCTTTATGAGTCTGGCATATTTTGAAAGGTCTTTTCTTGATTTTATTTTTGAACAATGAGGACATTGCTCCTCTTAAGTGTGAGGAAGTATGACCTTTCCCTGAAAATATGCCAGTTGCACTTAATGCCACATTTATTTTTGTTTGTCCTCTTATTTTGAAAGAATTATCTCTTTAAGTGGCAAAAAAAAAATAATAATAATTTGGAAGTTTTGAAAACGAGCCTGATGGCCACCTCAAGAATCTTTCTGCTCTAGGCTGTGTGTTGTTTAGTTTTATTTAAATTATATCCGTTTTCACTGAAATTTGGTGGATTAGCTGATTATGAAAATTGAATTGGTCTAGTTTGGGGTCTTAAGAATAAGTGAAAGTTTGGAATGAAAGGATAAGGCAAGGTACTCCGCTGATCTGAATTAAAATTTCTGAACCAAAACAGGCCTCTTCATTCGGTTATTAAGTCCTTGGGGTGCCTTATCACCCATCTACCTAAGGTCTTGTGATCTGGGATTAAAGTCCCAAAGCCGCTACAAGGGTGAAGAGAAAATTCTGAGGGGATGAATAAAATATGTGAATGGCAGAATGTTAAGGAAAATGAACCTTGGAAAGTTAAATGTGTAATTCATCTTGCTTATTATGATCATGAGTATGTGGTGTTGAAAGGTATCACGGAATAAGGTGTTACTTCACACCCCTTGTCATCCAAAGGTTAGAGGAAAGAAATGGTGGAGGATCCCAAACTATTCAGTTTCAGTTTCTATAGTCTAACTTCTCCATGCTTTTAAACTTCATTCTTTTTCACTATTTACGAAAACCTACAGCTAGTAGCAGAACTTTTCTTTTGATTGTCATTTTGCTTGTTTTCCATCAGCACTTGGCTGATCCTGAAATTCAATAGTTCGGCCCTTAAGAGTAGTCATATTCTGTATTTGCTTGAGGACAAGCAAAAGCTAAGTGTGAGGAAGTTTGATAAGTGTAAAATATATATACTTTTAACAGTACATTTGATTTAATATTCATAATGAATTAGCTTATATTTCACACTTATCTTATAGTTTTTCTACTATTTATATTTTGATGAGAACTAATATATTTTTTATATAAAATGCAGGAAAACTATTGGATTTATATTAAAGACTGCAACACAACAAATGATGACATATGCATAATACATATATACATGCACGTGAATGTTTTTTTTTGACCGGTTGAAATTGTTGGGCTGGTCCGACATATGCGATGGTCTGACATATACATGTATACAATGGATTAACATTGGGCTGATTTGGAGCCCTGTGGGCATGTAACATGGCTCGACTCAAATGGACAGGATCATATGCGATGGCATATTATCACTATATGTGATTAATATTACTTAAAAACCCTTGCTAAAGTTGGATGATTTGTCGACTGGGGGATCGAGTCGCACTAACAACGGGATACCAACGTCATCAAAAGATATATACCGAACCACGCCATCGTCTTCTTGACATCGGTGACTGCCACACCATCGATCATCTCCAGTCCACACCATCACTATCCACCGGTCGTCACCTTCATTCACGCCCGCGACCGCTATCCATCATCCGCTCCATCACCATTCACCCGCCTCATCACTGTCGACCTCACTCCATCTACCATCATCGCCTCACTCCACCTCCTTCACCGTCGACCCCTCGCACCTCCATCATCGCGATATCCACCATCATCTCATCATCTCACCATCGACGCATCGTCATCGCGCCACCATCATCCCATTCAGACCACCTCCACTCACGCACCATCTTATCTTCGACATCACCACCCATCTCCGTCACCGATATACACCCGCATCCGTATCCTCTTCATCGGCGAACATCCACACCATCGAGAGGATCATCATCACCGCCTCGTCAATCGTCACGCCTCACATCACATTCACGCTCGACTCCATCTTACCACGCCTCCACCATCGCATCCCAGAAGGCAATCGTCTTCAACATCATCTCACGCCCGCCATTCACAACACCACCTCGCCTCACTTCGTCGACATTCACCACGCTTCACCCAACGTTCACGCCTTCAGGGACACACCGCACCACCATCGACATCACATCGCTTCATCCAACTGCATCACCATCGACGACACATCCCGCACTCCATTCGATTCATGCCCTCACAACATCGCAGTCATCACCGATCTCCATCTTCACCGCCGACACACACTACCGCCTTCATCGCTTCATCCAACATCCGCATCGACCACCAGGGAGAACTTCTCTGCTCATGCCCGTCACCTTCACCACTTCACTTCATCCCCGTCGCAACCACACCTCAAACTTCATCGGCCTCTCCTCACGTTCATTGTCTGTACTCACCATTCCAGTGGAAATTTTCGTCGACGAAATAACGAAGAGGGACAGAGGTGAATCGGAAATTTCAGTACGTCGGTGTGGAGATTACCGACTCGATCAGAGCGATAATTAACGGGGCGTGAAACCGATCTGGGCAAACCAATGGGTGAACCGATAATTCATGAACCGAACCGGTCCGGTTCAATTATAATGAGTTTATTTAACTAAATGCATTATGATTGTTATATGCTACTTGTTTATTATTGCATTTTTGGTTATTACATAACATTTGATATTGGTTTTAAACGTTTACCTTTATTGAATTTATATTTTTACTGGTTTTAATTAACATATAGATTGTTACAATTAATGTGCTTCCCTGCAATAATTCTGATCATTTAATTGCATTATCTTTCTAAATCTATTTTGACCAGATCCAGTGAAAAATAGATAGGTTCGATTAATTCGTAAATTTGTGGAAAACTTGTTTTCATCGGACAAGTTAATACTTCATCTGCATAAATATTATCTCTTGACTTATTTTGTTTACATGTGTTTTGCTGGTCTAAAATCAAGTCATAGCATGTTCTGGTAAACAAATTCGTCAGAGTTACTATTTTTTGCCAATCTAAAAACCAGGAGAAATAACATAATTAACCAAACTGCAATAACCGGAACCCGGAGTCCCGCTCAATCATATCATCCATCATTTTAATTTATCTGTTATTTTATTTATCTACATTTTATCAGTTTCATTTACAATTCAGTAAAACCCCCTTTTGTGACATGCTTAGGAATTAGACATTTTCGCTTAAGTCCCACGGTTCGATTACCCGGTTGCTTCAATTTCACTATACTACTGCGACCGGGATTGTTTGCAGCCCGATAGATATTTTGACTCAATCTTTATTTACTATTTTTACCAGGTCAGAAATCTAGTCTGCAGTTTTTGATTCTGAATTCTTGATGCAAACTGTCCTTTACTTGCTGAATCATGGTAGTATCACTTCCAGTGAGTAGTATATCATCCACATAAACAGCTAGAATAATTATTTTTTCTTGGTCCCTCCTAGTAAATAATGAATAGTCATTTAAGGATTGAATAAAACCTAAAGACCAAGAAAACCACTCAATCTTTCATGCCATTGCCTGGAAGCTTGCTTCAGCCCATAGAGTGATTTTTGGAATTTACAAACTCTCCCTTTGCTCTCTACTCTATATCCTAGAGGTAATTCCATGAACGCCTCCTCATGCAAGTCCCCATGCAAGAAAGCATTATTAATGTCTAACTGTTTTGTATCCCACTTTCTCTTTACAGCAAGTATGATTATTGCTCTAATTGTTGTGAATTTCACTACCGGGGAAAATGTCTCTAAATAATCTATTCCTAACCTTTGATTGTAGCCCTTAGCAACTAATCTTGATTTGTATCTCTATAAGGTGCCATCAGCCTTATATTTTATTTTATATACCCAGTTTGAACCTATAGGCTTCTTGCCCTTTGGGCAATCCACAATTTCCCAAGTTTTGTTCATTTATAATGCCTTAATTTCATCTTTCATTGCCCTAACCCAGTTTTCATTGCCTACAACTTCATAATAATCTCCTGGATCTACCTTTTTTTCTTTCAGCCAAACACAGAACATGCTCAATTTTATTTTTGCAAACAACAGATGGACATGCAAGTAAACATACATGCTTAGGTGTGCAAGAAGTTAATTCTGAAACATCTTTAATGAGAGTTTATGATAAATAAAGTTTGTAAAAGAATCAGGAGACTTCCCTTGGGGAAATTGCAGTGTGTTTCCCAGCTTATAATCCTCAAGATATCTTGGTGCTTGTCTGTCTCTTGTTGATCTCCTCAACTCTACATCTCTTGGATCAGCAGAAGGGTTGTTGTCCACTTCAATGCTCTCATTTGTTTATTTAGTTCTTCATTTAACTGCTCATTCTCTTCTCTTATTTCTGATGCACTTTCTTGTCTACTATGAACTGGTTCTCTAAACATCTCATCATAGTGGTTAGAGTGTTCAATATCAACAGGCATAAATAAAGAGGGTTCATTATCACAAGTAGGTAATTCCTTGTCTGAAAATTCAGTATCGCGTTCCTCCCTGAAGGGGCACACATTCTCATAAAATTTAACATCCCTATTTATAATTACCTTCTTGTTGTCCAAATCAAAGAGTTTGAACCCTTTCTTGGTTGCTGGATAGCCAAGGAAAACACATTTTACTACTTTAGGTGAAATTTATCATGAACATGAGCATTAATATGGGCAAATGCAAGACAACCAAAACACCTCAGATTCTCATAGTCTGGTTGCTTCCCATATAGAATATTAAATGGACTCTTCCTTTTTAAAATCTTCAAAGACATTCTATTAATCAAGTATACTGCAGTCAAGACACTTTCCCCTGAAAATTCCTTTGGTAAACCAGTGTGGAACATTTATCCTCTTGATGTTTCTAATACGTGCATATGCTTCCTTTCCACTACTCCATTTTGGTGTGGTGTGTGTGTGCAAGACATCTGGTGTTGTATTCCTTTCCCTTTCAAGTACTCTATTCCTTCTTTAGTAGCCTCTAACTCATACGCATTATTAGTTCTTAAGCATTCGATTTTCTTCATGAACTGTGTTTCTACCATCTTAACAAAGTGTCTAATCACATTAAAAAATCAGACTTATGCCTATTCATATGTATCCAGATTGCACGGGAAAAGTCATCAATAAATGTAATAAAGTAGGTGAAGGTATCATGTGTCTTGGTCCCATAAGGTCCTCACAAATCTATATGAACAAATTCAAAAATTTCTGTGGTTTTTATTTGATAAGTGGGGAATATATCTATAATTATATGCTTCATTGTTTATTAATTTAAGCTTTAATGTTATATATTTCCCATTTAAATGCTTAATTATGTTTAATGTTAAGATTATTCCTCACATGTGGTTTTTTATGCTTAATTAGGTCAATATAATATATATCTATATATTATATACACGTGCACGTAAGAAGATGTTGGACATCTTGCACTTTTAACATTAATTCTTTATTCATACAAACAAAGTGCACGTGAAGAATTGTTGGGAGATTGAAGTAATTGAATTGTAATACATGCATGCACGTGGAGGAGCCATGCAAGTGGGCTACGATCCATGTTCTCTTCACACACACCTGGGCTTTCGTACATTATTACTTGATGTTGGGTCTTGTATGTACAGACCTGGACCAATATATCATGCGCAGTGGATGAGTCTTGGGCCGATAAAGATGGTAGGCGCAGATTAAATCAGTGAGGCGCAGACACTTTCATGATGATGGACTGCATGCACATACGAGACACTTGCGGTGGACTTGTACAGAACGTGGGCTGCCACATGAAGAGATACACGAGACACATATATATATATATATCAATACGAGACGGATGGGAGACATTACGAAACAATTCTGAAACTCGTCATTCAAACCCTAGCAGCCGCGCAGGTCAGACAGAGAGAGTTTGAGACAGACAGAACTCTAGCACAGAAGAGCCGCCGCCGAGGAAGAGATTTTGAGGGAGACAACAAACAGAGTCAGTCGATTCTGACAGACCGCAGCAGAAGGCAGAGACTGGATTCGTCGTCGTTCTTCAATTAGATGATTTTCTAATCTCTTTAATTATTGTTATTATTTCTTTGTCTCCAATGTCTGAGTAGTTGTTAGAATTCTGGTTTGCTAGGAATAACTAGTTTATTATTTTGCTTCCTGAGTTGTTAAATATAAATTCTATTCAGATTGTAGTTTTATTCCTTGTTTATTATTGAATTCTCTTGTGATTATTTATTGCTTGAGTTTATTTGGTATGAATTGCTTACAAGTGAGAACTGCGGCGTTCATTAGACCAGAGGAATATTACCAGTGAAACTACAGATGGCAATTCCTGGGGATTAGCTGACTAGAAACCAGATGAATCGTTAACGCTATTAGTTAATTTGTAAATTCATAACGAGAGTTAGGATTTGAGAATTGCTAGGAAGAATCTATCTTGCGGGAGACCGGTTTTAGATTAATTTAGATCTGAGGTTGCAATCTAGAATTTAGAAAACACTCAGGAAGAGAATTGATAAACTAGGAAGAAGTAGTAAACCATGATTCACCTTTTTATAATTGTTAAAGAATCTCTTTTAATTGTTTTTGTTTTTATATTAATTGTTTATTTTCCGCAAACCAACCCCCAATTTGTTATTGTTATTTTTCTTTAATTTATTAGTTATATAGAATAAAGATTCAAACTAGACACAACCTCCTTTGGTTTGATAACCTAGAGAATACTACCTAGGAAAACTTGCTACGACAGACCAGTACACTTGCTGTAATACGCTTTTACCCGTACAAGTTTTTGGCGCCGTTGCCGGGGAGCGCCGTTGCCGGGGAGGCACGGTTATTTAGTTTAGTCTTTATTCTATTTTTTTCTGTTATTTATATATTGTCTAGTTTATTTTTGTTTGTTTTATTTTGTTTAATTATTATTCCGTTTGATAATTAATTTGGTTTGGTTGATTGTTTTTATTTTTATAGTTATTTTAGTTTCAAGGAATTTTATTTTATTATATTATATTAGTTTTTTTTTTGCTAAATTTTACTCTTATTATTATTTTTATTTGTATTTGTTTTCTTTAGTTCAATTTTATTTAATATTAGTTTCTCCTTAATTTGTTTATTTTTACTTGGATCTGTTTCTTTTAATTTTATTTATAGGATTTTGTTTAGGTTGTTTTACTTCCGTATACGTTCAAGGTTGATCTTGCTTAGTTTAGTTAGGTTTATTTTTGTTTTTAGGAACGTTATTTTGATCTTTGCTTTTTTATTTTATTTGGATTTATAGTTTCTCTTAGTTTATAGGTTATTTAAAATTATTATTTTTTGTTTCGTTTAGTTTTTTTTACGTTTTTATAGTTTCGTTTCCTTTTGATTTTGTTTTTATTTATTTTAATTTTATGTACATACTTTTATTTTCATTTTTATTTCTATTTTCTTCTTTTATGTACATAATTTATTTTTCTTTTTATTTCGAGGTACTTTGATTTGATGGCTGGATATTACAATCCGCCAGAAGATTGGCCTGGATATTACAACCAATGGGTTGTATGCGAATGGTGTGGAGGAGACCACGAGCGTGCTTATTGTCCAGTTGTTTCTTCTAGTTTGGAGGATGTTCTAAGAAGTTTTATATTGTCTAGCCCTCCTGAAGCACGACCGTCTCCTGAACACTATTATCCTGCACAAAGTTACTACCAGTGGGTTATCTGCCAGACATGTGGAGGGGATCATGAGAGTTTACAATGTCAAAGTAATCTATCTAGCTTGGTAGTTGCTCTTGCAGATTTTAACAAAAAACATGGCGAATCAAACCCCGGTTGGCATGAATCCTTCAGGATGGATATGAAGGAGATACGGGAAAGTAATGCAAGAATTTTAGCCCATCTAGATGAAATATCACAAAAGCTTGGATGTGAACCGGTTCTTGAGATCGAACAACCTACTGCAATAGCTGAGTGGAGAGATACGCAGCTTGATCATTCGATCCCTGAAGTTGTAGACACACCTGAGGTGGAGATCATGGAGAGACCAGAGCTAGAGATTGAGCAATTTGATGAATCTACTGAGTTAGAGAATAATATAATTCATGTAGTTATCCAGTCTATTCCTTCTCCACCTGTACCTGAGCCTGATAGTCTTCTAGTTGACTTCCTTCCTTCTCCTGCTGTTGAGCCATCAGAGCACAGTTATCTCATCGACTTTAAGGAGCCCTTGATTCCTGCTGAAGTTGATTTTCCTATTGGTTCATCCTTTGAGCTTCCACCAGATGACAAGGATGTTTACATCCTTGAATTTGAGAAGGAGGACCAGCCGAAGTGTGATCTTCACATCAAGGATCAACCACCTCAACACAACCACATGACGCATGATCAGTGGAGTTTACACTGTTATATTTGGAGTGTTGAGGTCTTATTTCCATTTGATCGGGGACGTTTTATGAAAATATATGATGCCCACCCCGTCCACCCTTCGGCACCCACATCAACATTCATTTTTGATCCTGGTTGACCTTTGGGAGGTATGGTCTAGCCAAAGACGTTAAAGAAGGGCAGCTGGCTGGGAGGCAACCTAGTGTTATATTTTATTTTGATATTTGTTAGTTTCAGTTTTGATTTCTTTTTGTAGTTAATTCCCTGGTTTTGTTGTTTATTAATATTTAACTCTGTTTTATAGTTTTGGTTGCTTCTGGTGTATTTCTTTCAGATGAATTCTTCATAGTGATACTGCAACCAGGCTGCAACACTTGAGTAAAACTCAAGTGTGGGGTGGGGTTGTTCTACATACGAAGTAGCAACAAATTCCAGGGGAGTCCTAGTTTTAATTTCATTAATTTTAGTTTGTGGTTAATGACTGCTCTGCTTTGTTTCCTTTGGACATAAATATTTTTCTGCGAGCTTTGAGTTTTTCACTCCTGCCTTGTCACACAATGAGGACATTGTTTAATTTTAAGTGTGGGGTAGGGAGTGACCTTCAGTTATCACTTCAGACCACTAGTTTCTGATTGTTTTCAGGTGATAAAGAATATGCTTCACTAATGCCAATAAATGTTGAATTTTGGGTAAAATATCTGTGGAAGTTTGAAACTGAGTCTGATGACAACCTTTAAAATCTTTCTGCTTTAAAGTTGTTACTCCGGAAATGTTTTTCTTAAATTTACTCTATTTTCACTGAAATTTGATGGATTGGCTGATTGTGGAGACTAAATGCGTTTAACTTTGGATCTTGGGAATGATATGAATGTTTGGAATGAATGGATAATGCAAGGTACTCCTCTGATCAAAAATTTCCTAAACCGAATCAGGCCTCTTTTATCTGGTTATTAAGTCCTCGGGTGCTTATCACCTATCTACCTAAGGTCTTGTGATCTGGGATAGTTGGCCCAAAGCCGTTACAAGGATAAAGAGAAAAGCTGGGTGAAGGAATAACTATGCAATTAATTAAAATAAATCGTTTGTTTTATTTCTTGACGAAGAAAAGTTTTTGCATGCGAAATATTTAATTGCAGTTTTAGTTTTTGATCATGAGTGCATGGTGTTGAAAGGTATTGCGGAATAAGGTATTACTTCACACCCTTGTCATCCAAAGGGTAATGGAATAAAATTGGTGGAAGGTCCTAAGCTAATCTTTGTTTCAGTTTCTGCAATTCAGTCTTTTCTTGCTTTTATTTAAACTATTCTTTATTCACTGTTGCGAAAACTGATAGCTTAGAGCAGATTGATTTTGTGATTGTCATTTTGTGTTTACCTTACTTATGTTCGATCCTGGAGTTTAATGTTTTGGTTTGAGTAAGTTATTTATTTGCTTGAGGACAAGCAAAAGCTAAGTGGGGTGGGGTGGAAGTGGGGAATATATCTATAATTATACATGTTCATTGTTTATTAATTTAAGCTTTAGTTATATATTTCCCATTTAAATTCTAATTGTTTAATGTTAAGATATTCCTCACAGTGGTTTTATGCTAATTAGGTCAATATAATATATATCTATATATATATACACGTGCACGTAAGAAGATGTTGGACATCTTGCACTTTAAATAATTAGTTATCATACAAACAAATGCAGTGAAGAGTTGGGAGATTGAAGTAAGTTGAATTGTAATACATATGCATGCACGTGGAGGAGCCATGCAGTGGGCTACGATCCAGTTCTCTCAAACCTGGGCTTTCGTCATTATTACTTGATGTTGGGCCTTGTAAGTACATACCTGGACCAATATATCATGCGCAGTCGGAGGAGATGGTTGGGCCGACAAGATGGTAGGCGCAGATTAAATCAGTGAGCGCAGAACTTTCATTGATGATGGACGCATGCACATACGAGACACTTGCGGTGGACTTGTACAGAACGTGGGCTGCCACATGAAGAGATACACGAGACACATATATATATATATATATCAATACGAGACGGATGGGAGACATTACGAAACAATTCTGAAACTCGTCATTCAAACCCTAGCAGCCGCGCAGGTCAGGCAGAGAGAGTTCGAGACAGACAGAACTCTAGCATAGAAGAGCCGCCGCCGAGGAAGAGATTTTGATGGAGACAACAAACAGAGTCAGTTGATTCTGACAGACCGGAGCAGAAGGCAGAGACTGGATTCGTCGTCGTTCTTCAATTAGATGATTTTCTAATCTCTTTAATTATTGTTATTATTTCTTTGTCTCCAATGTCTGAGTAGTTGTTAGAATTCTGGTTTGCTATGAATAACTAGTTTATTATTTTGCTTCCTGAGTTGTTAAATATAAATTGTATTCAGATTGTAGTTTTATTCCTTGTTTATTATTGAATTCTCTTGTGATTATTTATTGCTTGAGTTTATTTGGTATTAATTGCTTACAAGTGAGAACTGCGGCGTTCATTAGACCAGAGGAATATTACCAGTGAAACTACAGATGGCAATTCCTGGGGATTAGCTGACTAGAAACCAGATGAATCGTTAACGCTATTAGTTAATTTGTAAATTCATAACGAGAGTTAGGATTTGAGAATTGCTAGTAAGAATCTATCTTGCGGGAGACCGGTTTTAGATTAATTTAGATCTGAGGTTGCAATCTAGAATTTAGAAAACACTCAGGAAGAGAATTGATAAACTAAGAAGAAGTAGTAAATCAGGATTCACCCTTTTTATAATTGTTAAAGAATCTCTTTTAATTGTTTTTGTTTTTATATTAATTGTTTTTTTCCCGCAAACCAACCCCCAATTTGTTATTGTTATTTTTCTTTAATTTATTAGTTTATATAGAATAAGATTCAAACTAGACACAACCTCCTTTGGTTCGATAACCTAGAGAATACTACCTAGGAAAACTTGCTACGACAGACCAGTACACTTGCTGTAATACGCTTTTACCCGTACATTACCCGTACATTATTTTGCCTCACATTCCTGAAAAACACAACAAGTATTATAAAAAAAGATCTTCCCATTAAGTTGTTTAGTTAGTTATGATATCAGATTAAATTCAAAGCTGGGTACGAATAGAACATCTTTCAAAATCAAAATTTTTATTAACTCTAGCATTTCCTATGATGTTTACAGTTTGGGGGTGACCATCTGACATACCTATGGTGTGTGTTTTATCTAAAACTGTGTGGTTCAAAAAACTGTTTAGATCACAACACATGTGATCACTGACTCCACTGTCTGGAATCCATTTTCTTGCTAGATGAATTGTAGCATCTGTTGAGTTCATATCAGGTTTTTGTGTTCCTAAATTATGCTATAAATTAAGGTTGTTCAAATGATCCCTTCTACGATCTTTTCCATTTGTACGAGAAATTGAATTTGTTTCACCTAAATTACTAGTGCTGCACATGCTATCTGAAGAAAATCGTTTTTCAGAAACAAAATTTTGATTTGCATACAGGCAAGGAGGAATAGTTTTTACATATTCAGTGGCACCAGACATTTTACATAAGTTACAGAAAGGGAAAGAAGCATTATGCACTTCACATAGCTTGCAAAATGTTTCTGATGCAGTATGCATTTTACATAAATCAGCAACATAAGCATCCTTATTATCTCTACACAATGATAAGCAATTAGGCTTCACAGTTGCAGTTTCTAATTTGTTCAAATCACGCAAAGGGACTACTTTCAAATTACACAAGTCACAGAAATTCTCAGATTGAGTATGCACATCATATTTGGCACTCATAATATTAGCATTATAATTAGAATCTGTTGGAGTAAATTTAGTAAAGGGTTTTCGTAGGTAACATTTCCTTGTTCCTTTTATGATGATTGGCCTTTGGAAAAATGAGACAGTAATTGGTTCACCTGCTCCAGTGTGAAAACAACTTTGTTCCCTTCATGTTCGGCTTGAGTTTGGGTGGCGTTGACGTCAACACTACTGACCTCTTCCCTTTCCTCCATGACAGGGGATAACCGTGTGAAATACCCCAAACTAATAAAATATGGATTAAATATCTATCACATTAATTAAGGCCTAACATGCCTTAAAGTCAACTGAGAACAACAGTGGTCAACACAAAACAAGATGTTGCACCCTTGACTGTTAAGGGTAAATAAATACCCAATGAACTTCTACCTTAGGACTAAAATTTGTCCTAAGTTTATTAACATAATATTAAACATATTATAATCGTTGGACAACACTCCACACAAAGAACAAGCACTTTCATGCTTCAAGGTCAATAGAGCAAAAGGTGCTCTAAGGAAACCTTAAAAATCTAATGACCTCTAAATGATATAAAATTGGATACCATGATCAAATATCATGTAAGGGACACAACAAACCGTTGTCAAAGAAAACCAAGCTCAGAAACACCTTGCGACACGAAATGTGCACTAAAACTCCTTAAAGCACGTTTTTGTGTAATCGCCTTCTAATTGTTTTAAATGGGATAAAAGGTTTAATTACCTTTAATATAATAAAATATCATATTATATGATATTAGGAATTAATTCCAGAAATTTACGAATTTTTACAAATTAATATTAAATATTAATAAAACCCTAAAGTGGGGCCCGTTTGGGTCAACATTGACTAAGTTGGTCAATGTTGACCACTGACCACGATTTAGACTGCATAAAATCAGATTAGTGAGTCTCCTACCAGGCCATGTGACAATACCCATGCGACAATTGTTATTCTACATTACTTTTGCATAAAAATAAGAAAAAGGTAACTTTGCCTAATAAACAAAAGTTGTCTCACCACTTGCCTTCCCATGTGAGAGCCAGCTAATGGAGCCTCTCCTTTCCCCTTGTTACAACGGTGCTCCAAGCTCCAAACAAGAACAGACAAATGTGGTGAGTCACATATTCATTAATTGCTTAAAGTAACATATTAGTCCATTATTCATTCAAATTTGAATCAAATAATTCACCCTCCCTCTTATCATGGCCGGCTGCCTGTCCATTGTCTCCATGACTTTAGCTTCAATTATTCAACACCAATAAGTCATTGTGAGTCCAGCAAAGCAATAAGACATAAACAAATGCAAAAAATGACATTAAGGACAATTAAGCTTACCTCCTTCATTTCTTCACTTCAGCCGAGAGTGCATCATCCAAATCTCTTTGGCTCCCCTCCAACCGTAGGTAAGTGTCCAAGCACCATTGATTAGAGCTCAAGCTCTAGGTAAGCTTCTAAGGCATAAAAATGCCCATTTTCTTCATCTTTCTTTCCTTTTTCGATTGATCTACACTCCAACCTTTTCTATACATCTATGTAGAGTGTCTTGGAGGTTAAATGAAGGTTAAAATTCGGCCATACCCAGATCTAAGGAGGAAAGTTCAAGCCTTGACCATTTAAGGTAAAAATGTGCTCTAAGCACACACCTCTTCTTCCTTGAGAATTTCGGTTGTAAACCTTGGTTCCCTAGCCTTATTTTCTTCTCCTTTTCATGTAGATTCTGTTGGTATACCAAGATCTACAAGGAGTAGCTAGATCCAAGCCAAAAACACCATTTTGGCATCTTAAACAAGGTAAAACTTAGTTATCTTCCAAGCTAATTCACCACGGTTTTATACCTTGTTCTTGAGAGTGTTTTGATACTCTTTCTCTTCTGGAAAAATAGGGCCGAAGTAGATCTGTGACAAGCTTGAAGATCTAAGGTAAAAATCCATGATTTTCATGACTTAAATTACTTCTTATGGTTAGATCTTGCTTGGAGACTAACTAGGCCTTGTTTTCTGTTTGAAAACATGTAAAACAAGCTGTGGATAATTTCTACATAAGGTGGCCGAACCAAACAAGGTTCTATCTAGGTTAAATCAAGGTATAAATTACTTAAAACCTTAACTTGTTACATTAATACAAGTTTAAGCTATTCCTAATTAATTGCCGTGAGTGAAGAGGTAAAATAAGGTCTTGTTTGACCTTAAAATGATTAAGGAATGGCTTAATAAATTTTATAACTAATTAAAGAAGCATAAATGTCAAATTTAAGACATTATGTGGAAGTTTGGTAAATAAATGAAAATTATATGGTGAGGCCGAAAATTTATATGTATTTTGGGACATTTATGTGTAATTTATTTTGTAAGCCAATGTTTGTAATAAGGCCATGTATTTTAGGCCATTTTATTTATGCATTTACAGGCTTTTATTTAAGTTTAGGTGATATATAATTATTACCGAAATGAATAAGGGGTTATAGTGTAATTAAATTAAATTTAAGGACTTTAGAAAAACAAAGCCGAAAATTAGAGTTAAAAAGGAGTTAAAATAAAGTTTATAAGATTTTATAAAGTTTTGGGGTTAAATGGTAATTTTTGAAAAGTATGGGTACAAACCGTGAATAAAGGAAATTAATGGTCAAGGAAATATTAAGGTTGTCAACCTTGACCATATGATAGGTTTTGACCAAATTAGATAAGTTAAATAACTTATTTAAGGTTTTATAATAAGATAAGTATCTTATGGTAATATTTTTATAACATATGTGGTAAATATGTTATTACCGAAAATTAAGGGTGTACAATGGTATTTTAAACACCCATGGGCTATTAGGAATTTTTAGGAATTTATTTGGTGGATTTTGGAATTAAAATGAACTATATATGTATAATATATAGTTATTATGTCATTATGGCACTTTGGAGAAAAATAGATGGTGGAATGGTAAATATCGAAAGTATATGGGTTAATAAGGATATTTATAACCCTTTGGAGAAACTTGGTGATTTTTAGAATTATATAAGAGTATTTGATAAGACATGTGTATAAAATATAGTCTTAAGGTTATGGTAAAACTATATGTTATAAATAGGGCCAAATGGCAATTATAAAACAGCACAAGGGCTGTTTGGGATTTACAAAAAATAACCATAGGCTATACTCTTTTATAAGTTAGAAATGTTATATTAAATGGTATATATAACATGGTATAAAGAAAGGGGTGATTTTGTAAATAAAGGAAACTATGGTTTATGGAAAAGAATAAGATTTTCTTATGGTGCCTAAGAGGCAATAATAAATAGTTTTGTATAAAAACTATAGGTTATAAGTTAAGGGAAATAAAAATACCATATCAAATGATATTAGAATATGGTATAACATTACATAATGTTATGTGGTCAAACGGAATTTAAATAAAGTTAAGGGCTATACCGAGTTAATAAGAGTTGGAAAATGAATTTTAGACTAAGGTCTATAATGTTATAAATGTTATAACAATTATATGGTTTAGATGGAATTAATATAAGGAAGGGTACTCACATAAAATAATGTGACAAACTATAAATGAATGGGATTTATAAACTAAGGTATTTATGGAATAAACCTTAGGAGTTGTAAATGTACAACATAAAATGTTACATAATATTAGGATAACAATCTTAATATAAGATTGTACAATACAATACAACTAATGGGAATAATCATCTAATAAAAGATGATAAAATGTAACATAAAATAAAAGAGTTTATGAAACTCATGAGAATTACCTACGTGGTAAAAATATATACATACACAAGAATAATGTATATAAGGTGGATATATATATTTTTGTTGAAAACCATATGATTTAATGGTGGTGGTTATTAAAAAAAAATATAGTTACGAACTATAAGTTATGAATTTTAGAATGCAATATGATATAAGAATGCATGCATACATGCAACTATAGGTTACGTACCTAAACTAGATGTGGATAAGATTAAAAGAAATATAAGGAATTAAACTTAATAGTTGAATGTTTTGACGTACGCGTTTTAAGTAACAAGCCGACTGTTTTAGAGAAATCTGTAACAAACAACTGTAGAAAACAGGGGTGAACTGTCGGGGTTACTTATTATTCCGAAATACCGGATGTAGTTAGTCATGGAGACTGACTTATAGTTTTAATACCGTTTAGATTATACTTCTGACAAGGACGCTTGACAAGCTAGTGGATTACACGGAGCATAGGATCTTGCTGATTCATACTCCACCGTAATACGATCAGGGTGAACGGTATGTAAAGGGGTTTGATCCGAGTTGTCCTAAGGTTGCTCCTTGGGCTCGGATTTGGTTGATATAACTTGTATGTTGTTATGTGCCTCTGATTGTCCCTGAGGGTTTGCTCAGTTCAGACATCTGTGTGATCTGTGATAAGATTGTTTGTCTGAATGTGATAATTAATATGCATGAGCTGTATATTTATAGCTGCTTATTATTTACTGTTGTTGAGTTAACAGTATTGGTTCGTATATATGAACCTATATATATAAAACGAACTAGCGGCTATGGTGCTATCTTATATGAAATATAAGGAACGTAAGTAAAACGTTGTAGCACTATGATAATAACATATACATATTATCTAAGACTTTTATACAGAGCATTGGCCTTTCTATACACCGCTCTTGTATCTAGCACTGGATCCCGAGTTTACAGACTCCGGATTGGACTAATGACCTTAGTCTGCTGTGTTAGAAAATTTGGTAATGCGATGCGATGGTATAATTAATTAATTAATGGAATGGAAGTAAAGCCAAGAGGATGTGGCTCTTGGTGCGCGTTGTGATCACAAGAACGATACCAGGATGTCCGCGTACGGGTCCGTAAGTATCAAGAAAATTTCCCGTGAGCTAGAATGGCTCGTTGGTCGGAGACTCTACCATTGGAGTGGCTACTGCCGTGGGTGACCCGCCATAATATATGGGTAACTAGAGACATGTCGTTTTAACGAGACATTGTCACTAGGTATAACTGAACAACTAAAACAATTGAGACTTATACAGTGGCGAACAATACCATGGACGAGACTTAATACTTGTTTATTATTCTCGTTGTTTCGCTTTGTTGTTCATTGGTTATATTTGTGGTTATTTTATTGTGTGTTGATGGTTGGATGGAGCCTACAAGGCTAAGGTAAATTAAACATGAAAACTGTACGCTACGGCGAATGTACATTGTACATTACATTGTTATTACTCGATACGCTCGATATATAAATGTTGTATGGAATATTAAATGAATGTTTGGATATTTGGATGGATGGTTGAATGTTTATGGATATTTGGATGGATGGTTGAATTTATTATGCATGTTTATTACAGTATTGAATATATCTGTAAAATGGTAACACATGTAACCAATATAATAATAAGATGGTTAAAATGACAAGTGACCATTAGGGTCCAGGCCCGGCATACTCAGCGTCTATCGCTGATACTACACCATTACAGGTTGTTGATCATTGTCGGAGTTGAAGAGCAGGAACAGGGTAATTGGAGTGTTACTTTTGTCACCACACTTGGAGATGTTGTATAGCAATGAAGATGGTGAATTATATTATGGTAAGGTTGTGTATTCAGGATTGGGTAGACGCTCACTTGTCGATGTTTATGGTTTATGTCTTAGTGTGATGTATAGAAGTTTCTCGTTATCACTGCGGTTAGCAGTTTATTTGTATTGGAAGTTGGATGTAGTTTGGCTGCGTTGCTCGCATGGGCGAGTAACGGCCGGTGACACCCGAGTTAGTTTTGTAATTGTTATTTATTTTCCCGCTGCGAGACGTTTTATTTATTGCTACGTGAGAGATTATATCGTGATTATGGAGAGGGGTGTTACACCGTGGATCTGGTAGCATCGTTCTATTGTATGCCCACTTTTCTCACAGTGTGTGCAGAAAAGGGTTGTACACTTCATATCTTTAGATGGTGGAAATCTGGATTTCTTGTTTTCCACTGTAAATGACCGGCTGCTTTCTCCCTTTGTTGTCTAGCAAACTGTCTTTTGGCGTTCCTCGTGAATCAAGAGCGAATATACTTGCTCAATTGAAGGAAGCGGTGATAAGTGTCCAAATGAGCATGTTTTATAGGTGTATTTCATATATTATATTAACACTTTTCTTGCTCATTTCTCCACTTCGGTCAGTTTTCCTCTAGTTTATGTTTTATTGTTTATCTCACAAATTTATTGTTTGAACATGAGGAAAACCAAGCTGGGAGTAAAATAGACGAAGAGACGAACGCATAGACGCAAACGGCTCAGAAAACGGGGTCCAAACGAAGAATCTAGAGCCGGTCAAAATTCGTAGAAGAAAATAAGTTACGACCACACTTGTGTCCACGTGAGGACAGGCGGACAGGGAGGCGGACTCTCCTTGTGTCCGCGTCTAGCTGGGCGGACGGCTAGGAGGTCAAGACCAAGCAACCGCCTGGAGCTGGGCGGACGCCAAGGCGGACCAACATAAGGAGACCGCGTCTAGCTGGGCGGACGCCAAGGCGGACCAACATAAGGCAACCGCCTGGAGATGGGCGGACGGCTGGGCGGACATACCTACAACCGCGTGGCCAGAGGCGGACGCCAATGCGGACGTGACTAAAAATCAACGCGACAGTTTTCTTCTTCGCGCGACTATCTGCAACTTGATTCTGCCATATCCATCTACTCCGCACCGCCTACCTTAATTCTCTCACGCGTTTCAGCTCCGTCCCCTGCAATAAATGAGCAATCAATCTGCAATCAATTCCTCCACTGCAGATTACCTCTTCCCTTCCTCGATATAAACTCAGCTACTGCAACCTTAAACAAGCGTACGGAGAAAACCAGAAAAAGATCAGACCATCGCTCACCACATTCCATTCTCTTCCATTAATTCTCTCCGTACACCACAACACATCATCATCCAGTCCCCAGAACTCAAACACTCCAATTCACTCATTCCACATATAATAACCTACGTACACGTTTCACTCTTCGTTCTCTTCATTTCTCCATTCACCATCCACGCCTCCGTATTATTATTACGTCCAACCTCTGTCTGACTTATTACCAGTTAATATGTCAGGCTAAGGAGGATTTGCTCCGGCGAAGGTTTAGCTGTAATCTGTTTAAATTATGTAATCAATATTTCTACCGTTAAAATAAATACAGTTTGTTACGCTTAAAGTTTATCTCTCGCCATTTTAATAAATTACATGAATTTATTAAAATGCTTTACAAAGTCTATTTTGATCAGACCGGTGATAAATAGACAGGTTAATTAAGCCGTAAATCTGGAGAAAGCTTATTATGATTTAATGAGTTAGTATTTTCAGATGCAATTATAATTCCTCGAATTTAATGTCCGTTTACATAAGTATTGCTCGAACCTGGATTAGACCGAGCAATTTCTGGTAAACGAGTTCTTATGAGTCTATGACTTAGTCCTTAAGATAATAACAGGAATTTTGCCAAACTATTATATTAAACCGGTAGAGATAGCATAATTAATCAGATTATATAAACCTGAACCCGGAGTTCCATTTAATTCATCTGCACTCAGTTATCTTAATCTGTTATTTACTTTTCAGAAACAAGTCAATTAACTCCCCCCTTTTGTGACAAGCTTAGGTACTACTTATTTCACTATAAGTCCCACGGTTCGATATCCGGTCGCTTACACTTTACTATACTACTACGACCGGGATTTGTTTGCAGCCCGACGATATTTTGAGTTTTAATTTCTTTTCTTTTAATAACTCCAGTTATAACCACTCACAATAATCAGTCTGCAAAATGGCGCCGTTGCCGGGGACTTGATTTATTCTAGTCCCTAAGCCCCGGTTAATTCACCTGTTATAATATAATAATCTGTTAATACTATTAAATTGTTAATCCAATTTCGGACATCTGACCTCGGACATTTGACTTAGGACTTCGGACTTCTAACTTTGGACACCTAACTTCTAACATCTTAATATTATTGTCATTTATTTCTGTCATTTAATTTCCAGTATACTAACTACTAACTTAAAATTTCTGTCATTTCTTTCCATTGTCATTTCAATTTTCTGTCATTTCTTTCCATTGTCTCTAACTACTAACTTAAAATTTCAGTCAACTAATTCCTAGCATTTTTATTTATTCTAACACATAACAAGTTTCTTTTCTCTGTTTTGAGTGGTGAATGCCTTTTACCAGGTCACACAGCTACCCAGAAAATATTAATAATCACACGGTTGGTTACAATCCAAGATCGAGAGAACCTTTCTGCGCACCCTAAGGCAGAGACGAACTCAACAAAACATTACCACCACAGTGATAGATTCTGACCTAGAAGCTAACATGGCATCTACACCAGCGACAGTTCGAAATATCAACAGGCCGTCTAACCAAGGACAACAGCCTGCTATCATCCTTCCTCACCTTAGCCCATCCGAATACGATGAGTGGCAGAAGCTGAAGCCATATCATCAGATTCAATGTGTGAAGGAGCTAGGCATGTTTGATGGTTCCAGTCCAGACGAAGCCCTGTTACATGTTACAAAGTTCTTGCAACATGCCAACAGTCTTACTGCGACCGACGCAGTACTCCAGTACGCAAGACTGTCATTATTCCCCCACAGCCTGACAGGAAGTGCGAGCAAGTGGTATCATAGCCTAACACCAAGTACCATTGGTACCTGGGATGACATGGCCACCAAGTTCTACGACAAATTCCTACCCCCGAGCCGAACATTGGAGATGATTGCTGAAATCTATAATTTCAAGCAGCCAGGGTCGGAGAATATTTGTGAAACTTGGGATCGTTTCAAAGGACTACTACTTACTTGTCCTCACCATGGTCTGACGAAAGAACAAGTATCACAATTGTTCTACAAAGGCTTGATCGGTCCGTGCAGAACAATGGTATTATCCTCCTTAGGTTCCGATATTCTGAAAAAGCCAGGAGCACAATTTCTGAACAGCATGGAGTCTCTCTGTGAAGAGATCAGAGACTGGGCCTCCGGTGGATCAAGGAGCGGTACTCCAGGTTTATATCATGTTGGGGAAAGTGATAACAAGTTTGACCAGCTGATAAAAAGCCATGAGCAACTCATGGAGAGCAATGCTCAGCAAGCAACAAAAGTCAGTACTCTGCAAAAGGTGGTTGAGCAGATGGCTATGAATTCCTACCCCCAGCAAGCTAAGTCGATGATTTCCCGATCATCTACAATCCCTCCAGGCTATGCTCCTCTGTCCCAATCATCTCCAACTATTTCTTGTACGCAATGTGGCGGGCCTCATGACTACGAACAATGCCCCCAGCTACAAGAATTAAAAGCAGCGGAGGAGGCAAACTATCTCACCAACAATTCAGGATACAGACAACCTTGGCAACGTAACATGCAATCCAATCTTCGCTACTCAAACACCGAAAATATCCAAAACCCACATACCCTTCAAACATCTCAAAATTACAGACCTCAGTCCAATTTCCAAGGAGGCCAAAGGCAGTATCAGCAACAGCCTTGTGGCAATGATGCTTCATCGAGTCGATCAACTCAGTCTCCTTCGAATCCTGAGTCTGAAATGTCTCAAATGCAAGAGACGTTTAAGGCAATGATGGGTAAATCCAGAGATACGCAAGAAGAGGTCGCAGCCCTGCGCAAAGACCAAACAGCCTTGCAGTCCCAGATTCAACAACTCCTTACCCAACAAAGGACACTTGGTAAATTTCCCTCACAAACCAATCCAAATCCAAAAGAGTATGCAAGTGCAATTTACATAGTGGACCAGCCCATCACATTAACTCAAAGTGAGCAACAACCCGAGAGTGAAATGGTCCCTGAAGTGGAGCAGCAGGCCGAGGAAGAATACCTCGACATGAACCAACTGAAGCTCTATGTAAAATTAGCTACGATTAACGAAATGATGGAAGGACCACTAGACCTTCCATCACAGCAACCGGAGAGCAAACTGGTTCATATAGTGGATGATTTACCTGAGGATTTGAATTACTCAATATCACCACCCCCGTTCGAAAATGAGCAAACGGTATCAAACCTTTTGCTTGAGCTTGAAGACAAGCCATCAGAGGACAACTTCTACCCCAACTTCATGGAGTCTCCTCCCTCTGAAGTCAATTACCGTTATTTTCCCTCCTTCTCTGTGCTATATCCAGAAAATGAGGATAGTTACATCCTCAAAAATGAAGAGGAGGAAATGCTCGCTCCCGTCAGAAGATCCAAACAAAACACCAATATCACCTTCAAGGAGCCATCTCCCTTTGAAGTTGAAATCAATCAGGGCTCTTCCTATGAGCCTCTTCAAAAAGATGAGGATATTTACATCCTCAAATTTGAGGAGGAGGAGCCATCCAACTTTGATCCTCGCACCGAGGGTCATTTATTGAAAAAATTGGGCCCTTCGACAATGAAAAATAATGCCCACCCAACCCACCCGTTGAAGCCCACTTCCACCTTCATTTTCATTCCAGGAGAGGAAATTTACATCCTCGACTCTGGGCAAACACCACCACTACCATCTTGCATCCATACGGCTAAGCAACAGAGGGAGAATGTTTACATTCTCCAATTTGAGGAAGCACTACAACCATCACCCGGTTTTCAATACAATATTAATGGCAGCAAACACCCCTTCAAAACCAGGTTTTGTGGAGTTTGTCTTTTCCTACTGTAATTGTTGCCGTAATTCTTTGTTTTGATCCAGGTGGTTTGGTCCTCCATATTGCCAATTTCCTGTTCCCGGTACTACCATTGTCAACATTCATTTATGATCCGGGATAATAAAAAAAATACGTCTAGCTAGAGACGTTAAACCGGGGCAGCTTGGTGGGAGGCAACCCACTATCTATCTTTTATCTTTCCTTTAAATTTAATGTTGTTTTCCTTTTTGTACTATATTTCCCTTCTTATGTTATAATAAAATGCAAGTTTTACTTGAGTTCTTCTGGCTGTGCAGAATATTCCTTACAGGTACATTTCATGACATTCCACAGCTGCACTGAAGTGTGGGGGAGCTCTACACACTCTACGAAATCTGGGGAGTACACTCTTTCCTTTATTAATTGCATGCCCTGTTATTTTATTTCCATCTACGCAATGAGGGCATTGCTTGAGCTTAAGTGTGGGGGAAGAGCCTTTTCAGGGCATTTTGTGCTAACAATGTTTAAATCTCTCTGCTTATCTTGCATTTGTTCAAAAATTAAAATTATGTACCCTGCTAATGTAGGTTGTTCTCTTTAAAAACAAATACTATTATGAATTGTGGGATAAATGGTACAAATTTTAAAATTTTCATTTGATTACTTTTGAGGAGCAATTTTCTTATGCGGTGTGACCAAATAATCTGCAAATGGTTGGATTTTATTGCTCAGGGGTTCTTTCTGTCTTCTCTCTTAGGGATTGCTAAGGGGTGCTTCTCTGTTAAAAAAAAGGAATACAAAAAATAATAAGGGACTTGTGAGACACCATTGGTAACCAACAAAAGAGAGTTGAGTGTTCTTAAATACAAAGGCATGATGCCTACATTTTATCTTCTCATCCCTTATGCAAAAGTGAAACAAATGCATAAATCTATTTTTCCTTTTGTTTTCTCCTCAATGCCCATTTTTGAGAGAAGTTGGCCTTGGCAAAAGTTCTCAGAGTCGCCTAAACAAAAGAAACATTGAAGTACCTTAGATCATACCCCGAAACTCTATATTTTGTTTTTACCCTAAGCACACCTATGCCACCAGCAGTTAATTTTTCACACTCCTCAATAAGTTAAAAAAAAACATGAACTGTTCACCTCTTTATCCTACCCTTCATAATAATATTTGTTAGTATTGAGCATTCCCTACTTACTTGGGTACGTGGTTTTGCTTGAGGACAAGCAAAAAGATAAGTGTGGGGGTGTGATAAGTGTCCAAATGAGCATGTTTTATAGGTGTATTTCATATATTATATTAACACTTTTCTTGCTCATTTCTCCACTTCGGTTAGTTTTCCTCTAGTTTATGTTTTATTGTTTATCTCACAAATTTATTGTTTGAACATGAGGAAAACCAAGCTGGGAGTAAAATAGACGAAGAGACGAACGCATAGACGCAAACGGCTCAAAAAACGGGGTCCAAACGAAGAATCTAGAGCCGGTCAAAATTCGTAGAAGAAAATAAGTTACGACCACACTTGTGTCCGCGTGAGGGCAGACGGACAGGGAGGCGGACTCTCCCTTGTGTCCGCGTCTAGCTGGGCGGACGGCTAGGCGGTCAAGACCAAGCAACCGCCTGGAGCTGGGCGGACGCCAAGGCGGACCAACATAAGGAGACCGCGTCTAGCTGGGCGGACGCCAAGGCGGACCGACATAAGGCAACCGCCTGGATATGGGCGGACGGCTGGGCGGACATACCTACAACCGCGTGGCCAGAGGCGGACGCCAATGCGGACGTGACTAAAAATCAACGCGACAGTTTTATTCTTCGCGCGACTATCTGCAACTTGATTCTGCCATATCCATCTACTCCGCACCGCCTACCTTAATTCTCTCACGCGTTTCAGCTCTGTCCCCTGCAATATTACCTCTTCCCTTCCTCTATATAAACTCAGGCACTGCAACCTTAAACAAGCGTACGGAGAAAACCAGAAAATCAGACCATCGCTCACCACATTCCATTCTCTTCCATTAATTCTCTCCCGTACACCACAACACATCATTCAGTCCCCAGAACTCAAACACTCCAATTCACTCATTCCACATATAATAACCTACGTACACGTTCCACTCTTCGTTCTCTTCATTTCTCCATTCACCATCCACGCCTCCGTATTATTATTACGTCCAACCTCTGTCTGACTTATTACCAGTTAATATGTCAGGCTAAGGAGGATTTGCTCCGGGCGAAGGTTTAGCTGTAATCTGTTTAAATTATGTAATCAATATTTCTACCGGTTAAAATAAATACAGTTTGTTACGCTTAAAGTTTATCTCTCGCCATTTTAATAAATTACATGAATTTATTAAAATGCTTTACAAAGTCTATTTTGATCAGACCGGTGATAAATAGACAGGTTAATTAAGCCGTAAATCTGGAGAAAGCTTATTATGATTTAATGAGTTAGTATTTTCAGATGCAATTATAATTCCTCGAATTTAATGTCTGTTTACATAAGTATTGCTCGAACCTGGATTAGACCGAGCAATTTCTGGTAAACGAGTTCTTATGAGTCTATGACTTAGTCCTTAAGATAATAACAGGAATTTTGCCAAACTATTATATTAAACCGGTAGAGATAGCATAATTAATCAGATTATATAAACCTGAACCCGGAGTTCCATTTAATTCATCTACACTCAGTTATCTTAATCTGTTATTTACTTTTCAGAAACAAGTCAATTAACTCCCCCTTTTGTGACAAGCTTAGGTACTACTTATTTCACTATAAGTCCCACGGTTCGATATCCGGTCGCTTACACTTTACTATACTACTACGACCGGGATTTGTTTGCAGGCCGACGGATATTTTGAGTTTTAATTTCTTTTCTTTTAATAACTCCAGTTCTAACCACTCACAATAATCAGTCTGCAAGCGGTGACATCATTAGTATGTTTCCTCAGACAATTGCAAATTTCTCAGAAAGACCCACAAAAAGTTGTGCTACCCTCTACCGCCAAAAGATTTCTTTATACCCAACATCCACTTGACACTCACAGTTAGGGACCTCTTGTGAAGAATCAAGCTCGTCCAAAATCTTCTTTATCTTGATGTAATACACCCTAATCGTATCTCCGTCCTGTTTGGTCTCTATCAGCTTTTGATGCAGAGAGTATATGTGAGGGACGATCAATTCTTCGAATCGTGTTGATAATTCACTCCAGATGTGCGAAGCCGTTTTGCAGTATAAGACAATGTCTTCAATGTCCTTGTCTAGGGCTGTGAAAATCCATGCTATTACCATTGAGTTGCTCTGATCCCACGACTTTGCCTTTGTTTTCGAGTCTGTGAGCCTGGGAATGTCCCGTCAACGTAGCATAGTTTATTCATGGCTCTCAAGGCGATTGTCATCCCTTGTTTCCATGCGCGAAATCCTTTCCCTTCATATTTTCTGGTTAGTAGAGCCCCTGGACTTTCTAAATTCGCCAAGAAAAGAGGGTCGGAGTTGTCCGCCAACACACTCATTTGAGCTTCCACTTTCATCTTCTCACTCGGGTCTTCTTTATCCTTGCCCTTGTCGCTCCCATTTGAAGACATCGTCATAATTGGTGTCAACCTCTTCAAAGAGATTTCCACTACGCTTTCAAGCAAAATTGAGAATTTATCTCAAAGATTATCCCACTTTGATCGAAACTCGCTCTGATACCATAAAAAGTTACCTCAAACCTTTATTAACGTGGGCAAGAACACGCCAAAGGCATAGGATTCCAGAGTATAGCACGAGTGAATGAAAGAAAAGGAATGAAGAAGAAGGTGGCTACGCAGAGCCGCAGAACCAAAAGAAAACCGGGAAAAACATTTTTCTGAAACTAAAACCTAGAACCATCTTTACTTAACCTGGCTAAGAAAACTCCTAAAGAAAAGACTAGACTACCCTTAATAAAACAATGTGTTTTAACGCTTAACAGGGCCTAAAGGGGGCACTATGGGAAATACTACTCCTGTACTGCCCAAAAGAAGACAAATGTAGGAGGGGATGCACTATCGAGTAGGGGAGGAATCTTCCTTTAAATCCATTAATGCACTATTAGTAATATCCTACCTATAGTTAGTTATTCTTTGTTTCCAGCTCACCACTTTTTGTTAGCTATGGTAAGCTGAGGTAGAGGGCAGAGAATTGTTTAGCCAAGAATAGACCCTTAGGGGATTTGGCGACTTAACCATTTTTGGGAATTCTACTGTTCTATTGCCAGTGTGGCGTGGTGTAAGTACTGAGACATATTAATGACAGCTAGCTACAGGCATATATAAATTAGTATTACATTATCGTTTAGTATCAGAGCCTCCGATCCTGAATGATGGTCACCACAAGAAAGGGAGCTACAAAGGAAACGAGAGAATGGGGGAACTGGGGAGAGAACAAGGAGTTCTGAAAAACGAGGTCGATGAGTTGAAAGAGGGCGTCGGCGGACTGAAGAAGGATGTCGGTGAACTCAAGGATTCACTCCACAACATTCAGCAAGACTTGCAGGCGATGCTGAGAGTCATGGACCGCCGCGGTGCTGGCGGGAGAGGCGGTGGCGGACTGGTGGAAGAGCACGGGTTCAGAGTGAAGAAGATAGAAATGCCCATTTTTAACGGGGAGGATCCTCGTGGGTGGGTCCAGAGGGCAACCAAATATTTCCTGCTATGTGGGATTGGAGATGAAGATAGGGTTGCAGCAGCCAGGGTGTGTATGGAAGGGCCAGCCCTTCACTGGTTCACCTGGGTGGAGAATTACGTGCGGCTACCAGATTAGGAGGAGTTCCAGGAAGCGCTGATTCTGCGCTTCAATGAGTCATATGTGGGTGATCAGGTCGGTCATTTGCTGGCCTTGAAGCAAAATGGGACAATATAGGAGTATCGACAGAAGTTCGAAGCCCTATCAGGTACTCTCACTGAAATATCCGATCGAATGCTCTGTAGCATCTTCAAGGGTGGCTTCAATGCTGACATTTGAGCTGAAGCCATGCTGTTTAAACCCAAATCCCTGCCGGAGCTGATGGCGATAGCTATGGAAGTAGAGGAGAAAAATGCCGCCATGGTGAGAATCTCCATATACCGGGTGTCTCCGGTAAAGAGTTGGTCCAGCCCAGCTAAATCAGTAAGTTTGGCTACCACTTCCTTTCGCACTGGCGCAGGATATAGTTTTGTGAAGGATGAGAAGGATGGAAGTACATCTGTGGGGGGCATAATTCATTACCAATAAGGTTGGATCCACAACGTCGGTCGGTTCAGTATCTACATATAGACAAATGGGTGAAAAATAGAAATAACTAAGAAAACTATCCTAGAAAATCTATAAATCTGAAAATGCCCACGGATTGCAAAAATAAATCCCGGTCAAAGAGTATAGTGAACTAGAAGCTACCGGGGTCGAATCCACAGGGACATAGTAATTAAATCCAATCTTAGAAAACAACAAATAAAGAGGGTTGTCGTTTGTTGTTTTGTTGAATTAAATTAAGCAAAAGAACAAGTAAATAAGTGAGAAAATAAATTTGGTGAAAAGTATGGGTGAAATGGAACTTCGGTCAGGTTCTCTTTTTTCGACTATCAGATTAAGCAATTCTTACTAGTTATTTTGAGATGTCAATTGGCGAAATTCCTAAACTTTTTCAGAGACTAAATCCTAGCCTTAAGAATACGTCTAACAGAACGTACTAGATCGAATCCGGATTAAGCACAACACTAATAGACAAAATGAGCACAAGTAATTTGTAACACCCCTAATACGCACATGATACTAAATGAAATCGCAGCGGAATAAAACAACTAAACAGTAACTAACGCTTCGGTGCTACAACGCCGCCAACCACCCACGTGGTTGACAAGGCAGAACAATACACTTGTACCGGTCTGATGATCAGACTCCCGAGCAATAAAACTAAACCATAATTACATCATATACAATACCGAGTGTTTACATATACAACCTTCACTGTTTAGCATAACTGTAAACTGTCACAACCAAATCCAACAACGCCACGGGAGCACAGGCGCATCCCGGGCCAACATCCCCAAAAGTATACAAAAGTAAACCTGCACCCTAGGATCTAGAGCCACTCCGCTTCTTCGATCCTCATCCTGCAGTATAAGAAATATGGATCCCCCGAGGGGGTCAGCAACCCTTGGCTGGTATGGCTAACGCGCAGCCCATCGGCTACCGGGATACGCGCAGCTACTTGTCATTATAACATGGCATTCAATTATATACATCATAACATAACATGGAGCATGGCATCAATGGTGCATAGCTCAACAACACACACAGTGGATTTTCACTCCACGATAACAAACCACAAGGGTCAAATAACATAAGAGCCTAGAGAGTGATTCACTCTCATGTCAAGCTCGTTAAACACACTCATTACCGTTCTGTTAGACGAACGAGTAACTTAAGTCACAGATGGTTCGGATTTAGTGACCCGAACAACCACACAAACACAGGTTCCCACTAAACCGATCATAAGTCAGAATAGGTAAGCTTTGGAAGAAGCTAGCGGGAGATCGAACGCCAAATTAAGGTGAACAATCTTAACAACATAAGAGTCGAATCTGATTCAGATATCTACTCTTAACTTACATGCATGACCGGACAACCGGATTCCTCACTTCCAGTTAACACTTGTTAGAAGTTCATAGTGGAACTTAACGACCAACACACAATAGTTGGTAAGACTTGTTAGACACACACAAGGGAAAGTGAGTCACAACAACACATAACAATAGTATAAACAACTGTAAACTCATTACATGTTTAAATCTTATAACGTTGTAAACACACAGAAAAACATACAACACACAAACCGGTGTAAACCGCTAGACAACAGACTGCAAGAAAACCATACCTTGGTCCTTGCCTCGACTGATTTCCACCTTGCGAGAATCCTAAACACATTAGTAATGTCGGTTAATTATTTATTTAACTCAAAGCTTACTAAGTATTTAACATGATTGTATGACATGTTTTAATGCCTATCTTACCCTAGGTTACCTTCATTATACACCCTAGGGTTAACTACATAAGTCACATTCTTTTCTGTTTTTTTTTTTACAAGTTTTGGTCCGACCGACCCACCGTCCGACCCACAACTGGGTCGGACCCTCCCAGTGGTCTTCGGGTCTGAAAAACTTTACCTTGACCGACCCATGTCCGACCCAACCTTCTGGGTCGGTCCATTACAGAACCCTTTACTTCCTCATAATCATGCCCGTCGACCCACGTCCGACCCACCATTCTGGGTCGGTCCATGTGCGAACATTTTCCTTCCTTTGAAACTTGACCGACCGACCCATGTCCGACCCACCATTCTGGGTCGGACCATTACCGAACACTTTCCTAACATCTAACAGAGGCTCGACCGACCCAAAAACTGGGTCGGCCCCTGGGTCGGTCGCCTCCTAATCTTACCCAAACTTTGCCAATTCTTCACCAACCTTCTCCTAAGGCCTCTTAATGCTTCCTAGCAACATTTGGTAACTTTATATCCACATACAACACCCATGAAACTCATTTTCTAACTCCTTAAGCCTTTACCTATTTCTTGTAAAAATTCCTTAACACTTATGTTATTTCATACTAGGTTTCCTAGATGGTGTTTCTCACCTATGGTAACTACTATCCCAAAATGCTTTCTCCTTGTTTTAACATCATCTCCCAAGCATCATCTCTCATAACTAACTCCTTATATCATTACTTCAAATCCTTTCTCAAGTTCATACATTCTCCTTAGTTTACCAAAGTTTGCCTAAGTCTTTACTAAGTCCCAAAATGACTTTGGTACATACTAAGATCTCAAGCTCATGCCTAAGCCCTTATTACATCCTAAATCACCTTAATGCATTTCTTACACAAGAACAACACTTAACCATTTTAAATACTCCTTAACTTATCAAACCCATTTTAACACTTAGAACTTCACATTTGTTACCCAAATTTTGACATAGGTTCTCCTAGAACATTACTAACCCAAAACACATTGTTTTTACCAACAAAAACCAAGAACACTAAAAATCCATCAAGTACTTATTATACACAAACTTCACTTACAAAGCACTACATCACAATATAGTGCACAATTTAAATTGCATGGCACTTAGGCCTTAAATGACATGGCTCTTAGGCCCTTAAAATGCATAATTCATAAACACTGAATTTCCACAATATATTTGCCTTTAACCTGCAAATACACTCAACAACACATATGCCTTTTACTAAGCTCTTGGGAACACTTTACTAAGTCATTCACCATTGGCTCTTTAGGTAGTTAATAAGCATTTATGAGCTCATCTCTCCTAAGGCATTGAAATAACATTAGGTTAGTAGATTTACCTCTTTTGCAAAATAACTTCTTTCTTGTTTCCTTTAGAAAACCAATAGAGTACTTGATTCTTTGACAAGCTCTAAACAATATACAAACATTGAAATGAGTATTCAAGCTATAAGCCCCATCTCATTGTAAACCCTAGTTTTACATTGTTTCAAAAACATTAATGTAGTTGTTTTACCTTGCTCTTTGAAGAGGGTTTGAATATCTAGCAAGAGAGGACTCCACCTAGTCCATGAAGAGTTGGAATGGAGCTAGAACAAAGTCACATAAAAAGCTCCTTCAATACATATTTTCGGACATGGCAAAAACAAGGAGGAAAGGAAGTTTTTATTTGAGATTCCTTACCTAGAATCCAAGGAGAGTAATAATATGTAGTCAAACAAGCTCAAGCTCCTTCAATGGAGAAACTCCATGGCACCGAAATGGTTGTCTTGAAGTTTGGAGAAGATAGAAATGAAGAGCTTGAGGAGAGGAAGAGATTGGTGGTGTTTGTTTTTGATTTGGACAAGTGAGCAAGGTTTTACAAGAGATCAAAGCTTGTGTTTTAATGGTGGTAGTGGTTCTATCGTGAGAGAACAAAGAAGAAAGGAAGAAGAGAGGTGGGAAACCGTGTGAGCAAGGAAAGGAAATGAGAGAATGAGATAGAATTTACTTTATGAAGATATTTATACTTATAAAGTAAAAAGGGTACTTAAGTAGTTTACTTATTTGTTAACAAGCTAACAAAGGTGGTGTGTCACCAACCTTAAAAACCGGCCCCAAATAGTAGTAGGAGGGTAATATAGTCTTTGTTTGTCAATTTAAATACTTATACAAACATATGTTACAAAATAGCTTATAAAAGTTACTATTCATAAAACAAGGCACATAGAAGTGAAATTTTTGATTTCCCACTAATATAGACACCCAAATGTGATATTATATAGTACACATATATTTAAGAGTAATGATGGACATCTAGCCATTCATAACTCATTTACAAGACAATTTTTCAAAAATGTGCTTTAAGACTCCTTAAAGCACATTTTGTGTTTAAACTCGTTTTCAAGCTTGGTTTTCTTTGGTAACTGATTTAATATGTTCATTAGTGTATAAATGAGGTCTTGGTAAGTTCATTTGGTCTTAACCAAGTTTATCCCAAGCTTAGAGCACATTTTGGCTCTTATTGACTTTAAAGCACATTTTGTGTTTTTTTGTTTAAACTTGTTTACTAATGTTTCTAAGACTCTTTTTAGTCTTAATACACCATGTTTAAGTGTTTAAACAATATATTAAGGTTTGGGGTATTTCAATCTACCCCCCTTAAAAGAACTTTGTCCTCAAAGTTCATACTTCCACATATCCCAAATATTAGAACACGGGAACACTTATAAACAATACTTCCATACGTTACTAACAACACACTTACATAACATTGGACTCCAGGTCCATACATAACAAACATTGGACACAAGGTCCATACAACATAACATAACATTGGACACAAGGTCCATACAACATAACATAACATTGGACACAAGGTCCATACAACATAACATAACATTGGACACAAGGTCCATACAACATTATCCACATCATTCAGACACAACGGTCTGTAACATAACATAGACGATGTATTCAAATACACGTCGTACACACATAACCGAAACGGCTCTACCCCTTAAAAGGGGTACGCCCCGTACCCTATACACATAAGAACTAAGAAGTAAACAATGACGGGTACTTCGCCTTCATCTTATCTTCCAGCTCCCAAGTGGCCTCCTCAAACGTCCTGGTTAGACCAGAGAACCTTCACCAGTCTCACAGACTTATGGCGAGTGTCTCGAGTCTTAGCATCCAGAATCCGTACCGGAGTTCCACTGATCGCATGGTCGGCTCTAAGGTTAGCCTTTCAGGCTGAAGCACATGAGACGGATGAGACATATACTTCTTCAACTGGGAACATGAAATACGTCATGTACCTTGCCCAGCTCGGCGGGTAGGTCTAGTCTATAGGCTACCGGGCCGATCCGCTCCGTCACAACGTAAGGCCCCACATACTTTGGGCTCAACTTGCCTTTCTGGCCAAAACGAAACACTCCCTTCATGGGGGACACTCTCAGAAATACCTGATCGCCCACGGCGAACTCCAGGTTACGTCGGCGCACATCTGCGTACGACTTCTGCCTATCCTGAGCTGCTTTCATATTAGCCCTGATCTGGCGAACTTCTGCCTGAACTTGCTCAAGATACTCTGGTCCTATAATGACCGTCTCACTCGACTCATCCCAGCATAATGGTGTGCGGCATGGTCTACCGTACAAGGCCTGGAAGGGAGACATCTTGATCGAAGCATGATAACTGTTGTTGTAACTAAACTCGATCAGATGTAACTTATCAATCCAGCTGGTCTGAAAGTCAAGTGCACAAGCACGTAGCATGTCCTCAAGTGTCTGAATAGTGCGCTCACTCTGACCATCGGTCTGTGGGTGAAACGCTGTACTCAATTTCAATTCAGTACCCAATGCCTCTCGTGTGGACTTCCAATATCTGGATAAGAATCTGGGGTCTCTGTCAGACAATCGTTTTCGGTACACCATGATGTTACAATCTCTTTATCAAACAGTTCTGCCAATCTTGCCACTTTCCAAGTGTCCTTCATCGGAATGAATCGGGCCACTTTGGTCAGTCGGTCAACTATCACCCATATCATATTCAGACCTCCCCTTGTAGGCGGAAGCCCTACTACAAAGTCCATGGAGATATCATGGAACTTCCACTCAGGCACTGGCATTGGCTGTACCATACCACCAGGCCGTCGGTGCTCAAACTTAACCTTCTGGCAAGTGAGAACCTCAATACTAATCACTAACATCTTTCTTCATTCCAGTCCACCAAAAATACCTCTTCATACCTTTATACATCTTTGAAGCTCCGGGGTGAATCGAGTAGTAGAACAATGGGATTCACTCAATATGCGCTCCTTCAACTCAGCGCTACCCCTAGGTATACACAAGCGGCCATTCAGCCTAATCAGGTCATCATCATGGAGTCTGAAGTCGTACTTCTGACCCTCGAATGTGCCATCAATAAGCTTCTGCCGGATCTCCAGCATGTACTGATCCGTCATCTGAGCACTCCGCACCTCTTCAACCAAGCCAGTATAAGAGACTAGCGAATGGAGAGAGTGTGCTCGGCGACTCAGCGCGTCAGCTACCACATTTGCCTTACCCTCTTTGTATTGCAGATTAATATCATAGTCATTCAGAAACTCAACCCACCTTCTTTGCCTCATGTTCAACTCTTTCTGAGTGAACAAGTACTTTAAGCTTTTATGATCAGAATAGATTGTCACACCACCCCATACAAATAATGTCGCCATATCTTCAATGCGAAGACAATGGCACCCAGTTCCAAGTCGTGGGTAGGGTAGTTCTCCTCATGCTTTTTCAACTGACGGGAGGCGTATGCCACGACCTTCCCGTGTTGCATCAATACACAACCCATACCTCTGCCTGATGCGTCGCAGTAGACCTCAAAACATCTGAACGTCTGGTATAGTCAGGACTGGTGCAGATGTCAGGGCATCCTTGAGACTCGCGAAAGAACTCTCACAGTCGACTGTCCACTCGAATGGTGCATCCTTCTTCATAAGGAAGTCATCGGCTTCGAGATACTGGAGAAGTCCTTCACAAACCTCCTATAAAACCTGCCAGACGAGGAAGCTCCTGATATCAGTGACTGTCTTCGGCCTAGGCCAGGTGCGCACTGCATCTATCTTTGCCGGATCAACAGCGATCCCGGCATCAGAAATCACTGCCCAAGGAAGGATACTTGGTTCAACCAAAATTCACATTTCGAAAATTTTGCATACAACTGGTTTCTCCTTAGAGTTTGCAACACATCTCTCAGGTGGCTTTCGTGCTCACCTCTAGATTTAGAATACACAAGAATGTCATCGATGAAGACTACCACTGACTTGTCCAACTGATCTTGGAACAAGCGGTTCATTAAGTCCATGAACTTGGCTGGTGCATTCGATAAGCCAAATGGCATAACTGTGAACTCATAATGCCCATACCTCGTTCTGAAAGTTGTCTTCTCGATATCACTGTCACGGATGGCAATCTGATGGTATCCGGAACGTAAGTCTATCTTGGAGAATACTGATGCACCCCTCAGCTGATCAAATAGATCGTCGATGCGTGGTAAAGGGTAACGGTTTTCACCGTAACAGCTTCAGCTCCCGATAATCAATACACAGGCGGAGGCTACCGTCCTTCTTCTTCACGAAGAGGACTGGCGCTCCCCATGGTGACACACTAGGGCGGATGAAGCCCTTGTCGGTAGGTCTCTCAGCTGCTCCTTGAGCTCTGTCATCTCTGCTGGAGCCATACGATAAGGTGCTTTCGCAATGGGTCCAGTGCCCGGTACTAAGTCGATCTCAAACTCAACCTCTCGTGCTGGCGGCATGCCCGGCAGTTCCTTAGGAAATACATCAGGAAACTCCGACACTACCGGCACATCTGGGCTAAACTCAGGGTCTCTCTTGCCTGGACATAGCAGAGGTAACACATCACTCACTCGTCGTAACTCACGATACTGGCCATGGCGGTGATGATCTGAGTCGAAGGCTCCTGGGCCTCTGGCGGTAGATATGGTAACCCCAGATGGACTCCGAAGAAGCAGTCGATGCTCGCACACAGGATTCTTGCCCTTGTACCGCTCCACCAGTTCGTCCCGACAATCACATCAAATCCAAGTCCGTCGAACTCTATCAGGTCGATCGGAACTCTTCACCTCTGATTCGTACAATGACATCTCGGTGGTAGCGGGTACACCTGATCCGCTCTTTCGATGGGAGAGTGACCAAGAAGTCTGGCATCTCTTCTCCATCTAACCCCAGCCTCTTCGCAAAAGATAGCGAAACAATGTGTGCGAGGCTCCAGAGTCGAACAGGATCGATGCATCCACGCCATTCACTGGAAAGGTACCGGTGAGGATTGTGCCGCTCTTGCCGGCTTCTGCCTCATTGCAGACACTCAATGTACCTCCCGTTCCGAGTGCACAGCCTAATTCATTGGCAAACTAATAAGTACTGGGTAACAACACGGTTGATATACTTCAATAACTCCACTTTATTCATTAACACTCCTCTTTACAACATCGTTGGTTTACATGGTTGAATAACTTAACACATACATAACTCCCTTAACATATACTGGCTTAACACATTACAAGTATACAAGGTTTAGAATTGTCTGAAGGTCAAATTCAAACGTCCGGGTTTCATGTGTGTGGCATTGATCACTGCCGACGGTGCGGTATTCAGTTTGATCTTCCTGATGCCATGATATAGCATCCTTGACTGCCCACCCATGATTAGTACATCTCCTGACTTCAACATTAACTTCCTGGCGAGATCAGCACGCTTCTGCTCGCCATATACAAATACTGCGGTATCACCAATGGACCAAGACACCACGGGTACTCCCTTACTTAGAGACTCGGGTGACTCGTCCTTATCTTGGTGTAATCCTAACCGTCCACCTTTCTGGTAGAAGTTCACAATACATAAATCTGCTTCCACACTTGGAATTGATTCCGTTTCAACTTGTTGAGCAATTCCCACGGCGTGATTAACGACCGCACGGAACTCCTCAGGTATACTTGGTACCGTTGCTCCATCTTCGGCTCGCACTTCTTGATATGACTTGGTGTAAGGGTTCCAGTCCTTACCCATGCACATCATCTTCAATTGCATTCTTGATCCGTTCGGATATTCAGGTGTGTAGAAACCTCCAGGTTTAGCTCCAAGTTCGTCGCATCGTCTGATGATATGGACTTGTGCTTCCGGTGTCAGGTATCCACTTAAGAGTATCATACCTGGCTGGATAACCTGACATTGCTCCATTGGAAAGTCGGTGATGTTGATGGTGGTCTCTTCAGGGTTTGGTGTGGGTGGGATTGGATAACATATATTGAAGGTTCCTTTCAGTTTAGAATTATCTAATTAGGTGTCTTTCACACTATACTTTAACTCCTTACTCACATGATAACACTTGAACTCACTAACACACAAGCATGAAATGCGGTATGCAATCACTTATTACATTCAACAGTTTAGGCGGTACCTGGTCTAGAAGAGGGCCCTGGCGCCTCAGACCGGTCCACCACATTCAGGGTGGCCTTGCTAGGTCCCGACCCTTTCCCCTTCTGGGAATCAGTATGCCTCTGATCGGTGGGTGGCTGGTTAGCCGTCTTCGGGCCATCAATAGCTGCTGTGGCCTTACCCTTCCACTGCCCCTTGGGCTTGTTGACTCTGCTGTTGGGGTTCCGGTAACACTCATGGTCACGGTGGCCCCACTTCTCGCAGTATCGACACTGCACCTCATTCCCTTGCAGTCCTTGCCGGGGTGGTCTCCATTGCACCACTTACAGTAATAGTGGCGCTCCGGTCCAGAGCCCGTGCTAGCTGCTAACACAATACACACTCAGTACTTTTCACAACTTATCAACATACACATCAACTTATTACACATGATTAAACATTACCCTTTGGTGGGTAAGAGCGTAGGGGCTTCGCCGCATAAGCATATGTGAGCTTCAGTGGCTCCTCAGCGGTGGTGGTTTGGGCTTGGCCCTTGTCACCCTGGTGCTGACTCTTCTGGGGCTGGGGATAGGATTTCTTCTTCTTCTTTCCTCCCCCGTACCCCTGCGAACTCTGGCCCTCGCTCGTGGCCTTGCGCTTGTGCGCATTCTCCTCGTCCCTCAGACGGACGGTGATCTCCACCTTAGCAGCGGCATGATAGCACTCCTGTATTTAGGATGATCAGTCATGCCCCGCAATACATACTCACAAACTCACATTATTACTCACTTATAGACTACACATATTCACATCACTTTTACTTAAATTACCTGCAAGGTAGTATACTCAGCTGGCCCCATCCCATAGCGAAGACGGTGGCTGAGACCGTTGTAGAAACGGTTTACCAGCACCCGGTTCGAGTATCCCAGGTCCGGTAACAGGTGGACAAGGCCGGTGAAGGCGTGTAGTACTCATCAACCGACACCTTGTCCCCCTGCCTCAGACTATCCAGCTCGAGGCGCTTGGCCTCCTGAACGTGCACGGGTAGTATTTGGCTCGCAGCAGAGCCGTGTACTCCCTCCAACCAACTGAGGATCCGCCATCCGTCCTCTCTCACTTTCCACCAATTGTGCCGAACCCTTCAGATAGTAAGCGGCAAGACGGACCTTAGCCTCTGCGGGCACAGCCAAGGTCTCGTAGGCGGTCTCCAACTCGGAGATGTACGCCTCCAGCTTACGTGGGTCGGTCTCCCCATGAAATGAAGGGGTCTCAAGTCTGCCAACCTGGCCTTGACCCATTGGTCTCGTGGCGGTGGCGGTGGTGGCTGAACTCCGGGCATCTGCCCCTGCTGGATCGCAGCTACAAGCTGGGGTACCATCTGGGCCACAGCGGCTGCTACAGCCTCAGCCATAACCTGAGCCGTAGTGTTCTCGCCCTGGTCACCCCCAGTACTAGTACCACTTCCGCGGCCTCTACCGCGTGGTCTACCTGACATCTGTATTCACATGAGTATTCATTAGCAATATGCTTACACACTTATCGGTCCAACGATCGTAACGCTTCCCGACAATAAGGTATTTCCACACTTAGTTAGTGGTTAACCTTCCCATAACTGATCACTTAGGTAACTGTAGTTAGGTTTCCTAACTCGGTATATTCCTAAGCTCGGTATTCTAGTCATCAGAGCGATACTTCGCTCTGATACCACTTTTTGTAACACCCCTAATACGCACATGATACTAAATGAAATCGCAGCGGAATAAAACAACTAAACAGTAACTAACGCTTCGGTGCTACAACGCCGCAACCACCCACGTGGTTGACAAGGCAGAACAATACACTTGTACCGGTCTGATGATCAGACTCCCGAGCAATAAAACTAAACCATAATTACATCATATACAATACCGAGTGTTTACATATACAACCTCACTGTTAAACATCACTGTAAACTGTCACAACCAAATCCAACAACGCCACGGGAGCACAGGCGCATCCCGGGCCAACATCCCAAAAGTATACAAAAGTAAACCTGCACCCTAGGATCTAGAGCCACTCCGCTTCTTCGATCCTCATCCTGCAGTATAAGAAATATGGATCCCCCGAGGGGGTCAGCAACCCTTGGCTGGTATGGCTAACGCGCAGCCCATCGGCTACCGGGATACGCGCAGCTACTTGTCATTATAACATGGCATTCAATTATATACATAGCATAACATAACATGGAGCATGGCATCAATGTGCATAGCTCAACAACACATACACAGTGGATTTTCACTCCACGATAACAAACCACAAGGGTCAAATAACATAAGAGCCTAGAGAGTGATTCACTCTCATGTCAAGCTCGTTAAACACACTCATTACCGTTCTGTTAGACGAACGAGTAACTTAAGTACAGATGGTTCGGATTTAGTGACCCGAACACACCACACAAACACAGGTTCCCACTAAACCGATCATAAGTCAGAATAGGTAAGCTTTGGAAGAAGCTAGCGGGAGATCGAACGCCAAATTAAGGTGAACAATCTTAACAACATAAGAGTCGAATCTGATTCAGATATCTACTCTTAACTTACATGCATGACCGGACAACCGGATTCCTCACTTCCCAGTTAACACTTGTTAGAAGTTCATAGTGGAACTTAACGACCAACACACAATAGTTGGTAAGACTTGTTAGACACACACAAGGGAAAGTGAGTCACAACAACACATAACAATAGTATAAACAACTGTAAACTCATTACATGTTTAAATCTTATAACGTTGTAAACACACAGAAAAACATACAACACACAAACCGGTGTAAACCGCTAGACAACAGACTGCAAGAAAACCATACCTTGGTCCTTGCCTCGACTGATTTCCACCTTGCGAGAATCCTAAACACATTAGTAATGTCGGTTAATTATTTATTTAACTCAAAGCTTACTAAGTATTTAACATGATTGTATGACATGTTTTAATGCCTATCTTACCCTAGGTTACCTTCATTATACACCCTAGGGTTAACTACATAAGTCACATTCTTTTCTGTTTTTTTTTTTACAAGTTTTGGTCCGACCGACCCACCGTCCGACCCACAACTGGGTCGGACCCTCCCAGTGGTCTTCGGGTCTGAAAAACTTTACCTTGACCGACCCATGTCCGACCCAACCTTCTGGGTCGGTCCATTACAGAACCCTTTTACTTCCTCATAATCATGCCCGTCCGACCCACGTCCGACCCACCATTCTGGGTCGGTCCATGTGCGAACATTTTCCTCCTTTGAAACTTGACCGACCGACCCATGTCCGACCCACCCTTTGGGTCGGACCATTACCGAACATTTCCTAACATCTACAGAGGCTCGACCGACCCAAAAACTGGGTCGGCCCCTGGGTCGGTCGCCTCCTAATCTACCCAAACTTTGCCAATTCTTCACCAACCTTCTCCTAAGGCCTCTTGATGCTTCCTAGCAACATTTGGTAACTTTATATCCACATACAACATCCATGAAACTCATTTTCTAACTCCTTAAGCCTTTACTTATTTCCTTGTAAAAATTCCTTAACACTTATGTTATTTCATACTAGGTTTCCTAGATGGTGTTTCTCACCTATGGTAACTACTATCCCAAAATGCTTTCTCCTTGTTTTAACATCATCTCCCAAGCATCATCTCTCACAACTAACTCCTTATATCATTACTTCAAATCCTTTCTCAAGTTCATACATTCTCCTTAGTTTACCAAAGTTTGCCTAAGTCTTTACTAAGTCCCAAAATGACTTTGGTACATACTAAGATCTCAAGCTCATGCCTAAGCCCTTATTACATCCTAAATCACCTTAATGCATGTTTCTTACACAAGAACAACACTTAACCATTTTAAATACTCCTTAACTTATCAAACTCATTTTAACACTTAGAACCTCACATTTATTACCCAAATTTTGACATAGGTTCTCCTAGAACATTACTAACCCAAAACACATTGTTTTTACCAACAACCAAGAACACTAAAAATCCATCAAGTACTTATTATACACAAACTTCACTTACAAAGCACTACATCACAATATAGTGCACAATTTAAATTGCATGGCACTTAGGCCCTTAAATGACATGGCTCTTAGGCCCTTAAAATGCACAAATCATAAACACTGAATTTCCACAATATATTTGCCTTTAACCTGCGAATACACTCAACAACACATATGCCTTTTACTAAGCTCTTGGGAACACTTTACTAAGTCATTCACCATTGGCTCTTTAGGTAGTTTAATAAGCATTTATGAGCTCATTTCTCCTAAGGCATTAAAATAACATTAGGTTAGTAGATTTACCTCTTTTGCAAAATAACTTCTTTCTTGTTTCCTTTAGAAAACCAATAGAGTACTTGATTCTTTGACAAGCTCTAAACAATATACAAACATTGAAATGAGTATTCAAGCTATAAGCTCCATCTCATTGTAAACCCTAGTTTTACATTGTTTCAAAAACATTAATGTAGTTGTTTTACCTTGCTCTTTGAAGAGAGTTTGAATATCTAGCAAGAGAGGACTCCACCTAGTCCATGAAGAGTTGGAATGAAGCTAGAACAAAGTCACATAAAAGCTCCTTCAATACATATTTTCGGACATGACAAAAACAAGGAGGAAAGGAAGTTTTTATTTGAGATTCCTTACCTAGAATCCAAGGAGAGTAATAATATGTAGTCAAACAAGCTCAAGCTCCTTCAATGGAGAAACTCCATGGCACCGAAATGGTTGTCTTGAAGTTTGGAGAAGATAGAAATGAAGAGCTTGAGGAGAGGAAGAGATTGGTGGTGTTTGTTTTTGATTTGGACAAGTGAGCAAGGTTTTACAAGAGATCAAAGCTTGTGTTTTAATGGTGGTAGTGGTTCTATCGTGAGAGAACAAAGAAGAAAGGAAGAGAGTGGGAAACCGTGTGAGCAAGGAAAGGAAATGAGAGAATGAGATAGAATTTACTTTATGAAGATATTTATACTTATAAAGTAAAAAGGGTACTTAAGTAGTTTACTTATTTTGTTAACAAGCTAACAAAGGTGGTGTGTCACCAACCTTAAAAACCGGCCCCAAATAGTAGTAGGAGGGTAATATAGTCTTTGTTTGTCAATTTAAATACTTATACAAACATATGTTACAAAATAGCTTATAAAAGTTACTATTCATAAAACAAGGCACATAGAAGTGAAATTTTTGATTTCCCACTAATATAGACACCCAAATGTGATATTATATAGTACACATATATTTAAGAGTAATGATGGACATCTAGCCATTCAAAACTCATTTACAAGACAATTTTTCAAAAATGTGCTTTAAGACTCCTTAAAGCACATTTTGTGTTTAAACTTGTTTTCAAGCTTGGTTTTCTTTGGTAATTGATTTAATATGTTCATTAGTGTATAAATGAGGTCTTGGTAAGTTCATTAGGTCTTAACCAAGTTTATCCCAAGCTTAGAGCACATTTTGGCTCTTATTGACTTTAAAGCACATTTTGTGTTTCCTTTTGTTTAAATTTGTTTACTAATGTTTCTAAGACTCTTTTTAGTCTTAATACACCATGTTTAAGTGTTTAAACAATATATTAAGGTTTGGGGTATTTCATAATTAATTTTTTTGCACTTGAGGGAAAATCTAACCCATCTAGTGTAATTTTCCACAAGTTTATAGATTAATCGACCATTCCATTTATCATAAATCTCGCTCAAAACGAAATTCGTAAAACAATAAACAAATTAGCTAGTTTTATTGAAAGCGCTAAAGGTAACTTAACTTGTAACAATCGACAAAAATCTCAAACCAACTAGAAGCATAAATTACAGAATCATATCAGTCAGATAACCATCCTTAGAGGTTAATCCTCCTAGCCTAGCATACTAATAGAGAAAACAACGAAGAATAGAGAAGAGTTCATCTGAAGGTAGAAGAAAACTCTTGGATATACTCCTAGTTGCCCGATCTACAGAGAGCAAGACTTGAGGTTGAAGGCGACGATGAATTCCCCTTGCTAAGCAGTGCTAGGGTTCTTCATGGGCGAGGAGCGCTGTCTGTGTGTTATGATATGAGCTAATGTGAATGTTCCATCTTTTCTCCGTCTCGCGTCACTTAAATAGAAATTTGTGCATAAAATACACACATCCAGGTGAGGCATCCGGACCGTAGGGTCGGACGTGACTCAGAGCGTTAGGTGAGATTTTTCAGCATTGTGAGACGTCCGGACCACTTGTCCGGGTCAATGAGCAGGACGCGCGGGCTGGACAAAAATATATACAGAATTCTCCGCGCTGCACTTGTGGTCGTAAATACAGACGACGTGAGCATGTGTCCGGGTCACAGGGTTGGTTAGGAGAGTCGGACACATGAAAGATTCAAAAAGCAGCATTCTGGGTGTGTCCGAACATCCGTCCAGGTTGAAGGGTCGGACAGGAAACAGGCGTCCGGACCACAGGGTCGGATTTAAGTCCGGACAAGAGATAAAACTTGATTTGGGCATGTTTGGGGCCACGGACACCCTGTTTGGTACCCTGGACGGCCTGTCCGGGTGAGAAGGTCGGACAGTGGTCTGGACGTGTGTATGTTTTGTGCTCCTTTGCTCCGAAACATGCCCAATTCCTCTAGATTCTTCGTTCGAGCTCTGATTTATTCCTCGTTTACGGCGTTGGAAAGCTAGTGAGGAGATCTATGCATTCCCATAGTCATTTCCTGCTTTTTACATACATATTGGCATCAGTTCTTGCCCAAAGTAAGAATCATGAAAAGCCTAGGATAAGTGTGAGAAAGCGCATAAAACGTTGCACAAAATAAGAATTTAGCACCTATAAAATCATATCAATTTCACACTTATCAAATCACCCCACACTTAGCCTTTTGCTTGTCCCCAAGTAAAACTCACAAGCACAAGTAAAAGCCAAGCTAATGGAACTCAACAAAAAAGGAAGAGCACAGAAGAAGGATATTGCTAGCCTTACCAATCAAGGGTAAAGTGTAGTTACTGTCATATACATGGTCATCATATTCGTTCATGTCATAAGCTTCAACGCAAGAATGCTTGACTTGCTCAGTCTAATACTGTTAAATATGCTCAGCTTTATATCAATCTTAGACGACCGAGACAACAATGGGTCCCTAAGCAGCACTAACTGTTTTCTCTTTTCACGATAATAAAGACTATCCAGATTGGTGGCTGATGGACTTTGGATACTCTCATCATATGAAAGGAAATCATACTCTACTAACTTTGGTTTGTTTTTTCATGTAGGATCTGCCTTCTTCCTAAGGGCTTTCACAGTTCAAGACTCATAAAAAAAGTTACTTCTAGTTCTGCCCAAATTGGTCGGTTCAAGCCTGGTGTCTTGGTTTTTCTAAGAGGCAATCACATATTGCACTCTCCATCATTGAAGCTATATATATCGATGCTACTGGTTGCTACGCCCACATCCTCTCCCTTCAATATCAATTGGCGGACTATGGTGTTCGTCAGTCTCTTGTGCCAATCTTCTGTGATATTCTCTTCAGCATTGCACTGACCAAGGATTCAGTTCAATGTTCCATGATAACACATATTGAGATTCGTCATCACTTTTCTCAAAAATCAAGTTGGCAAGAATATTGTGGATCTCCCTCATTGTGTCACTGATCAACAATTGGCAAACACTTTCACCAAAGCTGTTCCACGTGAAACATTATCTTCCTTCAGTCTTGCACTATGGATGTTGAAAGTTCCTAACCTGTTATTTTTGAGTAAGTGACTCACGAAGAACTTTGTGACTGTGTTACTAACTCACCATGAACAAGAACAACATAATAAAGAGTTTAGAAAGTAGATATTTTATGTCACGTGAATCCTCACTTTGTATAGCTTGTATTGAATCCAACACCCACACATTCAAGAGAACAGGGTCTCTAGAACAAGCATGTAATTCTCTCAATAAATTACAACTTTCACCTAAACTCACACAACACTTCGGCACCTTTCTCCTCAGATATTCGCTCTCTAAAACGTTACCTAACTTGAGATGATCTCCCCGTATAAATACAACACATAGACAACTAATTTCCTAGATTTTATCTTTAAGGATAAAAAAGATAAAATCTATAAAAAGCCTTACTAACAAATATAATCTTAACTAACTCCAAAAATACTTAAAAGATAAATATTCTCGCTCAAGATAAAAACGCCGTGTAGAACGTTGTTTTACTTCATAGTTTGCTTGAGCGCCAAGGCATGTCTTCTAGGATGAGTCACGACTCAGGATTCTGTGTTTGTAACGCAGACAGAGTTTGACAAAACAAAAAATTTTGACACTAACATTTTCCCCCTTTTTGATTAGGCAAACTTTGTGTTTTGTCCTGAAGTATTCCCCCTGAATATGTGCTTCCATTTCTTGAGAAACTGCTGTAGTGTACTAATAACGATGGACAGAGTAATTCCCCCTTAATCATAGGCATCCGTGACAATAACAACGACAGACATAGATAGCATTAGCTAGGAAGCATAACAGCAGTGACGAGATTAGTTAAGAGACATGATCCAAAACACAATAAGTCTTCCCCCTTTTGCCTAATCAAAGAGGGTGCCAACAGTCAAAAACAGCAGAGTAAAAACACTACAGAACAAGTTTGAAAGACTCAAAAAGCGTCACAATTGTATGAAACATAATAGATCAAGCTGGCATAAAACTAAGGAGAGGGAGCAGATGCGGATGGTTCAGTGGAACATGCAGACTGGGGCGCGAGCTTGGACTCAAGAAGCTTAATGCGCTTCTCAAGGGAATGCTGATTGGCAATGAACGTGTTAATCATGGCAAGTAGAGTGGTGTCCTAAGTAGTGGAGGATGGAATAGATGGTGGATACTTCAGATGCCAGCCATCAGATGTGTGTTCAACGGCCATCTTGCTCAGAGTGTGACTGCCAAAGCAGTGAGTGACCTAACTGGGACCTCCTCATAATTGGACATGGATATCTGATAAAACTTCAGAATCTTAGTTACCCACAGAGCATAGGGAACCGCAGGGTTCAAGTTGTTTAGAATACATCTCTAATGTTCAAACATTACACGAGGAAGAGAGATCTTTTCCTTGTGTTCCAGACACCGCATAATACCCAGATCAACTGGGGTAACTCTTTCTTGCATGTCACTACGAGGTGTAACAATCTGATAGGCAATCAAGTGAAGCAGACGAGGCAGAACATCAAAGTCACGTTGTAGAATATTTCAGACTCTATTACTCGTAGAACTCAACCCATAATGTTTCTGTACGCATTTAAGGGGTGCGACATCAATACATTGGGGGTTAAAATTAGAGACTCCGTCAACTAGAACTTCCAAAATGTGTCCCAATAAGGATGGTGTGAGAACAATGTACACCCCATTAACCTTAGTCTCAATCTGATACTTAGCTAAAAACTTCATGCCAGACACAAATTCCATCAGAGCCGTAGGATAATAACTAGTTTCACACTTAAACAGCTTCTCCCAACCTTGAAACTCTAAACACTCAGCTAGGACACCCAAATCGTTCGAACTTAACCAGTCGAAGTCTATGGTTTTCCCCAAAATAAGAACAGAGTCACGCACTGCTCTACTAAACAATGGCTCTTGTGGATACACGCGAGGAGGTTTTGTGGGTAAATACTTACGAGAGCATGGAACAGCTGGAGTAGTAGGCTTGCGCTTCTTGGAACATAGACACCCTTTGTTGTCGGAGACTCAGGCTTCACAGGTGACTCAAGAACCTCAATGGGCTCCTGAGATGTAGAAACGAGAACAACGTTTGAAGCACTTGACCTTGTATCAGCAACAACACCAGAGAGAGAGAGAGTGCATGACCATCTTCAACAACAGAGAGTCCTATTTAGGACTCAAAGCCGCTATGGCATCCGGGTTGGCAGTCTTAGAAGCAACATGGTCAGCTTTGGTGGCGGAACCGACTTTTGAGTTCATGGGTGAAGATGGGTTGGTGGACACGGGAGCAGTAGGGGAGCAGGGACAGAGGTTGTGGGAAGTGGAGTGTCGGAGGCCATGTGAGTCGTTGCGAGAACAAGGGAAGATGAGGAGTCATGGGTTTGAGAAGGAAAGAAGGCAAGTTCGAAAAGAAAGGCTATGGAATGAAAAAGACGGATACTTGGGAAATAAAAGTTGCGGTGTGAACGTGTTCCCTTTTTTGTTTAATTTTTGTTTTTCTTTTGTAAAAAAAATTGTAAACACGAATAAGGACACCGGAAAAGACTGGCAAATCTAGATCAGAAAAAGAAACTGGGAAATTTTGGGTATGGAATAGACACAGAAGAGTATGGAACATAAAGAAAAAGGAAAATCGAAACTTATGACTCTTGAGTAACAAACCTAATCTGAAGCATTCAGAACTTGCATATTCCAACTGTAAAGGCAACTCTTTAACCAAACAAGCAGGACAAAAACTAAAAGTGTAAGGACCATACCTCTAAGGGGTGTTGATCGTGCCAAGCCTAAAACGAAGGTATGTGAATTGATCTTTGCTCAAGGGCTTTGTGAAGATATCAACCAGTTGTGCATTTGTAGGATAGTGAAGAAGTTGAACATTTCCTTTCTCGACGTGATCGCACAAGCAATGACGCCGAATCTCTATATGTTTGGAACGTGAATGGTGAACAGGATTCTTAGCAAGCTCGATGGTGCTGGTGTTGTCACAGTATAAAGGTACAGGTCCATAAGTCAACCCATAATCTTGAAGTTGATGACGTAACCACAAAGTTTGTGCACAGTAAGCAGCAACAACAACATACTCTACTTTAGTAGTTGATAGGGAAACAACAACTTCTTTGCGAGACGACCAGCATATAAGACTGTTACCCAGTAGGTGGGTAGAACCAGAAGTACTTTTGCGGTTAGTTAGTGACCCACTAAAATCCGCGTCAGTGTAAGCGTAACACCCCCGATTGACCCAACAGTAGTCCGAACGATGCACCAAACGATGATACAACGAGTCTAACCAGCGGAGTCATAGTTCCAACCGGGTGTCACAGACGCCAACCACCCACGTGGTTGGCACAACAACACTATCAATACTAAGCTGCGGTCTGAACGACTGGAATTATAACCATAACCAAATCCAAGTACAAAACAGTAGATACAAACCGAGCACCGAGAGTCTACAACATCAGTTCCTAATTCGAACAACATGGACTGAAACGTACTACTAGGGTTTAGTGTTACAAAGTCACAACCCATACATTAAAAACATATTACTTAAAAGTCTTCCCCCGGTGGGCTACTCCTATGGTAGTCACCCTTGCCTACTCTCCGTCTGCTTCCCGTTTTATACCTGTAAAAATAAAGGACTCAGTAAAACTATGCTGAGTATGAACGTGTGATGCCCGCATGTTACCGGGCTACACGACTACTTGGTCGAGTATGATTAAGTCAAATTTCATGCAATAGTGCAGACTGTATATTGTGAGTGGTTGGAACAGGTGTAATTAAAACAATTGATAAGGAAATTAATACTCAAAATATCCGTCAGGCTGCAAATAAAACCCGGTCGCAGTAGTATAGTAGACAGAAGCGGCCGGGGTCAAACCGTGGGACTTATAGCGAAATAAGTACCTAAGCTTGTCACAAAGAGGGGGGAATTAATTGACTTGTTTTTGAAAAGTAAATTAGCAGATAGATAACTGAGTGGAAGATAAATTAAACGGGACTCCGGGTTCAGGTTTATATAATCTAATTAATTATGCTATCTCTACCGGTTAATTATAATAGTTTGGCAAAATTCCTGTTGTTATTTTAAAGACTAAATCATAGACTCGAAAGACTCGTTTACCAGAAAATGTTCGGTCTATTCTAGAATCGAGCAAAACACATGTAAACGGAATTAAGTGCGAGGAATTATATTTGCGTCTGAAAATACTAACTTATTAAATCATAATAAGCTTTCTCCAGATTTACGGCTTAATTAACCTGTCTATTGGTCATAGATCTGATCATAATAGACTTTGTAAGGCATTTTAATAAATTCATGACATTTATTAAAAAAGTGAGAGATAAGCTTTAATTGTAACAAACTGTATTTATTTTAACCGGTAGAAATATAGATTACACAACTAAACAAACCATAATTAAAACTTCCCCGGAGTAAATCCTCCTTAGCCTGACATATTAACTGGTAATATGTCAGTCAGAGGTTGGACGTAATAATAATACAGTGTTGCGGAGGTGTGGATGGTGAATGGAGAAAAGAAGAGAACGAAGAGTGGAGAGCGTAGTAAGATTTTTGTATGTGGAATGAGTGATTTGGAGTGTTGAGTTCTGGGGGTGGAACGTCTTATTTCTGATGAAGTAGCAGTGGTTATATAGAGGAGAGGATGAGGATGAAGGCAGAAGCAGACAACCGCGTGAGGGATTTAAGGACTGCCGGCGCCTGATATTGTTGATGAAGTAGATAGATGTGTTTGGAATGATGAAGTAGATAGATGTGTTTGCAAGCGCCGCAGTAAGACTGTCGGCCAATGGATCTACTTGCATTTAGAAGCGTCCTTGCTTAAATCCCCGCTCGTCTCTATCTCTTGTCCGGTCATTTTTACACGGACAGCCCACGGACTCTTTTCTGTCCGCCCTTTTATCCGCGGACATACCACGGACACAACTTATCTTGTCCGCCCTTTTTAACCCGGACATGCCACGGTCTTCATTGCGTCCGGGTTTGTGTCCGCCCTTCCTTCCACGGACAGCCCTGCGTCCGCCTCTTTGCCCGGCTCTATTTGCCCGAACAACATGCTGCGTCCGGTCCCTGTCCGTGCTCTCTTCCGCGGACAAGACACACTCCTTGTGTCCGCCCTCTGTCCGGTTATAATTCCACGGACATGGTGTATTTTCTTACTCATTTTTCTACAATCTTCAACTGGGCTTAGATATGTCGTTTTAGCTCCGTTTCACTAGCCGTTTGTTGCATTGGAAAGCTTGTGAAGTAAACTATGTGATTCCAAGACTTTTTACAGCATTTGATACATAAAATGTATCAGTTCATATCAAAACATAAATCTTAGGAAAAACATACGATAAGTGAGTAATATTATCCTGGAAGTAAGCAAGTACAAGGTAAATTAAACCCTTAAATGTCTATGTATTTCTCACTTATCAAACTCCCCTACACTTATCTTTTGCTTGTCCTCAAGCAAATCTTTCTCACATAATGTTTAAACAGGTTAAACAAACAATAATCAAGTAAGGAGAGCACAGAAGAGGTAATTGCCAACCTTTTCAGATTTTAAAAGGGTACTAATAAAATTTTCTTTAAATATATTTCTCTGTTTCTGAGAATAACCTTGATGTCCTACAAAAGAAAGAGAAGCAGTACCACGAAAATTCTGCTTTTAACCCTGAGCCAATCCACCATTTGCTTTCACATTTCCTTGAACGACAAGGGGCATGGAGTAAAATCTTATTCCATTATACCTTTCAATGCCACATACTCATGATCCATAATGAAGAAGTTTTTATCATTTTGGTACAGAATGCACAGATACTTCAATTTTGAAGTTCATTTTTCTTTTACCTCAGACTTTTCTCTCCACCCTTGTAGCGGTTTTGGGTCTACTATCCCAGATACCGAGTACCTTAGGTAGCCGGGCGATGAAGCACCCCTAAGAACTTAATAACAGAGTGGACGAGGCCTGTTTAGGATCAGAATATGCCTGTCTGGATCAGAGGAGTACCTTACCTTGTTCTTTTTCCACCGTTTCATTCCAATTCAAATCCAGGCTCAAAGTCAAAACAAAATTCAAATGATAATTCCCTCAGATTTTGAGTAAGGAGCAGAGTGGTTTAAATTTTTTTTGTGTACCCTTTAAACCTGTTAAATACCAGCATTACTCTCTCTATGGCTCCTTCTTTGATTATTAATCACTTAACAAATTTAAACACAGTGTCGAAAAAGAGACAAACTTAAGAGCAAGCTTTTGATTATTATCTCTCCCCCACACTTGAACCAAAGCAATGCCCTCATTGCATAGAAAATATTAAATTAACAGGGCATGCAAACTACGTGGGTAATGATCACAAAGCATGGTAAAAAGAAATATTGAAAATTTAAAGAGCAAGGTAAAGATAGTGTACTCCCTAAATTTATGCAGAATATGTAGAGTAGCTCCTTCACACTTGAGTTCTGCTGTAGAATTACATGAGATTTACCTGTATAGAATATTCTACACAGCCAGAAAAACTCAAGTAAAACCTGCATTTTATTTTTATTTTTAACATATAAAAGGGAAATATAGTACAAAAAAGAAAATAATATAAAAGGAAAGGAAAAGTGTAGATAGTGGGTTGCCTCCCACCAAGCTGCCCGAGTTTAACGTCTCTAGCTAGACGCATGTTTTGCATTAGTTGTGAGTCGGGTTACCACAATGTGGTATAGTCAAGCTGCGTAGCCGCTTGACTTTGTATTGAACTCTCCACGGGAGAGATTTCTGCTTTGATAGTGCCGGTTTCGAAACTGGAGTAAAAGTGTCACGCTGTTCCTGGACAAGATAAATTTGAAACAAGTCAGTTGCAATATCAGTAGGACAAGTATACCTCTTAAGACGGGCGCCATTAACTTTGAAAGTTTCGCCCTTTTTGTTATGTAGTTCAAAGGCACCATATGAGGTTATACTAACAATCGGAAGGGACCGGCCCAATGAGATTTGAGTTTCCCAGGGAAAAGCTTCAATCGAGTTATAGAGGAGAACCAAATCACCAACGTTGAAGTCTCTCTTGAGGATCAGCTTGTCATGGAACTTCTTGGTTCGTTCCTTATAGATTTTAACATTTTGGTAAGCCTGATCTCTCAGCTCTTCCAACTCAGAGAGTTGCATTTTCCTTTTCTCTCCCGCAATAGTAATATCAAAATTTAAGGCCTTGATCGCCCAATAATCCTTGTGCTCAAGCTCCACAGGGAGATGACATGCCTTCCCATAGACCAATTTAAAAGGCGACATACCGATGGGGGTTTTATATGCTGTACGGTAGGCCCAAAGAGCATCATCCAATTTTAAAGCCCAATCTTTTCTGGAGGAGTGCACCGTCATTTGGAGTATCCATTTTAACTCCCTATTTGACACTTCTGCTTGCCCATTAGTCTGGGGATGATAAGCAAGAGCAACTTTGTGGTGTACCCCGTACTTAGTCATCAATGCATCTATGCTTCGATTGCAGAAGTGTGTGCCTCCATCACTTATAATGGCTCTAGGGACTCCAAAGCGGGTGAAGATATGTTTTTTTAGGAATTTTACCACCGTCTTTGAATCAACATGTAGGCAAGGAATTGCTTCAACCCATTTGGATACGTAGTCTACTGCCACCAGAATATATTGGAAACCTTGCGAAGAGGGGAATGGTCCCATGAAATCTATTCCCCAGCAGTCAAAAAGTTCAACCTCTAAAATGCCGTGCTGAGGCATCTCATGTCGCCTTGAAGCATTTCCCATGCGTTGACAATTATCGCAACTGGCTACAAAGGCTTGGCAATCTTTATGTAGAGTTGGCCAATAAAATCCGGATTCCAGAACTTTGGCTGCCGTCCTATGAGATCCATGATGGCCTCCAGCTTCTTTTGAATGACAAAACTCTAGAACACTGGGTACCTCATCATCTGGGAGACACCTGCGGATTAAACCATCTACACAAACTCGAAAGAGATAAGGGTACTCCCAGATATAATGCTTAGCATCAGATAGAAATTTCTTCTTTTGAGCATAGGAAAAATCACGAGATACCGCCCCAAAAACAAGAAAATTGGCTAGGTTAGCATACCAAGGCTCGTGCACCGTACGTAAAACAAAAACAGTCTCATCCGAGAAATATTCATGAATTGGTACACCATCGTCAGGAACTACCAACCGAGAAAGATGGTCTTCCACAACATTTAACTTACCACTCTTATCCCTAACTTCAATGTCAAATTCCTGTAATAAGAGAATCCAACGAAGCAGACGTGGTTTGGCCTCTTTATTAGTGAACAAATATTTAAGAGCAGAGTGGCCAGTGTGAATAATCACTTTACTTCCCCATAAATATGATCTGAATTTATCTAAGGAGAATACCACTGCTAGGAGCTCTTTCTCGGTAGTTGTGTAATTCCTTTGGGCGTTATCCAGAGTTTTGCTGGCATAAGCAATAACTCGTAGAATCTTCTCTTTTCTTTGGCACAAAGCCGCCCCTACTGCAAAATCACTGGCATCACACATAATCTCAAAGGGTAATGACCAGTCAGGTGAAACAACAATGGGAGCAGCAACCAATTTTTGTTTAATCAAGTCAAAAGCAGATATGCAATCATCAGAAATAACAAACGGGGCTTCTTTCAGAAGCAGATCAGTTAAAGGTTTAGCAATTTTAGAAAAATCCTGAATAAACCGTCTATAAAATCCTACATGCCCTAAAAAGGCTCTTACCTCTTTCACACAAGTAGGGTTTGGAAATTTCTCAATTACCTCCACCTTGGCCTGATCTACCTCAATCCCTTTAGCAGATATTATGTGACCGAGCACAATTCCATCCTTGACCATGAAATGGCACTTCTCCCAGTTGAGGACTAGATTTGTCTCCTCACATCGGCCAAGAATTTGATCAAGCTGCGCCAAACAAACATCAAAACTAGATCCATAGACAGAAAAATCATCCATGAATACCTCTATACTCTGCTCGATGAAGTCAGCGAAGATCGCCTGCATACAAAGCTGAAAGGTGGCAGGAGCATTGCACAGCCCAAAGGGAACTTTTATACACAAAGGTACCATAATGACAAGTGAAAGTTGTCTTGCCTTGGTCCTCTGGCGCGATAGGAATCTGGAAGTACCTGTTGGAGAAATATGTGACTACTTCTACCACTTAGGCAGTGTACCTAATCGTTTTGCGGGATAGTGGATTCGTGGGGTTGTCGTACTCTTGGGGACCTCGCTGTGGATAACTGAAAGTGGATTAAATTTACTGAGACTTCTAATAAATAGATTTTATCATTTTTAAGGAGAAGAAATAATCGAAAACCTAACCTAAAACAATAAAAATTAGAATAAAAACAAAATAATAAAAATAGGAATTATAATCTTTTTGTTTTTGAGAAAGCATCCCGGGTTGTTTCTGCTCACCTATTTTATCAATTATATTAATATAAACTTTACCACTTAAGTAATAAACTCAGAAACTATAAATAATTCGTTGACGACTAAATCTAACGAACCCTAACCAGTAGCTAGAACTAGCAGCAGACTAATGCTCTAATCCGGACACAACCAATCGCATAAAGAACAGCTTCCATTTGAGACTAATTAACCTATAGGCCGGATCAGGCTTCTAGCTGTTAATCAGGTTTATCTTCCCACGTCTTGTTATCTATCTCAGCTCTCGCATGTTGATTAGAAAACTACAAATATTGCTTTAATAATTGATCAGAGAATTAAAGCAATGAAGAACTGGAATTAAACTACTACTTTAGATAAAATCATAGTGGAAAGCTTAACATAACATAATTATATAAATAGGCTCGCATCCCAAACCTGGGAGGGCTTAAGTTTATTAATTAAACATAACTATAAATAAACAACGTTTAAAAAAAATAAGAGAAAGGGTAGAGAAAACTCCAGCTAGCAAGTTGACTCTGAATCCTAGCTCCGCCTCTGTATCTACGTCGTCCGGAATAACAATACTAATTAATGGCAGAGATGTGGTGTGGTGGACAAACAAATTAAAATGGAGAAAACGGGGAGAAGAGAAATGGATGTGGTCGTGTGGAGTGATAAGTGCAAAACATATAGACTTTTTAGGGTTTAATCACCTTATTAATTATAGCATTTTTAGTAATGTTTCTCACTTATCTTGGTTTTTTCCTATATTTATGTTGCTATATTAACCGATGTATTATATGTGTTAAAATGTAGGAAAAATGACAAACAAAGACTTATATTAAGGATTAAAAAAGATGTCACGCGTGAAGCACGCATGTATGTTCCGCCTCCTCAGTACCGCCTCCTTATCAGGCGGACAAACAGAGAGGGCAACCGCCCTTTAACTGGCGGACAACACATAGATGGCACAGGCGGCGAGACATATATGGGCAACCGCTTGATAACGAGCGGACAAGAGACAGAAGAGAGCAAGCGGTTGATACAGAGGAGACCGCCACTTAAGAGGTGGACAGGACCATGGAGAACCGCCAAGTAACAGGCGGACAACATACAGAGGAGACCGCTCCTTATCTAGCGGACACGTGTAAATATTAGGCAATCAACGGGTTATCTTCTACGCCGACTCGCTCTGCAACTTGAAGACGGCGCCTACCAGAAATCACGCACGCGTTGCAGCCTGTCCCCTGCGCAATCAATGAGCTGCAATCAACGAGCTCAATCAATGAGCTGCTCCTCTGCTGATTCTTCTTCCTCTATAAATACAACGCTCGAACACCTTCTCCATTGTCCTTCCAGAGGTTCCGTCCGTGGTTCCTCCTGGAGTTCCAATTCACACCATCATTCCATCTTCGTACCACTACACTTTCACTCACTCGTTCATTTTCATTTCTAATCTCCCGCTTCTCCATTTGTTTTCTTTTCATCTCATTAATCTCACCTCTAGTCTTACGTATTTTAATAGAAGACCAAACTATTTAATATGTTAGGTTAGAGTTCGTATGCTTTGGGAATAATTATTATGTTCTGTATTAATTATGCAATGTTTTTACTGGTTTTAATTTAATGAAGTTTGTTACGTTTAAAGCTCATCTCTCGCCTTTTTAATAAATGTCATGAGTTTATTAAATTGCTTGCTAAGTCTATTTTGATCGACCAGGTGATAAATAGATAGGTTGATTAAGCGTAAATCTGGAGAAGCTCTATTATATTTAATGAGTTAGTATTTTTAGATGCAATTATATTTCCTGGAACTTAATGTCCGTTTACATAAGAGTGCTCGAACCTTGATTAGACCGAACATTTCTGGTAAACGAGTTCTTATGAGGCTATGACTTAGTCCTTAAGATAATTAAAGGAATTTTGCCAGACAATTATAATTAAACCAGTAGGAATAGCATGAAAGAGCAGATAATATTAATCTGAACCAGAGTCCCATTTAGTTTATCTGTTAATTTAGTTTATTTTTATCTTTCCTTTTATTTATAAAAACAAGTCAATTAATTCCCCCCTCTTTGTGACACGCTTAGGTACTATAATATGTATATTAGTCCCGTGGTTCGATATCCGGTCGCTTACATTTCACTATACTACTGCGACCGGGATTTGTTTGCAGCCCGACGTTTATTTTGAGTTTTAATTCTCTTCTTTTAATTTTACACCAGTTTAACCACTCACTTTATAACGTCTGCAAAATGGCGCCGTTGCCGGGGACTAGATTTATTCTAGTTCCTAAGCCCCGGATTATTCACCTGTTAATTATAAATATTTTATTCTCTTATCTCTGTTAATATTATTTCTATATTATTTTTGTTTATTGTTAATATTAATTATCTACTATATTTTTATTAATATTAATTATCTGATAATCTGTTAATATTAATTGGACATATGACATTGGACACCTGACTTTGGCCATCTAACTTCGGACATCTAACTTCTAACTATATATTATTGTCATTTAATTTCCATTGTCTCTAACATTTAATTTCCATTGTCCCTAACATTTAATTTCCTGTGTATACTAACTACTAACTTATAATTTCTGTCATTTAATTTCCAGTCATTTCTTTCCATTGTCTCTAACTACTAACGTTAATTATTCTGTCAGCTAATTAAATTAACTTCTAATTTTATGTCATTATTATTACTAACCTATAATTTTATGACTTTATATTTCTGTTGTTACGAATGAAAGCGAAAAAAAAAAATCGAACAAGGTCTTGTCCGCCACTTACCACGCGGACTCCACCCACGCGACCGCCACACGGACGCCTCACTCTTGTCCGCCACTTACCATGCGGACGCCACACACTTGTCCGCCACCTAACGTGCGGACGCCACACACGCAACCGCGAGGCGGTCGTGCTTCAGAATAAAAAAAAAAGAGAGCTGAACGCTGCGTTTTCCATTCTAGTTCTTCCCCAATTCATTTCGAACTCGAGCGAGCCCCAGCGAAGAACACAGCCCTCGCGCGAATCGCCCTCCTCTTCTAATCAACACAACTTCTTCATTTTTTCATCAAATCTTACAAGGTTGGTACCGAAATCTTCGTTTTTCAATTCTCTACGTTTCTATAGCTTCAAATCTGTAAATGATGAACTACATTAGGAGAAATTAAGGACTGAAGTTTCGAATCCCTAATTCCTTAAATTTGAAAATTTCGAATTCTAATTGCTAATTTGTCTCGAATTTGTCCTATATTTATCATAATCTACATACACAAGGTTAAATCTTCACTTATTACACTTAGTTTGGGTGTTTTTGTTGAACTCGAAAATTAAAAAATGATAGTTACGAAAATCCTTTGTTAAAACTGGCATTTTTCAGTTTTATTTAGCCTTGATTATTAAACGAGTATAGATTATGATTATAGGTTATTGTTTATAGATTTGATTGGTGACGGTACTAAAAACCTTGAATCTGACTGAATTTTTTGTGGAGAAACGAAGAATTTTAGGGGAGATTCTGTCGAATTTTCGACAGAATTTATGTTGTATAATTATTCTGTTTACATTAATTGTTCATCTTGTTTTCTCTTTTTATTAATTTACGGAGTTGTTTATGTTAAATATTAATGTTCTATTTGATATTAATTTCTATGTTTCTTATTAACGTTTTTGTTATTATTCTCTATTTTATTTTTATGCTGTTTTTGTTTATTAATTCTTATGCTGTTAATTTCTTTTGATTCACATGTTATTATTACTTTGTTTGATATTTAATGTTAATTGTTATGCTGTTAATGTTGTTTGCTTTTAATTTTAAATATATATTAGTATGTCTCGTACACGTGGTGGTGACTGCCCCGGAGCATCATCTTCTTCTGCACCTCGTCTTCAAGACGATGGCTTTGTCTCAGTAGAGGCTTGTGCCTGGTTCGATCAGGGCAAGGACTTTATTGTGGAGAGGAAATTTGAGCCTGCGGTGCTAGAGGCTGCAGGGGTGGATACTCTATTTGCCAGGCTAGGACTTTCGGAGGTCCTAAGGTTAGGGCAGGGAGTCTTTGCTCCGGACTTAGTTAGAGAATTTTATGCTAATGCCCGGGCGGGCGATATGAGCATTACTTCTTATGTACGCCATCGCCCCGTGGAGGTCACACCCTCGACATTCACTTCTTTCCTGCACATCCCGGATGGTCCTGGTGATATCCGAGGATTCACAGAGGAGTACTTGCAGAGGTCGAAGTCCAGGTGGCTTCAGGTTGTAGGTCGGAGGACCCGACGTAGAGGGGAGGAGGAGAAGGATGTCCTCCCGTTCGCTAGCTTCCCCACGCTGACTCAGAGGGTTCTCCTGGAGATCCTCAGTCATCAGATTCGCCCATCTGGGGCGCATGATGCTACTGATGAGGATTGTGCCGTACTAGACTACTTCCTAGGCCCATTTCCACCCGCTCAGCGCATCTCTTTCAGCCACATCATGTTCGGCCAGCTCCATAAGGTGGTCTCCTACATGAGGACGAAGAAGAAGAAGATCACTCCCATTTTTCCCTTCTTCCTCGGGCTTCACATTCTCGGTTCCGTCCCATTCTCAGCAGAGTTCAAGCAAGCTTTAGAGCTCCGTTCAGCGAAGCGCCCAGTGTCACTGCTGACTGTGCGGAGCTGGGGCTTTATGCGCTCAGATGACGGTACTTGGGTTAGGAGTGCCGCTGCTCGGTCTTCCACTGCATCATCTACAGCAGCGGGGACCTCTACGGGAGCTACACACTCGGCTGATCCCGACCCACCGTCCGCACAGGGAGAGGAGCCCTATGTGCCGACTACTGACGTGATACAGATCCCTGCTCCTATCTCGACAGATCTACAGGCTCAGTTCCAGACCTTCCATCAGAGGTTTGAGAGCTTTGAGCAGAGGGTGATACAACGCTTGGACCGGAGTGATGAGATGCATGCACAGACAGCACATCAGAATGCGTAGACCGCTCTGCTCCTAGAGCGTCTTCTCGCTCAGACAGGCCAGGGACCTGCACAGCCTCCACCACCACCACAGTGATTATTTTTGTTATCTTTATTTCATTTTATATTTCTCTGACTTTTTGTAGACTATTACTGTTTAAACCTTGTGCTAACATTTGATATATTCAGGAAGGTCACAGTGTGGTTTACTTTATGTTTTTATTTTATGAATTTTTATTTATGTTTTTCATTTAATGATTTTCTTTTGGTTCAATTGGAGTTCTGCTGGCTATATATGATTTTCTTCTCAGAACAAATTCTATGTCGAATATATAGCTGAACTCACCTTTGGAAAGCAACCTCAGTTGCTTTGGAATTTCAATATCTTCGGTTGAACACTTGCGCAAACTTAAGTGTGAGGAACGTCTCACCCCTATCAAAGCTCTAAGTGTGAGGAAGGATACCTTCCTCAATCTACGATACAAGGGGAGTTGCAATTCTTCCTTTATTATATTAATGTTCAACCTACATGCGTTTAATCCTTTATGAATCTGTCATATTTTGAAAAGTCCTTTTCTTGATTTAATTTTGATCAATGAGGACATTGCTCCTCTTAAGTGTGAGGAAAGAGAGACCTTTCCCTGAAAATATGACAAGTTGTTCGATAATGCCACACTCGCTTTTTGCTACTCTAAACTGCCTATATAAAAAAATTGCAAAAAATGAGATAAATAATTGTAGAAGTGTCTGAAATTATGTCAAGTGACAACTGAAAGATGGTTTTATTTTAAGGAGTTTGTATAAAATTATTTTCCTTCAAAATACTCTATTTCCACTCAAAAATGATGGATCTGCTAATTGTAAAAATCAATTTAGTTTAGCTTGGGATTATGGAAATATGTGGAAAGTCAAGGAAAGAAAAGGATAAAGACAAGGTACTCCGCTGTTTATGAATTTTTCTAACCAAAACAGGCCTCGTCTATCCGGTATTTAAGTTCTTCGGGGTGCTTTAACACCTATCTACCTAAGGTCTTGTGATCTGGGATAGAAGACCCAACACCGCTACAAGGATAGAGAGAAAAGTCTGGGGTACAGGAAAATAATATGCAATTAAAAAAAATGTATGCTTTGTATATACAATTTGCACATTCAAAAAAATGTAAATATAAATTGCAATTTATGTTTATGAACATGAGTACGTGGTGTTGAAAGGTATTGCGGAATAAGGCATTACTTCACACCCCTTGTCATCCCGGGTTAGTGAATGAAATTGGTTGGAAATCCCAGGTTAATCTAACTTGTTTTCTGCAGTCTAGTTTTTCTATGCTTTTATTAAATTGTTCTTCTTCACTGTTTATAAAAACCTACTTCTAAGAGCAGAATTATTCTTTCAATTGTTACTTGTCTAAAATCCCTTCTACACTTATTTAATCTTGTTTTATTATTAAGGCTTAGAGATAATTATATTCCTTATTTGCTTGAGGACAAGCAAAAGTCAAGTGTGAGGAAGTTTGATAAGTGCAAAACATATAGACTTTTTAGGCTTTAATCACCTTATTAATTATAGCATTTTTAGTAATGTTTCTCACTTATCTTGGTTTTTTCCTATATTTATGTTACTATATTAACTGATGTATTATATGTGTTAAAATGTAGGAAAAATGACAAACAAAGACATATATTAAGGATTAAAAAAGATGTCACGCGTGAAGCACGCATGTATGTTCCGCCTCCTCAGTACCGCCTCCTTATCAGGCGGACAAACAGAGAGGGCAACCGCCCTTTAACTGGCGGACAACACATAGATGGCACAGGCGGACGAGACATATATGGGCAACCGCTTGATAACGAGCGGACAAGAGACAGAAGAGAGCAAGCGGTTGATACAGAGGAGACCGCCACTTAAGAGGCGGACAGGACCATGGAGAACCGCCAAGTAACAGGCGGACAACATACAGAGGAGACCGCTCCTTATCTAGCGGACACGTGTAAATATTAGGCAATCAACGGGTTATCTTCTACGCCGACTCGCTCTGCAACTTGAAGACGGCGCCTACCAGAAATCACGCACGCGTTGCAGCCTGTCCCCTGCGCAATCAATGAGCTGCAATCAACGAGCTCAATCAATGAGCTGCTCCTCTGCTGATTCTTCTTCCTCTATAAATACAACGCTCGAAACACCTTCTCCATTGTCCTTCCAGAGGTTCCGTCCGTGGTTCCTCCTGGAGTTCCAATTCACACCATCATTCCATCTTCGTACCACTACACTTTCACTCACTCGTTCATTTTCATTTCTAATCTCCCGCTTCTCCATTTGTTTTCTTTTCATCTCATTAATCTCACCTCTAGTCTTACGTATTTAAATAGAAGACCAAACTATTTAATATGTTAGGTTAGAGTTCGTATGCTTTGGGAATAATTATTATGTTCTATATTAATTATGCAATGTTTTTACTGGTTTTAATTTAATGAAGTTTGTTACGTTTAAAGCTCATCTCTCGCCTTTTTAATAAATGTCATGAGTTTATTAAATTGCTTGCTAAGTCTATTTTGATCAGACCAGGTGATAAATAGATAGGTTGATTAAGCGTAAATCTGGAGAAAGCTCTATTATGATTTAATGAGTTAGTATTTTCAGATGCAATTATATTTCCTGGAACTTAATGTCCGTTTACATAAGAGTGCTTGAACCTTGATTAGACCGAACATTTCTGGTAAACGAGTTCTTATGAGGCTATGACTTAGTCCTTAAGATAATTAAAGGAATTTTGCCAGACAATTATAATTAAACCAGTAGGAATAGCATGAAAGAGCAGATAATATTAATCTGAACCAGAGTCCCATTTAGTTTATCTGTTAATTTAGTTTATTTTTATCTTTCCTTTTATTTATAAAAACAAGTCAATTAATTCCCCCCTCTTTGTGACACGCTTAGGTACTATAATATGTATATTAGTCCCGTGGTTCGATATCCGGTCGCTTACATTTCACTATACTACTGCGACCGGGATTTATTTGCAGCCCGACTTTTATTTTGAGTTTTAATTTCTTTTCTTTTAATTTTACACCAGTTTAACCACTCACTTTATAACGTCTGCATGGAGATCGAGCGTGGTGAGTGTATGTAATGAACTGATGAGCTTTGGATTTAAGAAGGGATGATTAATACTGAGGGGAACATAGCTTATTTATAGGAAAGGTGGAGAAGTGTGAATGGAATAATCAGGGACGGTGCAGTTGGTGAGAACGGTGCTGACTGAAGCTCTGGAGCAAGACGGCGGAGTTGGTGAGCAGATCCGCAAAGATTGCAGTCAGAGAGCAGCAATTGATTGCAGGCGGCGTCACGCGTGAGTGAATTAAGGTAGGCGCCGTCTGCAATTAATGAAGTAGCAGTTCGAGTGCGGCGCCGCGAAGGAAGAACGAAGAAAACGCCGCGAAGAACGAAGAAGAAAACTAGTTGCGGTCGATTTTATGCACGTCCGCGTGCTGTCCGCGTGTGCGTCCGCCCGGATTCTCCGCGGACGTCTCACGTCTATCCGCCCGGCCACTGATCCCGTCCGCATGTCCGTCCGCGCAATACTCAAGCAGACGCCTCTGTGTTGTCCGCTTCTTCCGTCCGCCTCAAAGTCATGCGGACTCAGCAAGTGTCCGCACCCGTGTCCTCGCAAAATCCATGCGGTTGTACATGCGGACGTAGCATTTGACTTGCCAATTTTGACGGGCTCTAGATTCTTCGTTATAAGTCCGTTTTGCTCGCCGTTTGTTTGCGTTAGAAAGCTCATGAGATTATCTATCCTTTACATAGCTTTTTCCTACATTTAACACATAAAATATATCAATTCATAAATCTAGGAAAATCATATGATAAGTGAGAAATACGACACAAATTGCTATGAAAATAGGAAGAATTAAAGTCCTAAAAGTAGATGTATTTCTCGCTTATCAAACTTCCTCACACTTAGCTTTTGCTTGTCCTCAAGCAAATAGAGAATAAATATATCTCTAAGGCCGTAGTATCAAACCTCAGGATTAAACAGATGCAAAACAGAGCAAGCAAAGTGACAATCAAAAGAATAGTTCTGCTCCTGGTTGTAGGTTTTCGCAAACAGTGAAAAATAATTTTTTTTTGAAAGCATGGATAAGTTAGACTACAAAATCTGAATGTAGATTAACTTGGGATCTTCCACCATTTCTTTCTTTTAACCTTTGGATGACAAGGGGTGTGAAGTAACGCCTTATTCCGCGATACCTTTCAACACCACATACTCATGATCAAAAACAAAAATTAAACTGCAATTAACTCTTTTCGTATGCAAAAACATTCTTCTTCAAGAAATATATACAACACAATTGAATAATTGCGAATTGCAGAGTTTTTTTCGTAACCAAGACTTTTCTCTCTATCCTTGTAACGGTGTTGGGCCAACTATCCCAGATCACGAGACCTTAGGTAGATAGGTGTTAAGGCACCCCTAGAACTTAATAACCGGATAGACGAGGCCTGCTTTTTGTTAGGAAAATTTTTGATCAGCGGAGTACCTTGCCTTATCCTTTCATTCCAAACTTTCATTTCATTTCCAAAATCCCAAGATAAACTAATTCAGTTCCCCAATCACTTAATCCACCAAATTTTGGGAAAACAGATTCATTGAATAAAACTATATATACAAACAACAACAAAAGCGAAAGATTCTTGAGGTGGTCACTCCGCTTCACTTCAAAATTTATGCAAAAATTTTCACCCAAGAATTCAACATTTATAAGCCTTAGAGCAGTGATTCCTCTAATGCAAGAAGACAATTAAAAACATGTGTGGCATTAAGTGGCAACTGGCATATTTTCAGGGAAAGGTCTAAACTTCCTCACACTTAAGAGGAGCAATGTCCTCATTGTTTCATAAAATAATCAAGAAAAGACCTTTCAAATATGCCAGACTCATGAAGAGTTCATTCAGGACAATCACTGATATAATAATAATCATGAAGCGTGATAGACTGGACATAAACATTTAAAATAAAGAAACTGAGACTCCCCTGATATCGTAGATTGAGGAAGGTGTCCTTCCTCACACTTAAGTGCGAACAATGGGGTAGTAGCGTTCCTCACACTTGCGTTCAAGCAAGTGTCCAGCCTTGGAGTTCTTCAGATACCATGATAAGAATTTCACCTGCACACACTACCTAAAAATAGACGCTAAAAAGCGTTGGATGAAAGCATAGACACCATTTCCACTTCTTTTTATTAAAAATTAGAATTTAAAATAAAATCATAAAAATAATAATAATAGGATAATAAAGTTTAACCACTGGGTTGCCTCCCAATAAGCTGCCCGTAGTTTTAGTCTTTGGCTAGACTATCGCTTCGTTATCCTGGATCAAAAATAAAAGTAGATAATATCTTCGCCAGGAAAACGAAGTTAGTAATAGAAAGCAAACCACCTGGATCAAAACAAAACAAAACGTTACTTCGGCAAATAAAATAGGAAAATGAATACTCCACAAAACCTAGTGTTTGAGGAGGTACTGCCGGTAACGTAGTTGTAACAGGAGACCAGGTGGTGTTAACTTTTCTTCCTCAAGTTGGAGGATGTAAACATCCTCCTCCCGTTGTTGAGGCTTATGGAGGCAGGATGGGAGTTGATGAGAGACCGGTGGTAGTGGTGTTCCTTCCTCAGATTCGAGGATGTAAATTTCCTCTCCCGGTAGGTGAGGCTCATTAGGATCACCTTTCTCAAGCTCGCAGACCGACTCAGACAACTTATCTTCATATTTTAATTGCTCCTCTTGTGTTGGGGATGGGGATGGAGGAGAAATGTAACTCTCAGATATCTGCTTCAACTCGGCGTCGGAGAAAAATGTCTTGAGAAGTTTCATTATCTCCTCATCAGAACTTGCTATGTCATGAATATCTGGCTCAGTTTGCTCTTCACTCCTTGGAGTCACCACTGGAATTTACTTCTGGTGGCTCGACCATACTTGGGAGGAATTCATCTGGTCCTTGTGTAGGTTGCTGCTCGTTCTGATGAAGTAGTAATACCCCAACTGAGCTTCGTTGTATTGTGCGTTAGCCTGGTTGACTTCCACCAATACGGCTCTCGATTGATGGTTGAGGTGGTTGATAATCCTGGACCAATCTTTGATATGAGGATATTTCCTATTGCATTCGTGTCCATTCCAGATTGTCAACACTTCTCACCTCATCGTGGATGCTCTCCATTGTCAGTAATTATCCTATAAAAACAAAATAAAAATACCAAGTAGAAAGAAATAGAAACAGAAAAGAAAAATAATAAAATAACTAGAAAGAGAAACAAATAAGAATAATATAGAAATACAAGATTTTTTTTTAGTAAAATTAAATAAAGCGAAAATAAAATAAAAGTAAATAAAAATAGAAATCCACAATAAAATTTAAAAACTATCAATTAACCGTGCTGGAGGTCCCCGGCAACGGCGCCAAAAACTTGTTGGAGAAATATGTGACTACTTCTACCACTTAGGCAGTGTACCTAATCGTTTTGCGGGATAGTGGATTCGTGGGGTTGTCGTACTCTTGGGGACCTCGCTGTGGATAACTGAAAGTGGATTAAATTTACTGAGACTTCTAATAAATAGATTTTATCATTTTTTAAGGAGAAGAAATAATCGAAAACCTAACCTAAAACAATAATAAATTAGAATAAAACAAAATAATAAAAATAGGAATTATAAATCTTTTTGTTTTTGAGAAAGCATCCCGGGTTGTTCTGCTCACCTATTTTATCCATTATATTAATATAAACTTTACCACTTAAGTAATAAACTCAGAAACTATAAATAATTCGTTGACGACTAAATCTAACGAACCCTAACCAGTTGCTAGAATTAGCAGCAGACTAATGCTCTAATCCGGACACAACCAATCGCATAAAGAACAACTTCCATTTGAGACTAATTAACCTATAGGCCGGATCAGGCTTCTAGCTGTTAATCAGGTTTATCTTCCCACGTCTTGTTATCTATCTCAGCTCTCGCATGTTGATTAGAAAACTACAAATATTGCTTTAATAATTGATCAGAGAATTAAAGCAGATGAAGAACTGGAATTAAACTACTACTTTAGATAAAATCATAGTGGAAAGCTTAACATAACATAATTATATAAAATAGGCTCGCATCCCAAACCTGGGAGGGCTTAAGTTTATTAATTAAACATAACTATAAATAAACAACGTTTAAACAAAATAAGAGAAAGGGTAGAGAAAACTCCAGCTAGCAAGTTGACTCTGAATCCTAGCTCCGCCTCTGTATCTACGTCGTCCGGAATAACAATACTAATTAATGGCAGAGATGTGGTGTGGTGGACAAACAAATTAAAATGGAGAAAACGGGGAGAAGAGAAATGGATGTGGTCGTGTGGAGATCGAGCGTGGTGAGTGTATGTAATGAACTGATGAGCTTTGGATTTAAGAAGGGATGATTAATACTGAGGGGAACGTAGCTTATTTATAGGAAAGGTGGAGAAGTTTGAATGGAATAATCAGGGACGGTGCAGTTGGTGAGAACGGTGCTGACTGAAGCTCTGGAGCAAGACGGCGGAGTTGGTGAGCAGATCCGCGAAGATTGCAGTCAGAGAGCAGCAATTGATTGCAGGCGGCGTCACGCGTGAGTGAATTAAGGTAGGCGCCGTCTGCAATTAATGAAGTAGCAGTTCGAGTGCGGCGCCGCGAAGGAAGAACGAAGAAAACGCCGCGTAGAACGAAGAAGAAAACTAGTTGCGGTCGATTTTATGCACGTCCGCGTGCTGTCCGCGTGTGCGTCCGCCCGGATTCTCCGCGGACGTCTCACGTCTATCCGCCCGGCCACTGATCCCGTCCGCATGTCCGTCCGCGCAATACTCAAGCGGACGCCTCTGTGTTGTCCGCTTCTTCCGTCCGCCTCAAAGTCATGCGGACTCAGCAAGTGTCCGCGCCCGTGTCCTCGCAAAATCCATGCGGTTGTACATGCGGACGTAGCATTTGACTTGCCAATTTTGACGGGCTCTAGATTCTTCGTTATAAGTCCGTTTTGCTCGCCGTTTGTTGCGTTAGAAAGCTCATGAGATTATCTATCCATTTACATAGCTTTTTCCTACATTTAACACATAAAATATATCAATTCATATCAAAACATAAATCTAGGAAATCATATGATAAGTGAGAAATACGACACAAATTGCTATGAAAATAGGAAGAATTAAAGTCCTAAAAGTAGATGTATTTCTCGCTTATCAGTACCCAGAAAAACCATCTAAGAAACAATAATACTCCTGTCCTGCCAATCTTTCTAGCATCTGATCGATAAAAGGTAGAGGGAAGTGATCCTTCCTGGTTGCAGTGTTCAAACGCCTATAATCTATACACATGCGCCAACCAGTATTTTTTCTTTGAGGAACCGCCTCTCCCCGGTCATTTATTACAGCTTCAATGCCTCCCTTCTTCGGGACAACTTGAACAGGACTTACCCATGGACTGTCAGAGATCGGATAAATGATGTTCGCGTCTAGGAGTTTCAGAACCTCCTTCTTAACCACCTCCTTCAGGTTTGGGTTTAGCCGACGTTGGGGTTGCCTGATAGACTTGTAGTTGTCCTCCATATAGATGTGGTGTGTGCAGTAGGAGGGGTCAATTCCTTTTATATCAACAATAGTCCACCCGATCGCTGTTTTGTGTTTCTTCAATACCTCAAGTAGCCTCGTTTCCTCCCCGGAATTCAGAGAAGAGGAAATAATGACAGGCAAATGGTCATTTTCAGCTAAAAAGGCATACTTGAGTTTAGAAGGTAGCTCCTTAAGCTCGAGCTCTGGTGGCTGTTCTATAGAGGGAATTGATTTTTGAGGTATTCTGTCAAGTCTTTCGATTGGTGGCCGGTAGGCTTGAATACCTGCCCTTCCTTTCTCCACGGACGCCAGCATGGCGTTAACTTTCGGATCCTCCACGTTTTCTTCTAGAGAAGTGACTAATACTTGCTTCAGAGGTTCAGTTTCAGCTTTTGGGAAGGAAGATAGGGAGTACATGTCTTCATCCGTAACAAAATCGCCTTCCTCATCATCATCATCTGTTAATCCCACTGTTTTAGCGTGAGGAGAAAAGTTAGAGCTTTTCTTCATCATTTTCTGCATATCGAATTCGATCTTTTCATCCTCATATCTCAAAGTAATCTTTCCATCGTGGACATCAATTATGGGTTTGGCAGTACTTAGAAATGGTCAACCTAGAATAAGGGGAACCTCAACATCGTCGGCCATCTCTAAAATGATGAAGTCAGCTGGAAAGATAAAGCGAGACACTCCAACTACCAGATCTCGGACTATTCCCATTGGCTTGATCTCTGATCTGTCAGCTAGTTGTAGTTTGCAAGGAACCGGTTGCATCTCCCCTCCTCTTACTTTCAAGAAGGTGGCGTAGGGCATGATATTTATACTGGCTCCTAGGTCGCATAAACCGCTTCCACAGTCCACTCCACCTATAAAACACGGGATTACGAGATTTCCCGGATCTGTTTGTTTGGGAGGGAGTGCTCGAAGAAGGGCAGCAGAGCATTCCTCCGTGAGGTGCACTGTTTATTTTCCAGGTTTATTCTTTTTCTTTGTTAAGAGATCCTTTAGAAATTTGGCGTAGTTTGGCATCTCTTGCAAAGCGTCGATTAGAGGTATGTCGAGAGTCAGTTTCTTGAAAATGCTCAAGAATTTGGAAAACTGTTCATCTAGGTGTTTCTTTTTCATCCTGTTAGGAAATGAGAGTTCACTGTTTTTAGGAGAGGAGGATGGAATGTCGATGGTGACTCGAGATGGAGTAGCAGGAATAGGAGCTTGGATTTCCGAGGGAGGTGAGGCTAGATTGGTTGTGTCTTCATCATTGATGTTGGCCTTTTCTTGATTTTCTTTTTCTTTTCTCGTAGCAAGTTCCCTTCCACTCCTTAGGGAGATTGCACTCAAGTTTGCTGATGGGAATGTGCCATCTTCTACAAGGATTGAATTTGCTTGCTCTCTTGGATTAGGGTTAGTCTGTGAAGGGAATTGACCAGGTGGCCTTTGTTGGGTAAGGAGTTGTTGAATCTGAGATTGCAAGGCTTTTTGGTCTTTGCGCAGGGCTGCGACCTCCTCTTGCGTGTCTCGGGACTTACCCATCATTGCCTTAAACATCTCTTGCATTTGAGACATTTCAGATTCAGGATTCGAAGGAGGTTGAGTTGGTCGACTCGAAGAAGCATCATTGCCATAAGGCTGTTGCTGATACTGCCTTTGGCCTCCTTGAAAATTGGACTGAGGTCTGTAATTTTGAGATGTTTGTAGTGTATGTGGGTTTTGGATATTGTCGGTGTTTGAGTAGCGAAGATTGGGTTGCATGTTACGTTGCCAAGGTTGCCTGTACCCTGAATTGTTGTTTAGATAGTTTGCCTCCTCTGCTGCTTTTAATTCTTGTAGTTGGGGGCATTATTCATAATCATGAGGACCACCCCATTGCGTACAAGAAATAGCAGGAGATGATTGGGACATAGGAGCATAGCCTGGAGGGATTGTAGATGATCGGGAGGTCATCGACTTTGCTTGCTGGGGGTAGGAGTTCATAGCCATCTGCTCAACCACTTTCTGCAGAGTACTTACTTTTGTTGCCTGCTGAGCATTGCTCTCCATGAGTTGCTCATGGATTTTCATCAGCTGGTCAAACTTGTTATCACTTTCCCCAACATGGTATAAACCTGGAGTGCCGCTCCTTGATCCACCTGAGGCCCAGTCTCTGATCTCTTCACCGAGAGACTCCATGCTATTCAGAAACTGTTCTCCTGGCTTTTTCAGAATGTCAGCCCCTAAAGAGGATAGTACCATTGTTCTGCACGGACCGATCAAGCCTTTGTAGAACAATTGTGATACATGTTCTTTCGTCAGACCATGGTGAGGACAAGTAAGTAGTAGTCCTTTGAAACGGTCCCAAGTTTCACAAATGTTTTCCGACCCTGGCTGCTTGAAATTGTAGATTTCAGCAATCATTTCCAACGTTCGGCTCGGGGGCAGGAATTTGTCGTAGAACTTGGTGGCTATTTCATCCCAAGTACCCATGGTACTTGGTGTCAGGCTATGATACCATTTGCTCGCATTTCCCGTCAGGCTGTGAGGGAATAGTGACAGTCTTGCGTACTGGAGTACTGCATCGGTCACAGTTAGACTGTTGGCATGTTGCAAGAATTTGGTAACATGTAACAGAGCTTCGTCAGGACTGGAACCATCAAACATGCCCAACTCCTTTACACTTCGGATTTGATGATATGGCTTTAGCTTTTGTTACTCATCGTATTCGGATGGGGTAAGGTGAGGAAGGATGATGGCAGACTGTTGTCCTTGATTAGACGGCCTGTTAATGTTTCGAGCTGTAGCTGGTGAAGATGCCATGTCAGCTTCCGGGTTAGATTCTATCACTGTGGTGGTTATGTTTTGTTGAGTTCGGTTCTGCCTTAGGGTGCGCAGAAAGGTTCTCTCGATCTCTGGGATGTAACCAACTGTGTGATTATTAATATTTTCTGGGAGGCTGTGTGACCTGGTAAAAGGCATTCACTACTCAAAACAGGAAAACAAATTCGTGATGTGAATAAAATAAATAAAAATGGAAAGAAATAGGGAGGGGGGAAATTAAACAGTTAAACAGAAATAATTCGAAAATTAAGAACTATTTTTTTCAATTATTTTAATTGACTGAAATTTAAATGACAGAATTTAAATGTTAGGAATTAGATGACAGAAATTTAATGTTAGTGATTAGTTGACAGAAATTTAAGGTTAGTAGTTAGAGACAGAAAATTAAAATGTTAGAAGTTAATTTACTGAAATTAAAATGTTAGAAGTTAATTTACTGAAATTTAAAGGACAATGGAAATTAAATGACTGAAAAATAAATGACAATAAAATAAAGAGTTGAAATTAAATGTCAGAATTTAGATGTCAGAAGTTAGATGTCCGAAATTAAACAAACAACAAAATAATATAAACAGAATATTATAATATAACAGGTGAATTATCCGGGGCTTAGGGACTAGAATAAATCAAGTCCCCGGCAACGGCACCATTTTGTAGACTATATATTGTGAGTGGTGGGAACTGGTGTAATTAAAACAATTAAGAAGGAAATTAATACTCAAAATATCCGTCGGGCTGCAAATAAAACCCGGTCGCAGTAGTATAGTAAGACAGAAGCGGCCGGGGTCAAACCGTGGGACATATAGCGAAATAATATAGTACCTAAGCTTGTCACAAAAGAGGGGGGAATTAATTGACTTGTTTTTGAAAAGTAAATTAGCAGATAAGATAACTGAGTGGAAGATAAATTAAATGGGACTCCGGGTTCAGGTTTATATAATCTGATTAATTATGCTATCTCTACCGGTTAATTATAGTAGTTTGGCAAAATTACAGTTGTTATTTTAAAGACTAAATCATAGACTCGAAAGACTCGTTTACCAGAAAATGCTCGGTCTATTCTAGATTCGAGCAAAACACATGTAAACGGAATTAAGTGCGAGGAATTATATTTGCGTCTGAAAATACTAACTTATTAAATCATAATAAGCTTTCTCCAGATTTACGGCTTAATTAACCTGTCTATTGGTCACAGATCTGATCATAATAGACTTTGTAAGGCATTTTAATAAATTCATGACATTTATTAAAAAGGTGAGAGATAAGCTTTAATCATAACAAACTGTATTTATTTTAACCGGTAGAAATATAGATTAAACAACTAAACAAACCATAATTAAACCTTCCCCGGAGTAAATCCTCCTTAGCCTGACATATTAACTGGTAATATGTCAGTCAGAGGTTGGACGTAATAATAATACAGTGTTGTGGAGGTGTGGATGGTGAATGGAGAAAAGAAGAGAACGAAGAGTGGAGAGCGTACGTAAGATTTTTGTATGTGGAATGAGGATTTGGAGTGTTGAGTTCTGGGGGTGGAACGTCTTATTTCTGATGAAGTAGCAGTGGTTATATAGAGGAGAGGATGAGGATGAAGACAGAAGCAGACAACCGCGTGAGGGATTTAAGGACTGCCGGCGCCTGATATTGTTGATGAAGTAGATAGATGTGTTTGCAGGCGCCGCAGTAAGACTGTCGGCCAGTGGATCTACTTGCATTTAGAAGCGTCCTTGCTTGAATCCCCGCTCGTCTCTATCTCTTGTCCGGTCATTTTTACACGGACAGCCCACGGACTCTTTCTGTCCGCCCTTTTATCCGCGGACATACCACAGACATAACTTATCTTGTCCGCCCTTTTTAACCCGGACATGCCACGATCTTCATTGCGTCCGGGTTTGTGTCCGCCCTTCCTTCAACGGGCAGCCCTGCGTCCGCCTCTTTGTCCGGCTCTATTTCCCTGGACAACATGCTGCGTCCGGTCCCGGTCCGTTCTCTCTTCCGCGGACAAGACACACTCCTTGTGTCCGCCCTCTGTCCGGTTATAATTCCACGGACATGGTGTATTTTCTTACTCATTTTTCTACAATCTTTAACTGGGCTTAGATATGTCGTTTTAGCTCCATTTCACTAGCCGTTTGTTGCATTGGAAAGCTTGTGACGCAAACTATGTGATTCCAAGACTTTTTACTGCATTTGATACATAAAATGTATCAGTTCATATCAAAACATAAATCTTAGGAAAAACATACGATAAGTGAGTAATATTATCCTGGAAGTAAGCAAGTACAAGGTAAATTAAACCCTTAAATGTCTATGTATTTCTCACTTATCAAATAGTAAAGCAATAACACACAACATCCAACATCAACATAGCAACTCACAACATGTTGGGCATAGAGATAACACCAAGCATCACAAGCATGTAAAACAAGTAGAGCTTACAAAGAATTTGAATAATGATGATCCACACAGTGGGATCATTCAATGTTGAGTGTTTTCGTCTCTTTTTCTTTGTTTCCATCGTGTGTACTTCTCTTTCTCTTTCTTGCACCAGGTCTAGGGATGTAGGTTGATTCCCGTGACCAAATAGTATGGGTGCCCATCTTTCTTTGCTTCTTTATAGATTAATTGTGAGTTCTTTTGTTACCGCACGTTGGAGGACGTCTCCTCCATAGCTAGTCCCCCATTCCCGACGTCATGCGCCGAGAAAGCGGAGTTGCCTCTAGACTCCAGGATAAGCTCCACCAATTTGTCACTCCCCCATTCCCGACGTCATGCGCCGAGAAAGCGGAGTCGCCTCTAGACTCCAGGATGTGCTCCACATAGAAGGGCAAAGGATCTGATGCAGATACCAACTCCTGAGTATTCCATACCGTGCGGCCTGAGATGTCGTCTTCCCGGGTTATTCTCATGTTCCACCAATTGAGATTTGCTCTTCATTATTATTCATGAGTAGACACCATAGTGGGTGTCATGGTACGCCCTCCATGGTTAGAGAGGAGTTCCCCCTTATAGAATTTTCTTTGTTTTCATAGTTCCTAGTGTTTCATCTTAAATTCCATAAACGCGAAGGGACTAAACTACTGTGTGCGCGCAAATAATATGCACAATGATATAACAATCATATAAGCAAGATAAACAGGCAATCCAATTTCATGCTTAAATCTTATGGTTGTTTTCACACAGAGCACACAACAAACAAGCCGTGTAACACGGCAACATACGAACCACACATGTCCATACCTTATTCGTAAGTACGAGTTGTCTCAAACTCGGAGTTCCCGGCCGCAGTTCGCTACGGCCCTAGCGTTAATTAAAACAATGTGTCAGTTTATCATTTCATGTGATGACAGTTTATATCGTACGTTATTCCCTAGGTATGTTGTTAAATGTTTAGTTTATATCAACCCTTAGAACCTCACATGCATTAATTCTAGGCTTATCTTACTCCTGGGACATTCATACTTTGTTTTATATGTTAACTAAGTCCTTTTTCCCTAGCTAATGTTTTAGAGCGTTTTAAGCGTTATTTAGGTAACAAGTTTATATAAAATAGATATAACTTGTCTTATGTGTATTCCCTCCTTAGATAGATAGGTGAGAAATGTTTTAACCCATGTATAGTGGTAATATAGACCAAAGAATACCCCTAAACCCATTTATACAGCAGTCCAAAAGTTTTGAAATCTGAAACACAAGTCCCTTGTAACACCTTATCCAACTTCACTCTTAATGTAGTAATTGATGTGTAACTTTCTCCACATGCTTCGGTATCCTGGTTATGTTCATTAGCTATTATTTGGGTTCATTTTTAAACTAGGATCACCCTTATAGCACCCTAGTAACGCTGTTATACAGAAGCTCTAATATCAATGAAACTGAAGCACAAGCTACACATTACCTCTTGGTTCTTGTTACTAGTTAGTTTAGTTTATGTTTGTTTCTTTCTTGTAGTGTTTACCCAACTAGTTATGGGTGTTAGCTAGATTATAAGTTCATACACAAGCCATTAAAACCCCCTTATACCTACTGGGTGATAGTTCTACAGAGGTAACACTGTTATAGGAAATCTGAAACATAACTTAAGTATCTCCTCTTTTTAACCATCTGTTCATTCACTAATCTGTGGTCCAATGTTTCCCAAGTTGCTTGCCAAGTTAGCTAAGTATATCAGGTAGTCTCAAACTAAAACCCAGCCCAAAACAACTCCATTAATATATCTGAAAACCCATCATACAGAAGCAAGAAGGCTAAAACTCTGAAAACCAACAACTGTGTATTTCCTTTCCTTTCTGTTTTTCATCAGTTGCTTGGTTCCCAAATTCTCACATGATTCTGTCAACTTAATTTACCTCTTTAATAACATTTCTAGTTCATACCCAAGACACCATAACCCTTCTAATATTCCAGTAAATCTGTTACAGAAAACTGAAACTAACCACCACCTGAAACTGAACTCGACACCACTGTTGTTTTTATCTTCTTGGTTTTACAGACCGACTTCCAAATCTCCCCAACTCCTTTTGGCTACTTAGCTAAACATCTTCGTATGGTTTTTAAGTTTCAGATAACCCAAGGCAATCAGGTCTGCACACCTAAGATCCCTTTATACAAGGTCTGTAAACTGAAAAGAACAGAAAACAGGTAATGCAAACAGTAAGTATTACTAGACAACAGAAACAGATAAACCTTTCTCTGTTACTTTTCCTTTATTCATAGTCTGGTCTCCAGCCCTCTCCGACTTGTGATTACCTTTAGCTACATGAGTTGGCAAGGTTTTAAGCTTATAAAACCCTCAATATAATCCCATACACCCCTCTGTCACAGGATTAAACAGACACCAATTCCTAGTAAAACAGAAACTTGGAAACTGATATAACTTATCCTTTTCTCTTTTCGATTATTTAACTTGACTTCTATCTCCTCCCTCTTTACTGAGTTATATAATTAAGGGTTCTAACACGATTTTATACTCCAGGCAACCCAAAGCAACTTGTTAAACTCACAGGAGCTGCTACTGAGGTAAAAACTTCAGAAACTGAAATATGAGCTGATGCATTCCTTTTCTGTCATTGTTTTCCTTCTGTTTTTTTCTTTCTATTCGTTGATCTACTTTTAGATTACTCAACCTGATCACTCACTTAGTTTCGGTAGTCAACCTAGTCTTTGTCTCAAAACACACCCAAGACAACCAGGGTTACACTTTCGGAAATCTGTTACACAGACTAAAGAATAGAAACTGAAATGGGTGTATCTTTTCTGTTATCGATTTCTGCTGTTCTTTTTAATTTGATCTCTAGCTTCCCCAGGTGGTCTAGCTATTTAATTAGGTATCTTTAGTACAGTATTAACATACAAAACAAACCCAAACAGTGAGGAGCATGCCACTGTAATATATTATACAGAACTGCAATATGTTGCTGAAACTGGAGTATGATTGATATCTAGTTCTTCTGTTGTTATTTTCTTCTGTTTTACTCACGAGTTTGAACTTCAACTTTCTCTCCTTACCAGCTCAAGTAGTATAGGGTGTGATGGGTTTTTAAGTTTCAACAGGCCTAAACTAGCCTAGTTAACATCTCTGAATAACTTTTACAGATTCAGGACCTGTATAATATATTACAGTAGAACTTTTACAGATACTAGAACACTAACACTGGTGTTTCCCACTATTGTATTTCTGTTTCCTGTTTACCATTTGGTTTATACTTCTTCCCAACCTCCCCTAGCAGTATTAACTTGTGTTAAGTCCATTACTAATCATCACCACTCCACGGTACACCCTAACAAGCTAGTATACAGACACAACAGATTATAGGATTCAGTTAATCCTCAGTTTGACAAGACTACTCAACATCAGGTTGTTTTGGTGTTCTTTTCTTTTTCTTTTCCCTTCCCAACACTACCCGATCAGTTACTACTTTAGTTGAGGGTATTAACAAGTTTTAGGTAGATTACTAAGTCGATAATGTATCTACTTCCTCTCTGGAGTTCCAGTTATACAGGAAGATAATGGGTTTTAACAGAAACTGTACAGAAGGCCAGATTCGATACCTTTGGTTTTCTTTCTGTCTTTTGGAATGGGATTCCTCCTAGAGATTCTTGGCACGATATAAGCTCCTAGATTCTTGAACTCATGACTCCACTGGAAAGATTCCTCATGTGTTAATCTTTAGCAAACCAGAAGTGAAAATGGTTGAGGAGTTGGAGAAATTTAGCTTGTGCTAGTGGAGGTTTTCTTTTACCTTTGATTATGTCCTAGCAGAGTATAGGTTGCAAGATTTCCAGTTCTCCTCTCCTTCTTAGCATGTATGGTTCTTACGTGAGACAGTAGGAAGGTTAGGAAGATTGAAGCATGGTTTTCACGCAAAACTAAACAGAGAAAGAAAGGGACTTGTTGCAGTCTCTTTACCTTGCCAGCTCCTTGAGTTTATTGTTTCAGATTCCAAAGAGCTTGGGCACCAGCTCGAACAGACAGACAGGAGGGAGATCCAGAAGTCTGGAGTTCACTGATTAACAAGAGAAGGTGCAAGAGTATTGTGTCAGTTTTCTCTTCGAACTGCAACAACAAAACAGGAGGAGTTTGGGAGTGCCATGAAGGCTTGGGTTTACCCTCTCGTATGAGCAACACAACAGAAGCTTACCTGAGTTGTGGTTGGCACGGCATGCAGAGGAAAGAGGAGGATAACTAGACAAGGTATTAATAAGAGGACAATCGCATCAGAAGTGGTGGTCATGGGCTCTAAGTTCCTAGAGAGTATGGGCATAACAAGAGAGCTAGAGTGGCTGTCTCCTTGTCTGTTTTCCTAGCATTAGAAGTCGACATAGGGCATAGTTTGTCTGACTTGGAGTTGCTGTTACAGAGGTCAGTTGAGGGAAGTTGTGGAAGTTAGGAAAAAGCAAGTACACTAGTGCGTGGGAGCTTGAAGCAGTACAAACTCTGATGTGTATGCTGTGACTTGGGTTACTTTTGCTGAAGTCAAGGATGGAATATGCAGTGTTCGTGGTCTCAGATTACAAGAAGGAAAGGGGGAAGATGCCATTCCTGATCAAGAATCCAGTGTAGCTGCTGGTGCTCCTCATTGTCTCCCCTACTCATTTACGGTATCTGAAATCGGACAGCATAAGGGCATTGCGGACTGGAATTTTTTTTGTTCTCGGACAGAACCATGGAGTATGGGCAAATGAATAGAATAGGTCTGTCGCCTGTGCGTTGGAGCAGGGGAGTGAGCTGATTCACCTTGTTTTATGTTTCTTCTCTCTTTTTTTTCTGTTGTTCGATGCTGCTGTCTCGAGGAAGGAGAAAGGAGTCGATGCTACAGGGAGTGCGTGTCTGATTCTGTTTGTTTTTTTATTTACCTTAGTTGTTTTGATACTAGTTTTAATTTGTTGTTTCAAGTTACTGAATTCGAGCATAGCTCAATCGGTTAAAGTATTCAGGGAAGGGACGGGAGGCCTCGGGTTCGAACCTCCGCGGTAGCGTCTTTGCTCCTTTTTTTCTTCTTTTTTTTTTGTATGAGTTATACATGCTTATTTATATATGTAAGACCATATAATATATCGCGTTATATTTTTTTATTTTTTTGTTACGAAGTTATGTGATGTTATCGTTTTTATTACAACGTTACAATATCGTAACGTTACGTACATGTAGTTTTCATACAAGTACGTGACTACATTAATATATAACGTCGTCACGCATTTGGACATGTATATATACTAAATTTAATTGTTCGTACATTATTTTATGTCTGAATTATAAAACGCGTTATGATTTTATGCGTTTAAACGTTCAGGGGTGTTTCAATAAGCAGTCAATTCAGTGGAAGCACCTGCAGGATAAAACAAACCAAGCATCAGAGTTCCACAAAGATATCAAAATATTCGTTTGACAGCCTTGACATGAGGAATTTTTGTAGCAGCCTGGAACCGTGCACAGAAACAAACACTCTGCATAATATCAGGTCGATTGGCGGTAAGGTACAACAAGGAACCAATAATTCCTCTGAATGATTTTTCATCTACTTCTTCAGCTGTAGACTCAGCACCAAGTCTGAGAGATGTGGACATAGGTGTAGGTAAAGGCTTAGCATCAGTGATCTTGTACTTGGAAAGAAGTTCAGACGTATACTTACTCTGACATATATATGTTCCTTCTAAGGTTTGCCTTATTTGAAATCCTAGAAAATATGTAAGCTCACCCATGTTACTCATCTGAAATTCAGTGGACATAAGAGCCGCAAAATCCTTAGCAAGGGCCTGATTTGTGGATCCAAAGATAATATCATCGACATAGATTTGAATGAGCAGCATCTTAGAATCTACATTGTGTAGCCAACTGTGCCTCTGGTAAAGCCTTGTTGAATCAGGAAATTTGTGAGGTGTTCATACCAAGCACTAGGAGCTCGCTTCAGACCGTAAAGTGCCTTTTTGAGTTTATAAACACTATCTGGATGTTCAGGATCCTCGAAGCCAGGAGGTTGAGTAACAAACACTTCTTCCTTCAGGTATCCATTAAGAAACACACACTTGACATCCATCTGATAGAGGTGAAACCGATTAGCAGCAGGAAAGACAATGAGTAACCTGATTGCTTCAAGACGTGCAACGGGAGCAAACTTTTCATCGAAGTCAAGACCTTCTTACTGATCATATCCTTTTGCTACTAGTCGAGCTTTATTCCGCGAGACATGACCATGTTCATCCAACTTGTTTCTGAACACCCACTTGGTCCCAATAATATTTTGATCAGCTGGACGTGGAACCAAGTCCCAAACGTCATTCCTTTTGAACTCATTTAATTCCTCATGCATAGCATTTATCCAGTCTCGATCAGAAAGAGTGTCCTTTACAGATTTTGGTTCAGTCATCGACAGAAAACCATAGTGGGCCCAAAAACTTTATGCTGAAGAACGTGTTTGTACGCCAGAGCATACGCTCGTAATAATGTTGTCAAGTGTTACTCCTGGTGCTTGTCGTGCAGTCGGAGCACGCAAGACTGGGGTTGATGGTTGATCTTGAGAATCATGTTGAAGAGTTGACGCATCCTCATTAGTGTGTGTATTGTCAGGCTGTAACTCTGGTTCGGTAGTAGGTAAAACAGCTGGAGGAGACTCCTCTACATCAGATCCAGTCTAATGTTCCAACTCCATGTCTGTACAAAAGATGGTTCTTGGACCGCATGGCTGTCTCGTCCAGCAAAACTACCTTCATCAAACGTGACATTAGCTGACTCCTCCACAATCAGTGTGTGTTTATTAAAAACCTTGTATGCCTTGCTGTTCTGAGCATAACCTAAGAAGACTCCTTCGTCACTCCGAGTATCAAACTTTCCGAGAGTATTTTTTTCTTTTGGTTAAGTATGCAACACCTGCAACCAAAGACTCGAAGATGTGAAATAGAAGGTTTGCGGCCCTTGAACAACTCGTAGGGTGTTTTATGAAGAATTGGTCTGATTAGTGCCCTGTTCAGTATGTAACAGGCTGAGTTCTATGGTTCTCCCTAGAATTCTGTGATAAACAACTGCCATTTAACATTGTCCACGCCATTTCCTGTAGGTTTCTATTCTTTCATTCAACCACCCCATTCTGTTGAGGTGTTCTTACAGCAGAGAAGGTATGAGTTATCCTTTGATCAATGCTTATCCATCTCACCTTCTTCTCAGTTTGTAACTGAAGCTGTGCTAGTAATGCCTTGACTGTTGTAAAGTTTTGATCTTTGGAAGCAAGTAACTTCACCCAAGTAAATCAGGAAAAGTCATCAACAACAACCAGAATGTACTTCTTACCAGAACGACTCTCGACTCTCATTGGACCCATCAAATCCATGTGTAACAACTCAAGAGGATTATTAGTACCCACAATGTTCTTAGAAGAATGGTTTTGCTCGAACCTGTTTACTAAGAGCACAGTTTCTACACACAACAGTGGTATCCAGATTTCTGGCAGGTAGCCCAACTACCAGCTCCTTCACTCTGAGTCGATTAATGAGTCTATGATAAGCATGACCGAGTCTAAGATGCCACCGATGTACGTCTTCAATTTTGGCCATTAGACACGAGACATCATGTACAGATGAGTTCACATCTATCATGTACAAGTTATCTTTTGGATTCCTTGCAATAAAAATTCCTGTGTTTCCTTATTTCTTACCTGAAACCCTTCAGAGTCAAAGATAACTTGAGATGTTTATCTCAAACTTGTGAAACACTTAGCAAGTCATGCTCTAAACCTTCCACCAGACATACTTTATCGATATAAGTGTCATAACCAACAGTACTGATTCTAACTATTCATCCTCTTCCATTATTGCCAAATGTAACCTTACCACCTTTCCTCTCGGTAATTAAACTGAATTTTGTTCTGTCACCACTCATGTGCCTTGAGCACCCACTGTCCATGAGCCACCAGTTTTCCATGTGTGGATCTGTTTGTGTCTGCATCAATCAAACACAGGAGTTAGTGTTGGGTACCCAGACAAGCTGGGCCCAGGTTTGTAAGATCTTGTAACGTTACGACCTTGCACAACGTTCGATTGCTACCTTGTGACTGTCTGACTCTTTCTTGTTTATTTCTCAGTTTGTAACAATTCCTAATAGAGTGACTAGAGCAGTGACAATATCGACAACTATTAGTGTTAGTTACTCTCAGAGTGTTTCTACTAGGACCAGCGATTTTATTTTATAAAGTTTCATGAAAACCTAATCCTATCCTTGCAGTGTTCCTCTTACACAGTAAGTTACTCAGTTTCACATTTCTAGTGTACCATACTGGATTGTCTTGACTTTAATTCATCCTCGTGATTCTTTTGGACAATTTCATCTGTAAGTTTCTCCGTCTCCTTTCTAAGATTTTCATTTCTACTAATGAGAGAGTGAAATTATCTTGCGCCCAAGTAGGAAGTGTAAGTATCCCAAAACTCCAAAGGACCTACAAACTCAATTTTTGAATGTTTATCCATACCAACCTATCTTTGTAATGTGGACATCTTAGAGATCTTTAATTCTTCTTCCATTTCACTAATTTTCTTTTCATACTCCTGTTTCTGTGTTTTGAGCTTTAACACTGTTTCGGTCTTCATATCAAACATTTGTTCCTTAGATAAAGACTCAAAAACTTCTTTAACATGATTTAGACATACCTCATCATCAGGAATTACCTTTTTCCAGTTGTATACTGCCATGAGGCAAAATTCTGAGTCCAAACTTTTCTCTTATCATGCACTATTGTCGTCATGCACATCTGTGCTTCGTCTTCTGGCTCTGAGTCTGTTTCTGAGATGTCCTCTCCCCATGCTGCAGCTGACGTTGCTGAGAACTTCTTTACCTTCTCCTAAAAACTGTCTTTTTGTGGCAAATGACAGTTTTTTTTTACCTCATGTCCTGGCTTGTTACATCGGAAACAGTTGATGGGACCTTTCTTACCCTTATAACGGTTGAATCTTTGTCCATTACTCTTTTTACCACCAAAAATCTTCCTGATACCATTTGCTATCATGGTGATTTCATCCTCCTCATTGAGATCTTCATCATCAGTCTTTGTAGTGCCCTTTCGTACCTTCAAGGCCAGATCTTTGCTAGATCCTATAGAGGAAATTTCCCCCTTCAGTTTTCCCTCACAAATTATAAGTTCAGATCCTAACTCTTCCAGTGACATCTTTGACAGATCTTTGTTAGACTATAGTAATGTGGTGTAACTCAGCCACTCCTTCCCAAGACTGTCCAGACATCTTTCATTAACCGTGATATTGTCAAGAGTGACACGACCGCCTTCATATCACTGAGGATCTTATCGAACGTTTCAAGTGTCTGAGCAATAGACTCACCGTCTTGCATCATAAAATTGTCAAACTGCTTCCGATACTACTTGCATTTCGCTTTCCTGATTGAATCTGTTCCCTCATATGCAACTTTGAGAAAATTCCATACCTCCTTTGCAGTGCGAATCCCCAGGACTTTCTGCTGATCTCCTTCAGAAAGTGATGATACAATCACACTTAAAGCTTGCTTGTTTTTGCTCAGGATTTTTTTGTCACTCTCGTTCCAGTCCTTACAATCCTTGGGCTTTGATATTCCTCCTTCAGTTACTTGTGGAACAAAATCTCCCTCAGTAACTACTGTCCATAGGTCATAGTCGATGGACATTAATTGACCTCCCATCTGCTCACACCAGCAAGCATAGTTAAACTTTGTGAGCTTTGGTGCTTTCACGTTGTAGGAACTCATTCTGACTACCCCTGAAGATTTCTCTTCTATACTTAGGGAACCAAGCTCTTATACCAATTGAAAGTTCCTAACCTGTTCTTCTTGGGTAAGTGACTCACGAAGAACTTAGTAATTGTGTTACTAACTCACCAAGAACAAGAACAACATAATAAAGAGTTTAGACAGTAGATATTTTATGTCACGTGAATCCTCACTTTGTATAGCTCGTATTGAATCCAACACCCACACGTTCAAGAGAACAAGCTCTACAGAACAAGCACATAATTCTCTCAATGAATCACAACTTTCACCTAAACTCACACAGCACTTCGGCACATTTCTCTCTGAAACGTTACCTAACTTGAGATGCTCTCCCCGTATAAATACAACACATAGTAAACTAATTTCCTAGATTTTATCTTTAAGGATAAAAAAGATAAAATCTATAAAAAGCCTTAGTAACAAATATAATCTTAACTAACTCCAAAAATACTTAAAAGATATATATTCTCGCTCAAGATAAAAACACCATGCAGAATGTTGTTTTACTTCATAGTTTGCTTGAGCGCCAAGGCATGTCTTCTACGATGAGTCACGACTCGGGATTCTGTGTTTGTAACGTAGACAGAGTTTGACAAAACAAAAAACTTTGACACTAACAGATGTCCAACGTTGTCAAATGTGTATTCTTTTTATTTATCGTATTGACTTCTATTGTGTGCATCAAACTTGGTACTTTAGTGTGAGTGGAACGTGATGTATATTTTATTATTTCATTTAACTCCATAATAAAGTGAGGATTGCTTTTCTTTCCGCGGCATTTCTTGATTATTAATTTGGCTGATCTGGATCAAATTCTAAGTTGGAACATTTATCATCTAGTGGCACTATCCATTTATTACAACCACTTTAATCTCTAGTTTTTCTCTACCTTGCCAACAGTCCCCCCAGCATAAAGCTCACTTCTGCTGGTCACTTTACACTCATTACTTTCTTCTCTTGTTTCTTTGCATGCATTTTTACCTCACCAATGGCTCTCATACTAGTCTTTTTACTAGTATCTTCTTCAAAGCCCATAAAGGATTCTCAAATAGTAACAGGAAAAAGGGTGATTTGCTTCTGGTTGCACAAGCATCACCCAACTTCAGATGCTAGTTATGCCTCAGCACAAGGCTGAACAACCCTGTTCAAGACTAGAACCGAGGTTTAATAGGAGGAAATAAAGGAATTATGCAACACCCTAAAAATGTAGATTCATATCAGTCTTATCCATTTATGATGAACCATATGTTGCATGAGATTACACAAAATTATTCCTCATGGTGTACCTTCGAATGATGTCAAGTCTAAGCCCTAGATCATAATCATGAACTAGGATCCACAACTCTCTCAAAGATGGGTCTTGGACTGGACGATGGTCAGTGAATTGTTAAACAACCACTAAAGGCTTTGGGTGTATCTTCATAACCTTTAGAGCTTCTAGCCCATCTACTTAAGCAGATGAGGGAATTTACAGAAGTTGTTCTTGAAGACCTAACCTATATTGTCACCGATTTGGCCTTAGGGCATTCTTGAAGTTTGTGTTGATCTTTTTCCCTTTTGTCTTGTTGCCTCAAATTTTGAAAGCTAGCATCCTAGTTAGCCTCAGCCTGACCCCGCCACTTTTTCATGCCTATTCATTCTCCTTTTCTATGAGTGCCTATACTTATGTTCTGTGTTCCTACGCATGAATTTGTATAAAATGCCATTTTAATGATCTTGTATGCTATTTTACACTTTGTGAGATAAACTTTGTGGTACTGATAAATGGTGAAATAGTGCTATTTTAAAGTCTTTATTCAGCTTCATTTTACTTGGTGCATAACTTATTTCACCACTTTATGGAGTACTTTTGTGATTATTAGTAAGCTTATACTTTTAACATATTTGAATAGGTAAATACTCATGTGAGTACATTTTGAAAGCTTAAATTGAGGTTGCATCAATGTTCGAGCACTTCGGGAAGGATGCCAAGCCAACGGGAAACACCGGGAGAATTCGGGTGCATAGAGGAGTCCACTAGACTCGACCGACCCTAGGTGGGACGGTCCAACCCTATCCATCTCCTCTGCACCCTACTGAAATAGACCGACCATAGGATCGACCTTAGGTGGGTCGGTTGAGCTTAAAAATGAGCACATGCCTCCTTCACCCGAGGGCCGATCGACCCACGGGACCGACCCAGGGTGGGCGGTCGGACAAATTTTTTGCCCAGTTTTATGTTTTGAAAAGCTGGATTTTGGGGCATCTTCTCATTATTCATTTCCCACGATTCCAATTTGAAAGAGGAGAGAGAGAGAGGTGATCAAGAAGGAGAAAAGAAGAGAAGAAGAGGAGGAAGTAGAAAGTGAAGATTCTCCCTCCATTGAAGCTCTAGAGCTCCTCTCATGGATAAATCCCTTTTCTCCCTTCTCTTTCCCTTTTTAATGGTTGAGTGATCTTATTTTGTATCCTAGGATGGGGTTTGACCATAATATTGCTCACTGAATGCTTGTGACCTAACTCATTGAATGCTTTTGTTTTATCTCCTTCAATATCAGTTAATGCTTTAATTTGATCAACTATGGCATTTATAGTGGTTCCATTCAACATATGAGCTTGAGTTTGGAATTTGACCAAAAGTGAAATACCACATAAATTAATCTATATTAATTTAGGGGATTTCTTTTATTAAACCCCAAATAATCTATTAAATACTAAATTATTATATTATTATATAGTATTATGAATTTAATAATAAGAATTATAAGTCAATAAATCTTGGGAAAATTTTGAGACACTCCAGTTATATTATAAAGATTTTAAAAATATTTGGAGCATTGATTTGAATCACAAAAGTCAATATAATATCATAGAAACCTTAAAGCTTCTTAAGCCTTGCTAGGGTTGACTTTTTGAGAATGGTCAAACCAACCCATGAAACCTACATCAATAAAAAGATTATGGAAAACCAAGAAGATTGATAACAAGAACGTTAAAAACGGATCATCCTAGCCAAAGTTATGATATAATGAAGTTAAGAGCCAAAATTTTGAAAGTTGCTGACATGGCTAGGGCTCCCTGACTCAGCCACGTGTGCCTCGAGAGTCGTGCCATGCCATATTTCACCAAAAATCGGCTAAGTCTTCTCAGCCACTTCCAGATCGTTGCCTCATTTCCAGACCTCAATTTCCCAGCCACCACTTCGAATTTTTGAACGTCGTTTTCTTCATTTTATTCTCCTACATATCTACTTTCTAACCATTACTCACACTTGAACTAATTCCTCCTACATTCATCACAAAATTGAACTGAAGTTGCCTCCCCGAGAATTTGCAACCCAGAATTTCCAGAAACCCATTTGATAAGGTAAACTTCGTCCTAGCATATCTTCTTCATCCGTGAATGAAAATTTGCGTTCTATAGCTTATTTTCAAGATCTTTAACTCCTATACAACTTTCCTTTTAACAACCAAGACTGATTATCAATCCGGTGGAAGATCGAGGCGTCTAAAGTTCCCAACTAGATAACGACAGTGTTCTTGCCCAGATTTTTCCAGAAATCGATTCGGTAAACTTAGATATTATGAGATCTGTTAACTTTCTCTCTAATCCATCAAATTCAATAATTCTTCCACTCTTTTTTAGAGTTACATGTCTAGTTTAAATTGTGATAGATCTCGTGGATCGAGTCGCTCTCAATTGGAACGAGTTGATCTGTGAAGTTGCCTACCTGAACTTCACATAAAATCATAACTTTTCCAGAAAAACACAAGGTATAAACCCGAAACTTTCGACTTAGATTTGTTCGAGTGTATTACGTATTAGATCAAGAAGTTTCTATCACATTATAGAGCTATATTTCCTCTTTTGATTAAGCCCAAACACATGATCTAAACTTATAGATCTGTAAAGTCCGACCCTCAGCCACTCGTAAAGTCGAAGGTTTCCAGAAAATTGAATTCAATTTTCCTTGCCGGAGCATCTACGGTACGATCCCAACCAAATTACACCGATAATGTTGTTCGTTTTTGCATTCTTGAACTTAACCAACTATTAATTTGACACATTACGCGCTACATTGAGAGAATTTGTTGAAATTCAAACCAAAACCGGGTATAAACCCTAGTCGAATTACCCAGAATCGATTTTCCTATTCCTTGCATTATAGCTAACGAAATTGGTACCATTGGATTCGTAGTTCAATTCCTAGTCTAATGAAACAAAAATCAATGGATTTCGTCTTGTGGATTGAGAGGATCGATCGAATCACACTCGTAACGTTTTGGGGATTTTCTGATTAACTTGCACGTTTTGGGCCGTCCGATCGTAAGTTATAAGGATGGACGACCAAGATTAAAACGTGGAAGTTAATGAAGTTTTTAAGTCAGAATAAATTACAGGAAAATACCCTAACTTGCTAGATTAATTAAATGACCTTACCTAATGTAATTTGACACGAAATTTTAACCATAGATTATTTATAAAATCTAGTTTATTTTCATGTAAATTAATATGGGTTTTGAGTTTTTAAACGTAAGTTATAATTTGTGTAAGTTCTGAGTATTATGGATTTATTTAGATAATTAACAATGAGATTTTTATGAAATAATTTTTTTATAATACGTCTAAAATATTATAATTACTATATATTAAATTTGAGAATTTTTAGACGAGTGGAAATAGGTCTAAAAATTGTAATTCTGAAGTTTTCATGAGTTACCTTATGATATGTGGTTTTAATGTAATAAAAATTAAAGTATAGTTGAATAATAAACTTTATAGGTTGAAAATAATATAAGAAGGCTAAACTAACATTAATACAGAATGTTAATAAATATTTTTGGGTATAAACTTTTAAGTGAAGTGGAGAAATAAAATATTATCTTATGTTAAATCAAGGAATTAAACTAACCTACTTTTATGTTAACTATATACTATAGAAGTTAATATACTGAATTGTAACAAAGGAAAATGCTCTATATTATAAACCATATATTGGTTGTAGATATGTGTACAAGTTAATAGGAATAATTAAATACAATAAAACTACATAAAGAATGTCTTGAATAAATCCTAATATATATATATATATACATTAAAAAAACATAAAAGAAATAACATACCTTATTGGAAATATAATATGAGGAAATATTAGAGTAAACCTAAGTCATACGTAACAATTAAAATATTAAATGCTAATGCGACATCTAGGTGGATTATTAGGAGAAATACATAACCTAAACCTTAATCAGGTATTAAAAGTAAATTAGTCAACTGCAACCTAAGAGTTTCATTAAGCTAAACTTATGTTCAAGAGTAAGTAATTGAAATTAAATTAAAATGTACACTTAATAAATAAAAATTCAATTAGCGAAAACGTAACACGGACTTGGGCTATCCTACTGGGCCTAAGTCCATGAACTCGAAAAGCCCACTTAAACAATTCAAGGAGAGTTTGGGCCACCCTCAAGATAAAACCCTAAATCATTCCAGATTAAATGAAATGGGCCTAATGAAAGATTTAATTAAAAAAATCCAGCCGAGATCCTCATGAGAGAGTAATTGTAAAACCAGAAACTATAAACCAGTTAGAATAAAAGATGTTTAGCTTTATAAGTTCCTTGGCTAATCAGTACTTGAAACACCTTAATTATAGGTTATTAGTGGAAGTTTGAACTTTCAAGTTTGGCTACTGCTTCTACACATACCAGGTATGATTTCTCGTATTCAGACTTTTGCTAACGAACTTAAGGAGACGTTTTGAAAAACGCTAACTGCGCTTAAATGAATTTCAAAAGGAAACTGTTTGTGTGACTAACTCAGCTTGATGTGACTAACTGAGCCTTGATTGTATAACTTACATGGTTACTATTTCCTCCTATCTAGTCGTTTCACTAGATATTAACTGCAAAGGGTTTACGCCTCTGCACTCTGTATGACTGAGTGTTTTGGTATTGCACTTGTGCACTTAATGATCTAGTGGGATAACTAGGAATATAGCAAAATATCGGATCTCGGTAAATTCTTCCTTTGGACTATGGGTACTGTTTCATCCATGAGTCGAGTTTTGATCAGCCTTATTGAGTATGGATTCTTTCTATTAAAGTGGTGCACACACTTTTCACCGATGACTGAGAACGGGTCGGTGGCAGCGGAGGTCTGCTATACCTTGTCCATGTGGACAACTGACAGCGGAGGTTTGTTTACCTCATCCTTGTGACAACTGACTGGCGGTGGGGGCCATCTCTCCCAATTGGTTTTATTCCACTCTTGAGTTACTGGTTCTTGGATCACTCTTATCATTCCTAGTCCTTTGTGACTACCTGAGCCTTACTCTTCTTAACCAGAATTGGATCTAACATCAACAGTGAATGCTTACTAACATTATGGTGTGACCTCTTAAGTGGATGGTGTGGTTCTAAAGTTATTTATCTCTGACTTCATCTTATTATCTTTGACTTTGTTGTTCGAAGTGCCTTGTTCCTCTGTTTTGTTTTTAAGAGTTTGATTTCAAGTTACTGTTTATTTTAAGAGTTATGTTTTAAATTATTGTTTTGGAGAATTGTACCAGTTCCATTCCAGGGAACTGACTCACCCCTCCAGGGGTGGGCTGATTGGTTTAATCTTGCAGGTACAAATTGTTTATACAGGTGGCCACAAAGAGTATGAGTGATTGGGATGGGAATTAGGAATTGTGGAGAGATATTATGTTTTACTCTCATTATGTTATGTTGTGTTTTCTCGAGTTCAGACCGTAGTGTTTGTAATTTTATACTCCCTCCGTCCTGAATTGACCGTCCTATTTACTATTTGGACATATCGTTTGACTTCAGTTTTTAACATATAAGATAAATTAATTTTGAAAATTTAAGTTTTGTATATGATTCCTTACATGATAAACTATATGTTACAAACTTTAGTTTTATAAAATTATTTTATCTTATATACTTAATATTGAAGTGGAAAAATGTGCCATAAAGTAAACAGGACGATCAATTCAGGACAGAGGGAGTAAGTTGTAATTGGTGAGGTTTGGTGTTGGGTGTTTGGAACCCGATGATCTGTAAACGCCAGTAGTGTTTTATTTTCCACTTCAATTATGTTGAATAGGGGCGTTACAGAAATTGGTATCAAAGCGTAGTTACGCTCTGAACCCGAGAAAACAAGCCGGGTGAAATACTTAGAACATAGGTGCACTTAAAACTGGGGAATTGGGGTAGAATTGGGAAGTGAGGATTCCAGAAAGGCACGTTACCCTTATCCCATACTTTACTTTAGTTGGTTTACATTACTACACTTATGTCTACGCACCGTCCCTAGGACGTTATAAACACTTCACACTTTATTACGTAGATATTTAGACTTAATACACAACTTTTAAGTAACAAAAACTGTCATTACCAGTGGGATGTCTCGAAGAGGAGGAAGAGGAGTGGGTCCCATAGGAGGCTATGGACCCGACGCTGTCACCCTAGAGGTCATAGCGCAGATTGTGACGGCTGCATTGGCTCAGCAGCAGGCTCAAGTTCAACAACCACCACCGCCACCACCTAACGGTCCCCGGGAGTTCAACTGGCTGAAGGCGGTCAACGAACTTCGTCCCCCAGTCTACGAAGGCCAACCAGAACCGAAGTCCTTGGAGAAATACATTGACGAGATGCAGAAAGCTTTCACCTCTCTACACGTTCCAGCAAATCGCCAAGTGGACATAGCGGCCTACTTTCTCTAAGGACCCCCGCATCGATGGTGGCAGACCGCCAGAGCCGAGCTGACTGCCCAGGCGAATTTTGACTTTCAGGCATTTCTGGTGGCCCTGAGAGCTAAGTTATATCCTTCCTATCTACAGAAGAGGATAAGAAGTGAATTTGTGCAGCTGAAGCAAGGGACTTCCTCTGTTGCTGAGATATTATAACAAACTTGTGGAGTTGCTTGCTGTTATTGGAGAGGAAGCTTACGCTCCGAGGTATCTGGTGGACAAATTCCATATGAAATACCCCAAACCTTGATATGTGGTTTAAATATCAAATTATGGTATGTAAAGGCTAAAAAGTGCCTTAGAAACATCAGTGAACAATTTAAATCATAGTAAAATGCAATAAAGCACTAAGACACAGTTTGAGCAAAAACATGCTCTAAGCTATGAGTGAACTTGGTTAGGACCCAAAGAGCCTACCAAGACTTAATAATATTCAATTATGATTTAATAAGGCTAAATAAGTCCTTAGGAAACCTTGGTGGACAGTTAAACCAAATAAAACACAAATAAATAATACCTTAAAGTCAATAAGAGCAAAAATGTGCTCTAAGCTTGGGATAAATTTGTATAAGACCTAATGGTCATACCTATACCTTATAAATATGTTAATGAACATATTAAATCAATTACCAAAGAAAACCAAGCTTGAAAACAAGTTAAAACACAAAAAGTGCTTTAAGGAGTCTTAAAGCACGTTTTTGAAAAATTGTCTTGTAAATGAGTTTTGAATGGCTAAATGTCCATCATTACTCTTTAATTAACATGTGTACTATAGTATCACATTTGGAAGTCTATATCAATGGGAAATCAAAAATTTCACATCTATGTGCCTTGTTTTAGTGAATAGTAACTAAAATAAGCTAGTTTGTAACATATGTTGTTATAAGTAATTAAATTGGTCAACAAAGGCCATATATATGTTATATATTAAAGGGGGCACGGTTTTTAGAGGGTGAGTCACCATACCATGTCAGCCAATTAAAAGAAAGAAAGAAAAGTAAGTAAAAGGTTACTTTTTGCTTTATAACATAAATATCTTCAAACTTTGCCTCTCTCCTCACCTTTCTTCATTTCCTCTTGTTCCCACCGTCATCTTGCTCCATTCTCCCAACCAAAACCGTTCATGGTGCAGCACCTCTCTTCTCCAACTTCAATTGCTCACCAAATGTTCATTAAAGCTCCAAATCAAATTCTAAGACCATATTTGTCTTAGTTAGACCAAGCTCTTCACTTCTATCTTTTCAAATCTTCAAGAACTCCATTTTGGTGCCTTGAAGAATCTCCATTGAAGGGGGAAAAGCTCATCTTCTTTCATATTGTCATTCTCCTTTGTTTCAAGGTAACAAAAACCAAAGAAAATCTAAGTTTCCTCTCATTTTTGTATGTGTCCGAAAATTCACCTCACAATGGTGCTTTTTCTTGCTCTCTTCATAGCTTAATTCAAACTTCAAAGGACTAGGAGGAGTCCTATCTTGCTACTTAACCAAGCTCTCTTCCGAATTCTAAAGGTAATCATCAAATTTTGGTGTTTTAAGACACATATGTAAACCTAGGGTTTAACTATGAGTTGGAGTATTAAACTTAATGCTCATTACCCTTATATGTGTATTGATTAGAAGATTGACAAGTGATAAAAGCCCTTGCCGATTTTCTATCAAGGAAGAACAAAGAAAAACAAGTGGGAAGTCTTGAAAGAAAAAGAGGTAAACAAACTATCTCAATGTAGTTTAAATGCCTTAGGGAAATGAGCTTGATTTGCTTAATAAAATACCTAAAGAGCCAATGGCAAATGAGCTAGTAAAATGCTCTCAAGGAGTTTATTAAGGGCATATGTATTGTTGGGTGTATTTGCAGGTTGAAGGCATTATTATGTGGGAAATTCAGTGTTTAAGGTTTATGCAATTTAAGGGCCTAAGAGCCAAGCAATTTAAGTTTATGCACTATATTGTGATGTAGTGTAGTTAAAGGCTTAGTGTGTGTAAAGGGCATTTCTTGTAAAGATGAATGTCTTGAATGGTTAAAGGATGAAAAACAATATGTTTGTGTGTAAGGAATGTGTATTAAGTGATTAAGTGTTCTTGGTTGTCTAAAGGTGAAAACCTAAGTGTTTGGGTGTGAGAGTTTACAAGAGAAGCTATGGCAAAATTTAGTTGATAAACAAGGAGTTTATGTGATGAAATGAGATTTTAAGACCTAGAAGGTACTAGGAACTTGTTAAGTGTTAAGATGGTGGAAGAAGGTGAATCATGGTGTTCTTAGGTGTTAAGGTGCCATGGGCATTGTCTTGGAGGATTTAGAACTCAAATGGGTGTTTTGAACACACCAAGGAATTGTTATGTGAAGTGTTAAGTCTTGTTCAAGATTTGGTAAACAAAGGAAAAGAAATGCCTAGTGAAGGTCTAAGTGAAAACTTGTGGAAATTATAAGCAATTGTGCAAAGGAGGTGTGTATGAGAAATAATGCTTTTGGAGTGGTGGTAATGTTTGTGAGACAACACTTTGGTTAGTTATGTAGGTAGTAGGCATGATATACCACTTAGAAATCTAAGAAAAATGTTATAAGTGCTAGGAATTGTTGTAAGGAATTGAGTAACCAGTTAGTGATGATTTAGGAAAGTTTAGTGCTTGTTTTAAGGTGTTTAAACATGTAGGAAACATGTGGAAAGTTTATGGAATGATTAGGTAAGGTTTAAGGTTGGTTTAGGGGTTGAAAAATGATGTTTTGACAAGTTAATAACATGGTCCGGGACCTAGCCCTTGTATAGGTACCCGGACCACCCCTTAAAAAGAGCCGAGAGTGAAGTTTAGAAGTGGTCCGGGTCCTTAGTCCAGGACCAAGACCCGGACCAAGGGTAAAATAAGGCCGAGAGTACATTCTACAAGTGGTCCGGGACCTTGGGTCCGGACCAAGTCCCGGACCAGGTCAAAAGTGTTGCAAAATCTGTTTTAAAGGCTTCTAATCATGGGGAATTGAATGGTAATGGTTTTAGGTGATGTTTAGGCCTTGTTTGGTGGCATATAAAGGCCTTAAAATGTGTAAACAAGTGTTGGGTTTGATGTGAGAGTTGTAAACTTAATATCACAAGAGTAAGTTAAGTGTAATTGGAATGACGGGGTAAACTATGGGCGCTTTAAACGTTAAGCAAACATGTTACCCCAATATTAATAAAAGTAATTGTAATGTTATCAGTTGTTCGAGAATTGCTCGAGGAACATAAGTGGACGTGATAGAGTGGACTCCGGTGACAGGTATGGTTTTCTTGCAACCTGTGTCCTACCGGATTACACCGGCTTGTATGCCAATGTGTTTTTCTGTATGTTTGCCACGTTGTAAGATTAAACATGTAATGAGTTTACAGTAATTCATTTATGTGGCGTGTACAACTCCGATACCATTTAACCTCGGAAGTGTTAACCTTAGTTAACTGAGTCTAGGATCACATGAGAGTTCGGTATTCGGAGTAAACGACCCGAACCATGGGACGTACTAACCACGGCTATGCGTGTGTTAATTGTGTGATATGCGTATGTGAATGTAAGGATCTCCCTTGTGTGTTTAACCCAGTTGTAACCGTATGGTGTGTAGTTATGATAGACTCCATAGTGCGGTTCTAACTAATATCTAAAGTAAGTATGAACTAACAGTGGTGAGGAATCCGGTTTGGCCGGTCGCGCGTTGTTTGGGAGAGGGTATCCTTCTTAGCTTTACCCTTCTCTTTGTTATGGTTGTTTCCCTCACGGGTTATGATCTCCCATTAGCTTATTCCAAAGCTTAGCTATTCTGACTTATGATCGGTTTAGGGGGAACATGTTTTGTGTGGTGGTGTTCGGGCCTCTAAACCCGAACCATCTTAACTTAAGTTACTCGTCCGACTATTAGGACGGTAATGAGTGTTGTTGTTATTGTATAACGAGCTTACCATGAGAGTGACACCATTCTCTAGGCTCACCAGTGAATTAACTATGTTTGGGTTGGTTCCTAAGAGGACCGTTCCCGTTATGTTATGTGATGTTGTTGTAATGCAATTCCTATTGCGATGTTTCCATGTGCACGTCGAAACGTGAAAAGTGTTGTTATGTTTGTTATGTGAGGAATGTTATATGGTGTAATATATGGAGTGTGTGGATCATGGAAATGAATCCCAGTTTGTGATAAGAGGCGTTTAAGGATAACCCGACTTAAGGGTAAGTGTCGTCTATTAAGGAAGTAGCTCCATTAGAGGAGGAACACTCTAGGGATAATGAATACCATGAGTGACTTATCAAGTAAGGATGTATTATCCGTTTGTCGAGCTCATTGAGGCAAAATGTTATGTGTTGTGTGTTACAGTTGCATGCATGATTTAAATATAATCAATCGCATGCTAAGATGACAATTAGTTGTGCGTGGCCCGGTAGCATGTGGGCTGCGGGATTACCATACCAGCAAAGGTGCTGAGCCCCTTGGGGGCCACCCTTTCTCTTCTTTTTCCTATTTCAGGTTCAAGGAGCTGGAAGCCGTTCGAGAGTAGGACGGGGGGGTAGTCATTGTACATGGGTAATCGTTTAAGTTGTATATGTACAGTAGGTGTAGTAAGACCGAAACTGTTATCGGCATCAATTTGTAAATACTCGGTACAATTGGAAGGTATGTGTATGTTGTTGTTGTTAATGGAAAGGGTCAGTAATGTGTAGTCGCTCGGGAATCTAGTCCATCAGACCGGTACAATGTTTATGTAATAGCCTTGTTAGCCACGTGGGTGGTTAACGGCGTGTAACACCAACGAGTTAAGTTATGTGATGAGGTGTGTATTCCGCTGCAGATTGTTGTTATGTGTTTGTTGTTGGATGGGGTGTTACAAAAAGTGGTATCAGAGCGAAGTATCGCTCGGATGACTGAATTACCGAGCTTAGGAAGTACCGAGTTAGGATTTAAGTACTTTGGGTTAAGGGTTGAGTGATAGCGTGAGAGATACGCTAGTTAGGTATTACCAGTGAATACTGGAAACCTACTATATCCTTCCCGCCCTCCACAATCCCTATTTTATAACTTGGGAAACAACGCCAGAGAGATGGAAGTCCTCTCTTACTCGGGAATACCCGATCTGGCTGTTATTAAGTACCTCTAAAGGTACGGAGAACCTGTCACACGGTAGATCCCGAAAAACTGGGAATCCCGGAGACGGTCTCCATCTGAACAATGTTAACCGCATTTAATAGCGAAGAATGAAGAATCTTGTGTATAGAGGAATAGAATTTCCGGCAACCTGGGTCGACATGCAGAGCAGTCGAGATAACCAGCTTGCAACGCACCTACCGTGCAACAGGCAAGAAGTGGATTCATGAAACCCGAGACGAGTGTCTACGGAACCACAGTTGATAAATAATACACCAACGGTATACCAACCGACAAGGGAACTACAACGTAGTGCCCAAATAAGAGACAAGTCTCAGCAACCACAATAAATACGTGGAACGGGCTACAAAGAGGATGCAATACTAAGTAAAAGGGGTCTCCCAGAATGGGAAACACCCTAGTTAATGATTATCATATGAGGACAGTGAGAAGTCACCTAGAAGAGTTATTATCAAGGCAGTAAGATCAGTGAGGGCCAACAAGGCCACTGGTGACAGTGCGGATAAAAACAATACCACAACCGGTATGTGTTAAACTGATAGCCAGTTAGCATGGCGCACTTGCCATAGCAAGTGCTATAACAGGGCTGTTCGGGAAAGTTATAACCACTACAAAGTATTTGGTAAAGTACCACGAAAGTTAAGTGTGAACATTATAACCATGGAAGGGCTTAACAGCCTGACCTTTGTAATTGGAAGTACACCAGTCAGCAAGAAGCTAGACTTGGCTAAGGTAAGAAGATGTTGTGAAACCATGGAAATTTTCTTTCAAACTCAGATTTATTCAAACCCTTTTCTTTTCAAAACAGATTTTCTTTCAAACCAACACTTCTTTCCAACCTTCTTTAAAACCAAACCAGTAAAACCAAGAGCAGTTGATAAGATACGACAGTGGATGAACTTTCCTCGATTAAGTTCGGGAAGCATGGAATGAATATTGTCACGGGACAATATAAGGGAGTTGACAACAGAATACTTCACCTAGGCGTGTGACGGACACTACGAGTGTACCAAACCGTAATGGGACGACCGCATCCGATCTGAGCTTGTGGGCCTGACAGACCTACTTATGGGTTAGTTGGGTAGGTGGCAATGTATCATTATGGTACCCCACATATGTATACGAGTGGAGTCCGAAAACACGGGAAGTAGTCGACTCCGCCTACGGTCAGCAGTATAAATCAAACAAGAGCTAGAGATTACAAGGAATGGTTGAAGTTAAGGAACTCAGTGTGAATTCCATGGCGAATCGCATAAGAGATTTACTGTCAAGAGTTTACACCTCTCACTCTGTATGACTGAGTGTTTTGGTATTGCACTTGTGCAGTAATGATCGAATGAGATAGCTAGGGATTGGAAACATGTTAATTGTGGAGCAATAATGTTATAATGGCCGATGCATAGGAAATGCAAGGCCGCACCAATAAAAAAAGTACTTGTACAGTAAGTGACATGATTAACAGTAAGTGACTACAGTAGCACTAACTGCCAATATCGGTATGGGATATACCCCAAATGTTGTAAATAGCTGAGAGAGCACTACACACTAGGTAGTAGCTCAATCTCAACCGACAGTAAGTCGGAAGGGAACAAGTCAATCATTGTGAAATACATAGCTGTATACACAGTAAATTATCATGGAAGTGGATAGGATGTTTGTAACTCACTGAATTCGCTAACGGTAAGAGATACACGCGTCGGTTGAGAAACCATTGTTACCAAGATGAAGGTGACAATTGAAGATGTACAATACAGTAAGAATAACAAATGGGGCAATTAAGCTCTACGGTTATTAGAGTTTCGCAGCAGAAACTAGTGAGCCAGTGATTCAAGTGTTGAATGTACATGGTGAACATGAGTGAATGGCTAATTATTAATGCCTAGAAGCCTAACAGGCCAGAATCGAAACCAACTAAGAGTTTAAACAAACTCCAATGAGAATTCTTGGTTTAGGAACTAAACCGCCAAAATGGTTAAGATCCTCTAATCGGAATCCATTGTGTAATAGACCGCGTGGAAGTTAAAACACTTCACGACGGCAGAACATTATAAGCCAATGTTTAGTGATTGATTACGTGGGCGTAATCCCTTTTAAGGGGGGTAGAGCGCAAAACCACTTAGTGTATATTACCGTACAGTGTACGTAGGTATGTGACTTATATTGTGCATAGCACAAAATTATTGTTTTGATGATTGGTGTGTGTGTTACGTAAACATACACATTCATTCATGGTTTAATTGTGGTAATTGCGCACAGAGGATGCGAATACCATTGTGATAAGTGTGTGTATTTGTTAACAGTTGTGAGTGAGTGATAGTACAAGTGGGGAGTAGAGAAACTCCCGGGGGAGCAAACCCCGACAGTGTATAAATGTAAAATTGTGTGTTGTATTTTGATAAAATATATGCGTATATATACTATATAGTGATTCAAGAAAGGGGCATGATACCGACATAGAACCTAGTGAGAATAAGATTCCCTAGGCAACAAGATTAAAGTGAATGGAGGTAACTGATAGACGGAGTTCTATCCTTTGGAGATGTTATGATCATGATTAGAATGATTTAAAAGATAGAAAATTGGAAATGAGTGATTTATTTGATGCTTGAAAATGAAGTGGGAAGTGGAACTTGATTTGCATGTGATCAAGGGAAGCCGAACACAAATTGGAGTGGAAGGATAGTTCTACACTGATGCTGATCACATCAGGGTTGGATGATTCTTGAAGCTCCCTATAAGTGGTCACAAATAACCACGCTAATAAAAGAAGCAAAGAGCTTAAGTTGGACTTGGAGTTGTGTGTGTTTTCAAAAGGATTTTCAATGGGTATTTATAAAACGTTGATAGATACTTTACATAATTAAAGTTCTCTTACTTAACCTCTCAAGGAAATTTTAAACTTAAGTGACTGTTTTGATCTCCCAAGGACACGGGGACGGAAGGGTCCATCGCGACGGGTTCTGCGGGATCACAGTGTACCAAAGATATTTTGATTGCAATACATGCTATGACATGTTTGGTATGTGTGATAAAGGTTATTTTGACTTTGATCTCCTAAAGTGTATGCTATCAAGACCGATGAGTCTAAATGTGTTGTGTTACATAGACCTATGTGTCTAAATGTTGTTATGTTACCCAAGACCAGTGAGTCAAAGGGGTTGTTATGTATATGTAAGTGTTGGGTAAGATACCCGGACCATTGAGCCCGAGGTTATCATGTGAATATGTTAATGTATGGATGTTAATGTGTTGCCCGGACCATTAAGTCCGAGGTTGTGATGTAAAGTGTATTTGGTTATGGAATTTTTACCTCTATAAGTAATCCCCGTATTCTAATCCAAGATGTGAGGGAAGTGTAAACTTCGAGGACGAAGTTCTTTTAAGGGGGGTAGATTGAAATACCCCAAACCTTGATATGTGGTTTAAATATCAAATTATGGTATGTAAAGGCTAAAAAGTGCCTTAGAAACATCAGTGAACAATTTAAATCATAGTAAAATGAAATAAAGCACTAAGACACAGTTTGAGCAAAAACATGCTCTAAGCTATGAGTGAACTTGGTTAGGACCCAAAGAGCCTACCAAGACTTAATAATATTCAATTATGATTTAATAAGGCTAAATAAGTCCTTAGGAAACCTTGGTGGACAGTTAAACCAAATAAAACACAAATAAATACCTTAAAGTCAATAAGAGCAAAAATGTGCTCTAAGCTTGGGATAAATTTGTATAAGACCTAATGGTCACCTATACCTTATAAATATGTTAATGAACATATTAAATCAATTACCAAAGAAAACCAAGCTTGAAAACAAGTTAAAACACAAAAAGTGCTTTAAGGAGTCTTAAAGCACGTTTTTGAAAAATTGTCTTGTAAATGAGTTTTGAATGGCTAAATGTCCATCATTACTCTTTAATTAACATTTGTACTATATAGTATCACATTTGGAAGTCTATATCAATGGGAAATCAAAAATTTCACATCTATGTGCCTTGTTTTAGTGAATAGTAACTAAAATAAGCTAGTTTGTAACATATGTTGGAAGTAATTAAATTGGTCAACAAAGGCCATATATAGTTATATATTAAAGGGGGCACGGTTTTTAGAGGGTGAGTCACCATACCATGTCAGCCAATTAAAAGAAAGAAAGAAAAGTAAGTAAAAGGGTTACTTTTTGCTTATTAACATAAAATCTTCAAACTTTGCCTCTCTCCTCACCTTTCTTCATTTCCTCTTGTTCCCACCGTCATCTTGCTCCATTCTCCCAACCAAAACCGTTCATGGTGCAGCACCTCTCTTCTCCAACTTCAATTGCTCACCAAATGTTCATTAAAGCTCCAAATCAAATTCTAAGACCATATTTGTCTTAGTTAGACCAAGCTCTTCACTTCTATCTTTTCAAATCTTCAAGAACTCCATTTGGTGCCATGAAGAATCTCCATTGAAGGGGGAAAAGCTCATCTTCTTTCATATTGTCATTCTCCTTTGTTTCAAGGTAACAAAAACCAAAGAAAATCTAAGTTTCCTCTCATTTTTGTATGTGTCCGAAATTCACCTCACAATGGTGCTTTTTCTTGCTCTCTTCATAGCTTAATTCAAACTTCAAAGGACTAGGAGGAGTCCTATCTTGCTACTTAACCAAGCTCTCTTCCGAATTCCAAAGGTACATCAAATTTTGGTGTTTTAAGACACATATGTAAACCTAGGGTTTAACTATGAGTTGGAGTATTAAACTTAATGCTCATTACCCTTATATGTGTATTGATTAGAAGATTGACAAGTGATAAAAGCCCTTGCCGATTTTCTATCAAGGAAGAACAAAGAAAAACAAGTGGGAAGTCTTGAAAGAAAAAGAGGTAAACAAACTATCTCAATGTAGTTTAAATGCCTTAGGGAAATGAGCTTGATTTGCTTAATAAAATACCTAAAGAGCCAATGGCAAATGAGCTAGTAAAATGCTCTCAAGGAGTTTATTAAGGGCATATGTATTGTTGGGTGTATTTGCAGGTTGAAGGCATTATTATGTGGGAAATTCAGTGTTTAAGGTTTATGCAATTTAAGGGCCTAAGAGCCAAGCAATTTAAGTTATGCACTATATTGTGATGTAGTGTAGTTAAAGGCTTAGTTGTGTGTAAAGGGCATTTCTTGTAAGATGAATGTCTTGAATGGTTAAAGGATGAAAAACAATATGTTTGTGTGTAAGGAATGTGTATTAAGTGATTAAGTGTTCTTGGTTGTCTAAAGGTGAAAACCTAAGTGTTTGGGTGTGAGAGTTTACAAGAGAAGCTATGGCAAAATTTAGTTGATAAACAAAGGAGTTTATGTGATGAAATGAGATTTTAAGACCTAGAAGGTACTAGGAACTTGTGTGTTAAGATGGTGGAAGAAGGTGAATCATGGTGTTCTTAGGTGTTAAGGTGCCATGGGCATTGTCTTGGAGGATTTAGAACTCAAATGGGTGTTTTGAACACACCAAGGAATTGTTATGTGAAGTGTTAAGTCTTGTTCAAGATTTGGTAAACAAAGGAAAAGAAATGCCTAGTGAAGGTCTAAGTGAAAACTTGTGGAAATTATAAGCAATTGTGCAAAGGAGGTGTGTATGAGAAATAATGCTTTTGGAGTGGTGGTAATGTTTGTGAGACAACACTTTGGTTAGTTGAGGTAGTAGGCATGATATACCACTTAGAAATCTAAGAAAAATGTTATAAGTGCTAGGAATTGTTGTAAGGAATTGAGTAACCAGTTAGATGATTTAGGAAAGTTTAGTGCTTGTTTTAAGGTGTTTAAACATGTAGGAAACATGTGGAAAGTTTATGGAATGATTAGGTAAGGTTTAAGGTTGGTTTAGGGGTTGAAAAATGATGTTTTGACAAGTTAATAACATGGTCCGGGACCTAGCCCTTGTATAGGTACCCGGACCACCACTTAAAAAGAGCCGAGAGTGAAGTTTGAAGTGGTCCGGGTCCTTAGTCCAGGACCAAGACCCGGACCAAGGGTAAAATAAGGCCGAGAGTACATTCTACAAGTGGTCCGGGACCTTGGGTCCGGACCAAGTCCCGGACCAGGTCAAAAGTGTTGCAAAATCTGTTTTAAAGGCTTCTAATCATGGGGAATTGAATGGTAATGGTTTTAGGTGATGTTTAGGCCTTGTTGGTGGCATATAAAGGCCTTAAAATGTGTAAACAAGTGTTGGGTTTGATGTGAGAGTTTAAACTTAATATCACAAGAGTAAGTTAAGTGTAATTGAATGACGGGGTAAACTATGGGCGCTTTAAACGTTAAGCAAACATGTTACCCCAATATTAATAAGTAATTGTAATGTTATCAGTTGTTCGAGAATTGCTCGAGGAACATAAGTGGACGTGATAGAGTGGACTCCGGTGACAGGTATGGTTTTCTTGCAACCTGTGTCCTACCGGATTACACCGGCTGTGTATGCCAATGTGTTTTTTTTTTCCTGTTTGCCACGTTGTAAGATTAAACATGTAATGAGTTTACAGTAATTCATTTATGTGGCGTGTACAACTCCGATACCATTTAACCTCGGAAGTGTTAACCTTAGTTAACTGAGTCTAGGATCACATGAGAGTTCGGTATTCGGAGTAAACGACCCGAACCATGGGACGTACTAACCACGGCTATGCGTGTGTTAATTGTGTGATATGCGTATGTGAATGTAAGGATCTCCCTTGTGTTTAACCCAGTTGTAACCGTATGGTGTGTAGTTATGATAGACTCCATAGTGCGGTTCTAACTAATATCTAAAGTAAGTATGAACTAACAGTGGTGAGGAATCCGGTTTGGCCGGGCGCGTTGTTTGGGAGAGGGTATCCTTCTTAGCTTTACCCTTCTCTTTGTTATGGTTGTTTCCCTCACGGGTTATGATCTCCCATTAGCTTATTCCAAAGCTTAGCTATTCTGACTTATGATCGGTTTAGGGGGAACATGTGTTTGTGTGGTGTGTTCGGGCCTCCAAACCCGAACCATCTTAACTTAAGTTACTCGTCCGACTATTAGGACGGTAATGAGTGTTGTTGTTATTGTATAACGAGCTTACCATGAGAGTGACACCATTCTCTAGGCTCACCAGTGAATTAACTATGTTTGGGTTGGTTCCTAAGAGGACCGTTCCCGTTATGTTATGTGATGTTGTTGTAATGCAATTCCTATTGCGATGTTTCCATGTGCACGTCGAAACGTGAAAAGTGTTGTTATGTTTGTTATGTGAGGAATTATATGGTGTAATATATGGAGTGTGTGGATCATGGAAATGAATCCCAGTTTGTGATAAGAGGCGTTTAAGGATAACCCGACTTAAGGGTAAGTGTCGTCTATTAAGGAAGTAGCTCCATTAGAGGAGGAACACTCTAGGGATAATGAATACCATGAGTGACTTATCAAGTAAGGATGTATTATCCGTTTGTCGAGCTCATTGAGGCAAAATGTTATGTGTTGTGTGTTTACAGTTGCATGCATGATTTAAATATAATCAATCGCATGCTAAGATGACAATTAGTTGTGCGTGGCCCGGTAGCATGTGGGTGCGGGATTACCATACCAGCAAAGGTGCTGAGCCCCTTGGGGGCCACCCTTTCTCTTCTTTTTCCTATTTCAGGTTCAAGGAGCTGGAAGCCGTTCGAGAGTAGGACGGGTAGTCATTGTACATGGGTAATCGTTTAAGTTGTATATGTACAGTAGGTGTAGTAAGACCGAAACTGTTATCGGCATCAATTTGTAAATACTCGGTACAATTGGAAGGTATGTGTATGTTGTTGTTGTTGTTAATGGAAAGGGTCAGTAATGTGTAGTCGCTCGGGAATCTAGTCCATCAGACCGGTACAATGTTTATGTAATAGCCTTGTTAGCCACGTGGGTGGTTAACGGCGTGTAACACCAACGAGTTAAGTTATGTGATGAGGTGTGTATTCCGCTGCAGATTGTTGTTATGTGTTTGTTGTTGGATGGGGTGTTACACCATACCGGCTTGAACTTCAGGATCATGACTATGATCGGTTCCACCGGAGGAATGACTTTACAGGTATGGAATATGACTTTGGAGTTTCTGGTACGCTAAGATTTCCCCACTAACACATATTGTAACGACAGGAACTAGCTGATAATGCAAATGACTGTTAGACCACCATTGCTTATCAGAATTCTTGTGCTAGGCAAGAGGAGGAATGATAATGGAGGAGGAAATGGAAGAGGACCCTCTCTGAATCATGAAAAGAGGGGAAAATTTTTCAAGGGAGGGAATGAGAAAGTCATCATTTCTTCTCATGCTGATGCCAATCCTCTTCGCTACGAGCCACCTAGGGGTGAGAAAAGTTAGAATCTACAATGTGGTTACATTTTACTATCACGTTACTAACCTTGAACTGAAACAGGAAACAAACCTGTAAGAAGGTACTTCTGCAGGAAGTGCGAGCAGGACCACCTAGGCAAGGAGCTTGACGGAACCCTGGCGACTTGTCACTATTGCGGCAGGAAGGGGCACAGATCCTTCGAATGCTTCTCAAACCCGGATTCTAGGAACTATAAGCCACGCACCGGGTCAGCGACTAGAGCCCCAGCTACTAATACTAATGGAGGAGGAGGTAGAGGTGGCACAGGAGGTGTGGGACCATCTACCAACCGCCCTGCCCAGAACTATTCACAGAGGCCGGGACAGAACTACCCTCAAAGGCCGGGCAAAGCACCGACTCTCAGCCTGGTGGACCATGTCGAGGCAGCAAGTGATGACCCGAGTTCACCTGGTGAGGACTACTTCCCTAGCAAAGAAGCTTAGATTTTACTTTCTTTACATTCCACTAGCTAGTTTTCCTTCTCAATGTAAAAGGGATGAACTATAAATCCCTCTTTTGTTGCACACCTTTCATTGCCAGTTGTGAACCTCATCTTAAACTGCTTAATAATAATCATTGTTTTATTCAGCTTTCAATATTTGCTTTCCTATATTGCCTATTTCCACACCCACCATCCCCTTTGAAGCCAAACCACACCCACCAGAGAAGTGTGAGATATTGAGACCCGAGATGATCTTACTACAAGAGTACCTGACCCCACCAGTCCAATATGCCTTGATCCTCAAGATCAGGGAGTTAGGTGTAAAAGGAGGAAACTCTTACACCCCTTCTTTCAAGAACGGTTCAACCATGAAGGTGAAGATCATGTGCCTAGGTAAGAAATGGAACCACACCACCAAGAGCTATGAAGAGGTGGAGGTGCCACCAATCCCGGGAGAGTTGCAGACCATCATTGGAGCTGCAGTTAAGGCGGTACAAGAATTGGAGGATGAGCCCGTCCCAGACCTAACCTCAGACGTGTGCATCATCAACTTCTATGGAAAAGAAGGTAAGCTAGGGATGCATCAGGACAAGGACGAATCCCTAGAGTCCATCACCAGAGGAGTTCGAGTGGTGTCCATATCACTTGGAGACGACGCGGAGTTCCTATTTGGTGACCAGAGGAGGATGGACCTTGCTACCAAGATCCTCCTGAAGTCAGGAGATGTGCTAATATTTGGAGGAGCGGCTAGACTTATCTACCATGGGGTGAAGAGGATCAAGCCCAACACAGCACCCACACCCATCGTCAACCAAACCCACATGAAACCTGGCCGTTTAAACCTAACCTTTAGACAGACCTAGCCATGTATTTTACAATTTCAGCATTGCAATCTTTAAGTTGCTCATGAAGCTTTCAATAAGAATGGAAATTCTAAGAATTTTATTGCTTCGTTGTAGGGGTTGGAAACTCAGGGATCAGGTTGAATGTGTTGAACCAGGCTCAAGCAAAGAGCAATGGAATGGTCATCACAAGTATAACAATTAACCCTGATTAGCTACCTTGGAAAAGTTTCCTATAGAAATCTTAAAATATACTCTATAATTTCAGACACGTTCTTAATTAATGGAGCGGAGGCCACCATTATGTTTGATTCTGGAGCATCCCATTCCTTTATATCCCAAGCATTTAATGCTAAGATAGATGCCCCTACAGAGGATATCCATGACTGCTCAGTCTTGTTGCCATCCAGAGAGTTGATCAAGTGCAGCAAACAATGCAAGAATCTGAGCATACACATCAAGGGAGCAGACTTCCTTATTGATGCCATTGTCTTCCTTGACATGGGATTCGACATAATTGTGGGCATGGACACGCTACAGCGGTACAAAGGTAGACTACACTGTGCAGAGCATCGTCTTCTCTTAAAGTCAACCACAGGGATCACAGTATCATACCGAATGCAGCCCAAACAGCCGACTGTGAAGGTTATATCGGCGTTCTCACTAATGAATGAGGTGTCCAAGGGCGCTACCACCTATTACTGTTATTGCCAGGATCTGAGGTTGGATCCAAAGTTCAGGAGCGACGTTCCCATTGTGTTGGAGTATCCTAACGTTTTTCCAGAGGAGCTACCTGTACTACCACCGCTGAGAGAGGTTGAATTCAACATTGAACTCATCCCTGGTACAGGACCGACTGCCAAGGCTCCCTACCGAATGGGCCCTGCAGAGATGGTTGAATTGAAGAAACAACTACAGGAGCTACTAGATAAGGGTTTCATCAGACCCAGTGTCTCACCTTGGGGCGCTCCAGTGCTGTTCTTCAAGAAGAAGGACGGAAGCATGAGACTCTGTATCGACTACAGGGAGCTGAACAACGTCACGATCAAGAACAAGTACCCACTGCCTAGGATCGATGACCTATTTGACCAGTTGAGAGGAGCAAAAGTGTTCTACAAGATTGATCTGCGTTCCGGATATCATCAGATTGCAGTAGCTGAATCAGATATAGAGAATACAACATTCTAGACCAGATACGGCCACTATGAGTTCACAGTGATGCCGTTTGGACTGACCAATGCACCAGCGAGATTCATGGACCTGATGCAGAGAGTCTTCCAAGCCCAGTTAGACAAGTCAGTGGTCGTATTCATAGACGACATCTTGATCTTCTCCAGGAGCAGAGAGGAATATGAGCAGCATTTGAGGACAGTCTTAGAGACTCTGAGAGAGAACAAACTTTATGCCAAATTCAGCAAGTGTGAATTCTGGCTGGACAAGGTGCAATTCCTTGGTCATGTGATCTCAGCTGAGGGAGTGTTAGTAGACCCAGCAAAGATTGAGGCGGTGAAGAGCTGGCACAGACCCCACACAGTGACAGAGATTCAGAGCTTCCTTGGGTTGGTTGGCTACTATAGACGCTTTGTGAAGGATTTCTCTAGGCTAGCCAAGCCCTTAACCTCTCTGATGAAAAAGGATGGCCCGTTTGTATGGACAGAGGCTTGTGAGGTCTCCTTTCAGGCGCTGAAGGACGCCTTGACCACTACTCCAGTATTAATAATCCTTGAAGAGAACGAGGGATACGAGGTGTATTGTGATGCTTCAGGCAAAGGGATCGGTGGGGTATTGATGCAGAATGACAGAGTTGTAGAGTACGCTTCTCGACATCTGAAGAAGCACGAAGAAAATTATCCCACAAAGGACCTTGAGCTCCTCACCATAGTCTTCGCCTTGAAGATCTGGTGACACAATCTGTATGGAGCCACAATCCGGATTATGACAAACCATAAGAGTCTGAAATACATATGGACCCAGAAGGAGCTGAACCTGAGACAACGACGATGGGTAGAGCTACTAGCCGATTACGACATCAACCTCTAGTACACTGAAGGTAAAGGGAATGTCGTGGAAGACGCCCTGAGTAGAAGAGCACATTCACTCCTTGCTCTGATAGAGATGACCACGATAGTTGAGGAGGTATATGCAACCCAGGACAGTGATGTATACCTACAGGGCATCAAACAGAAGTTAGCAAACGGTTTGACTAATGGTCTGAAGTATGATTACGAGCTAGACAGCGAGGGACATCTTCGAGTTAGAGGCAGACTTTGCGTTCCCCAGGATGCGACAGATATTCAGACCCGGATACTCTCTGAAGCTCATTCCTCTACATTGTCAGTACACCCAAGAGCCACCAAGATGTACAAGGATTTGAAGCAGTTATTCTGGTGGAGCGGGATGAAGAGGGATGTTGCAGATTTTGTCTCCCGATGCCTCACCTGTCAGAAGGTGAAGTTTGAGCATCGTCGACCAGGAGGTCAGATTCAGTCACTACCAGTACCGTGCTGGAAGTTTGACGACATCAGCATGGATTTTGTGGTTGGTCTCCCTCCAGCTAGAGGTGGACTGAATGCTATATGGGTGATAGTCGATAGGTTGACCAAGACAGCCAGGTTCATACCTATCAAGGACACATGGAAGGTGCCCAAACTAGCTGAGGTGTTCACCACAGAGCACATCCGGTACCATGGGGTACCGAAGACGATTGTCTCCGATCGTGACACTTGTTTCCTCAACAGGTTTTGGCGACAGGTACAGGAGGCGTTTGGTACTCAGCTACGCCTTAGCACAGCCTTCCACCCTCAGACTGATAGGCAGACCGAGAGGATGATTCAGACGCTAGAAGATATGTTGAGAGCGGTCGCTATGGACTATCAGGGGAGTTGGGTAGAGCGTCTACACCGGGTAGAGTTCTCCTATAACAACTCCTATCACTCGTCTATCGGCATGGCACCGTTCCAGGCTCTATATGGCAGACCGTGCCAGACTCCTTTATCATGGACTAACCCTACTGAAGCAGTCTTGATTGGGCCAGAGTACATTCAGACACTGCAGGATGACGTCAGAGTTATTCAACAGCACATGAGGGCAGCGCAGTCTAGGCAGAAATCTTACGGGGATCAGCGTACCAGAGAGCTCGAGTTTCAGATCAGTGACATGGTCTTCCTACGAGTGTCTCCGATGAGAGGCATCTTCAGATTTAGGATGAGAGGGAATCTAAGCCCTAAGTATGTCGGTCCGGACAGGATTACGGAGCGAGTGGGCCCAACAACATACAGACCAGATCTTCCAGCGAAGTTGGGGAAGGTACATGACGTATTTCATGTATCTCAGCTGAAAAGGTATGTACTTGACCCTTCTCACGTGCTACATCCAGAGAGATTGAAGATTGAGCCTACACTGAGGTATGAGGAGACTCCTATCCAGATCTTGGACACGAAGGTCCGAGAAACGAGGGGCAGATCAGTCAAGCTAGTGAAAGTTCTTTGGGAGCATCATGGGGTTGAGGAAGCTAGTTGGGAGACTGAGGACTCCATGAGAGTGAAGTACACACACCTATTCACATGATATTTCCTTACATCCCTTCCTTCTATGGGTTCTCGTTAGTAGCGGTACGAGGGCGTACCTTAGATCTTTTAGGGGGGGGTAGTGCATACTCTTTCTTCGTCACCTCATCCAGATTATGCCCTGTGTTTTATTAGTAGAGTGATGGAGAGGTGTATGTATGTACTTGATTTATAATGTACTCGATTTATACATTGTGTGATTCTTGATTTCTATCTATGACATATCCTGGTTGGTTTGATTTGAGAAATCTTGAGTGGAATTTGGAAATGGAAATGGATGGAAATAAAGGATTGGATTAATTATTATTGGATGGACATCTTGGAATTCTTGCCAGCACATCTGAAACGGTGTGAGTAGTTATTAGTTGATTTTAAACTTCGAGGCGAAGTTTTCTTTTAAGGGGGTAGACTGAAATACCCCATAAATTAATCTAAATTTATTTAGGGGATTTCTTTTATTAAACCCCAAATAATCTATTAAATACTAAATTATTATATTATTATAAAGTATTATGAATAAAATAATAAGATTTATAAGTCAATAAATGTTGGGAAAATTTTGAGACACTCCAATTATGTTATAAAGATTTTAGAAATATTTGGAGCATTGATTTGAATCACAAAAGTCAATATAAAATCATAGAAACCTTAAAGCTTCTTAAGCCTTGCTAGGGTTGACTTTTTGAGAATGGTCAAACCAACCCATGAAACCTATATCAATAAAAAGATCTATTATGGAAAACCAAGAAGATTGATAATAAGAACGTTAAAAACGGATCAACCTAGCCAAAGTTATGATATAATGAAGTTTAGAGCCAAAATTTTGAAAGTTGCTGACGTGGCTAGGGCTCCCTGACTCAGCCACGTGTGCCTTGGGAGTCGTGCCACGCCAGATTGCCAGATTTCCCCAAAAATCGGCTAAGTCTTCTCAGCCACTTCCAGATCGTTGCCTCATTTTCAGACCTCAATTTCTCAGCCACCACTTCGAATTTTTGAACGCCGTTTTCTTCATTTTATTCTCCTACAAATATACTTTCTAAACATACTCACACTTGACCAAATTCCTCCTATATTCATCACAAAATTGATCTGAAGTTTCCTCCCCGAGAATCTGCAACCAAGAATTTCCAGAAACCCATTTGTTAAGGTAAATTTCGTCCTAGCATATCTTCTTCATCCGTGAATGAAAATTTGCGTTCTATAGCTTATTTTCAAGATCTTTAACTCCTATACAATTTTCCTTTTAACAACCAAGGCTGATTCTCAATCGGGTGGAAGATCGAGGCGTCTAAAGTTCCCAACTCGATCACGGCAGTGTTCTTGTCCAGATTTTTCCAGAAAATTGATTAGGTAAACCCAGATCTTGTGAGATCTGTAACTTTCTCTCTAATCCATCAATTTCAATAATTCTTCCACTCATTTTTAGAGTTACATGTCTAGTTTAAATTGTGATAGATCTCGTGGATCAAGTCACTCTCAATTGGAACGAGTTGATCTATGAATTTGCCTACCTGAACTTCACATAAAATCATAACTTTTCCAGAAAAACGCAAGGTATAAACCCGAAACTTTCGACTTAGATTTCTTCGTGTGTATTACGTATTAGATCAAGAAGAAGTTTCTATCACATTATAGAGCTATATTTCCTCTTTCGATTAAGCCCAAACACATGATCTAACTCGATCTATACTGTACTGAACTTATAGATCTGCAAAGTCGGACCCTCAACCACTTGTAAAGTCGAAGGTTTCCATAAAAATCGAATTCGATTTTCCATGCTGGCACATCTCCGGTACGATCCCGACCAATTACACTGATAATGTTATTCGTTTTTGCATTCTCGAACTTAACCAACTATTAATTTGACACATTAGACACTAATTGAGAGAATTTGTTGAAATTCAAAACGAAACCGGGTCTAAACCCTAGTCGAATTACCCATAATTGATTTTCCAGCGCCTTGAATTATAGCTAACGAAATTGGTACCATTGGATTCGTCGTTCAATTTCGAGTCTAATGAAACAAAAATCAATGGATTTTGTCCTGTGGATTGACATAATCGATCGAATCCACTCCCACTCTAACGTTTGGGGATTTTTTTGATGACCTGCGTGTTTTGGGTCGTCCGATCGTAAGTTATAAGGATGGACGGCCAATATTAAAACGGGGAAGTTAATGAAGTTTTAAGTCAGAATAATTACAGGAAAATACCCTAACATGCTAGATTAGTTAAATGACCTTCCCTAATGTATTTTGACACGTAATTTTAACCATAGATTCCTTATAAATCTAGTTTATTTTCATGTAATTTAATATGGGTTTTGAGTTTTAAAACGTAAGTTATAATTTTTGAAAGTTTCTGAGTATTATGGATTTATTTAGATAATTAACAATGAGATTTTTATGAAATGAAAATTTTATAATACATCTAAAATATCATAATTACTATATATTAAATTTGAGAATTTTTAGGCGAGTGGAAATAGGTCTAAAAATTGTAATTCTGAAGTTTTCATGAGTTACCTTATGATATGTGGTTTTAATGTAAAAAATTAAAGTATCAAGACTATTTGTTCCACCAACGTAAGAGATGTTCAAAGATGTTGTCCAAGATGGGGATCAAGACTAAGGGAGACAAGCTCGTGGACACTCAGATGCCCACCAAGAGCAATGACTCAAGGTCAGAGCCTCGACCAACTGCAAGAGCATCGGTATTCAAGAGGAAGAGAAGTCTCTCACCGGTCCACGACAGGCAGGGGACCAATCTGGATACTTCAGATCGGGAAGTTCTACAGAGTGTGAGAGTTACTCTCACTACTATGCATGCCGTCTCCAGAGAACCAAGTGTTCATCGCATGGTTCAAGGAGCTATAGACTTCATAGACTTCCACTTCCACCTCTAGCTTGAGTATTATTTGTCTCTTAGAGACATGAGTGACGACCGTGAGAAAAACTAGTTTTAAGTTAGATTTTTTTTCTTCATCAATGTTTTGCTGTCATTGACTATCTGTTTCCAAGTCAATCTTTTGATATGAATGAGAATGCAACTGTTACTTTGTCGACTTGAATGATCAACTTTGTTTAAGAAATAATTTATTGCATTGACTACATCTTCCATAGTTAAATTTGCAATGATCAGAGATATTTAGTCCCATCCATTCCACTAATCCTATCTCTAAACTTGACACCTAAAAAGCCTACAAACATAGCCCACAAGACGTAGCACCTCATTTATTGCAACTCACCGAGCAGTCGTCGAGCATATCTTCAAATGTTTACAAATACTTGCTCAGTTCATTTACCACTCACGATCATCACTTCACATCTTACAAAAGGGCACAAACTCCACAAAGCTCCTATAGCTCAAATGAGAAAACAGTCCATTCCTATTCGTAAATTCATGTTTACAAAACATCTAAAGAAATACGTCGCTCAAAGCTATGTCCAACCAAACTCCGACTCATTCACAGCTTGGTTTAGAACCTCGAGTGGTACTCCATCTCAGTCTCAAACTCCTCACTGCATGAAGTTCACAGTAGATTCTGAAGAGTCAGACCTCTCCACCACAACTGAATCACCTTTGTTCAAAGCTTTTTCCAAGGATTGATATGCTGTTATTTTATGTATATTTTACTGTTGAAACCCCTCGTCTTTATTACCATTTCTCTATGATATTTATTTAATTGAAGTCCATTCCTAAATATAACAGAAACAGTCAGGGAATAAGTTATTTTGAAGTTTAAATGACTTAGGATGGATTTATGGGGAATTTGGTATTTTACGGAGGTAGATAAATAAATTAAACTACTGACAATGAATTCCTATTTATATGCAGGTAACTCCAAAGGTTTCCAAGAATTTGAGATGTTAAAGTCTTCATTTACTTCGAGAAACTGAAGGGAATTAAAAATATTCATTAATGAGCTAAGTGAAGAGCCTTGAATTTAACTTATAAATATGGAAGACTTTTGCAGAGAAAAATCATCCACTCATCCACAATTCACATTCACATCCTTCCTATCATATTTTTCACACGCCGCAAGAAGACTCACACAGAGGAAGCTTGGGCAAGAGAACTCCATCACCACCTTCATCTCCATCTTTCAACCTCCAGCCTTGCAAATTTCAGATCTGGACAGAAGAGTAGATTCGGGTGTTCTCTATATACTTTAGATGAATTCTCAATTCTTTTCTTCTGTATCTCTGCAAATATGTCTGGCGAGGTAGGAATCACTTTGGGGGATGGTTGTTTGTAACTAGAGATGATTTAGCAACGTATTTTTGCAGTTACTGTTCGAGATTTTATGGATTGTTTTGGATTAAAAAATATTCTTTGCGCTTCTCAATTAATCTCATGAATTATTTGGGTTGTTTTACGAATCTTTTTACAAACTGATCGGTGAGTAATAAGAGGGTCAAATTAATCCAAAAAATCTGTGGAAAACTAAATTGGATAGATTATATTTTCTTTCAGCTGCTAATAATTCTTTACGCCTAATCCACCTATATGTGTTTTGCTTGTTTCTGGATTAGAACTTGCATGTTCTGATAGGTGAGCTTTTCAGAAACTAGGATTTAGTGCAGAAAGAAATTTAAAGAATTAGCCAATCCAAATCTCGAGACAAACTATAGAAATTGCTATCTATCTAGAAAAAAACAACCTAAACCCAGAGTCCGCTCATCTATATAAATTTCATCACCTTTTATTTAATTGGTATTTTATTCCTTTGCTTTATTTTATTTTAATTTTCTAAAACAACCAACAAAAACCCTCTTGATTTCCTGTTGCTTTTAGGACTAGACTTATTTTCTTTCGAGTCCCACGGTTCGATTCCCGGTTGCTTTGCTATTTCCCACATTACCAGCGGGATTTTTGCAACCCGAAGGCGTTTGATTTATTAATTTCTAGATTAATTTTTTAGCTTTTAGTATATCAAATTTCTTGTTTGCAGAATGGCGCCGTTGCCGGGGACTTGACATTTATCTAGTCCTTAACTTTGGTGGTCAATTATTTTGTTTTGTTTTGTTTTATTTTATCTCTTAGTTTAATTTTATTTTTAGTTATTTTGCTATTTTGCATTTACTACTTTTCTCTTAATTATTTTTCATTTTATCTTATTTTATTTTAATTTAGTCTATTTACTTTTAGTTTATTTTGTTTTTTTAGCTGTAACACCCCAACCGCTAATTCCTTCTTCATCCTCTAATCATGCTCATAATTACCAGATTCGCAGCGGAATACTTGCTTACTTTTACTTACTCCCGGCGGGTGATACAATGCCGCTAGCCATCCAAGGCCAACAGGCTACTACTACTTACAGTATCGGTCTGACAATTAGAATAAACCAAACATACTACTACTTACTTTACAATGCCAAATACTTACTTACAATTGATTACCGAGTATCCAAGTTATACGAATTACATTCCGGCGTTACTTCCCAAAAATTGAGAGTTTATACATCCTCTCCTTACTGCCTAATCATAGATTCATATCCAAAAATGGGTGTACCACATGGTACACCGGCTACTCAAAATTGGCCTTAGCCGTGTACAACTCGGTACACTATCCACATCTACTAACTATCCCAAAAAGAATCACATGCTGCCCTTACTCTACCTTCACGCCTCGCGGGTACCTGTGGAGTAAAACTTCCCCCTAGGGGGTCAGCTTACGCTGTATATATAACCGCATACCCCGCGTACTAGCGGGTACGCCAACTAATTGGTCGAGTACATGCGGTTCGTTTCATTCATACATCATACATGCTTTATACAATCAATACTCATTTTCACAAGGCATACATACATTCAATAATACAATACGTACAAGGAAACAACTCAAGTCAAACGTTATACTTACCGAATACTCACCGCATTACGGAGATACAATTCTCCAGTACTAAAGGTCTTGTTAGCCTCATTACACCCCGGGTTACGGCGTGTTCATACTCTTTTACTCTATTTACTCCGGGTCAATACTTACAATAGTCGAGACCAATACAATACAATACTTACTTCTTACATACTTTACTTCTTCAGTTTAAGTCGGATTACCTCCGGTGAAATACCCCAAACCTTAATATGTTAGTTAAATATATAATTATCATATTCTAAGGCTTACTTTAGTCATTAGAAACATGTGGGAAAAATTCCCGAAGGAAACGGATCCAAATAGTGGGTTAAAAATGAAAACGGGCTTTAAAGCACGTTTTTCGAGGAACCCGGGAAATGTAATTTTAAACGGGTTAAATGGACTAATAAAAATTTATAGTCAACCATATGGCTATAATTAAATATTAGTCAAGGTCTAGGACCAAAAAAAAAAAAAAAATAAACAAAAATCCGGAAACCGGACCCGGACTGTTAAAACTGACAGTTCGGGAACTAACGGGTGTTATCTGCTAAATGACCAAATGCCACTCTCTCACATTGTAAAATAAAAATCAAATATTCCCTCTCTCTCTTGTGTCTCACGGTTTTGCTCTCCCCCTCTCTCTTCTCTACTTTATTAATTCTACTTATTTACTAAAATACAAAACAATAAAATACTACCTACTTTATTTCCTCTCTCACACTCTCTCTCTTCCCCTCATTCTCTTCACTCACGATTCTTTTCCCTCACCCAGCTCTCTCTCTTTGTTTTTGCTCCTCTAATGGCGATTTCACAAAGCCAAAGAAGCCCCAACTTCAATCTCTTGTAACTCCTTCATCTTAGCTCCAAATTCGAAAATTCTTTCACCAAAATACTCCTCTCATCTGGGGGATCATTTTGTACCTTTCGAAATCTCAAAACACCATACTTCATCTCCATGGGTATATCTCATTTTGAAGAAGAAGCTTCACATTCTTGAAGCCATCAGCCCCTTGTTGTTCTAAGGTAAGAAAGAACTCAAAAATCCATTCATCTTTCCATGTCACATGGTGGCCGATTTTGGTGAGTACTAAACACCATTATTTTCTCTCCATTTAGCTTGTTCAATCTTTTGAAGTGTTGGAGCTAGCCCAAATTCCATTACCAAAAACTTCATTTTGAAGTAGAAGGTAATTCCCTCCTATGATTCAAATAATTATTCTAGGGTTAATGGGATTGTATTCATGAACCCTAAATACTCATTGTTATTATCTTGGCATGGTCATTAGTGTGACAATAAATCCCGTTGGAAATCGGTTGAAGAACAAGAAGTGAGGAAGAGAGAAAGTTGAAAGAAAACCCAAGGTAAACAACTTACCTTATGTTGTGTGGTGTTTTAAGAGATTGTGTTTTATGTTTGTACGAATATATATATGCTCAGTGAAATGCAGGTGTTGCTAATAATATGAGGAAATTCAGTGTTTAAAATTATTGTTGTTTAAGGGCCTAAGAGCAAGCTTTTAAGGTTTATGAATATTGAGAGCTGTTATGGTTTAAATGGTGAGTTGTAAGTGTGTTTTGGTGCCTTGGATGAATTGATGGTTGAAGTGTTTCAATGGGTTAAAAGATAAGTGGGAACATGTAAAAATTGTGGGGAGATCATGTCAAAATTGGTGTAGAAATGTAATGGTTCAAATACATTTCTAGGTGGGAACAAACTAGTGAACTACAAGTGTTTTGAAAGAATATTTAAGGAGTTTTTGGAGGTCATTAAGATGTGTTTGAAGTGTCCAAATGAGGTTAGAACATATTAGGATATATGAGGAAAAGTTTGGAGTTGAAAGAACAAATTAAGAGGAAAGTCTGTAGTGGACCGACCCAGGGTCCGACCCAGTTCTGGGTCGGTCTCGGACCACGTTAAGCCAGCCGGAAAGTCTCGGCAATGGACCGACCCAGAGGGCTTTGGGTCGGTCGGCTTAGCTTTGGGTCGGTCGGGCAAAAATTTAACGAAGGAAAAGTTTCGGCAAAGGACCGACCCAGATGGTTGGGTCGGACCTGGGTCGGTCGGAGAATTTCCAAAGGGCGAAAAGTTTCGGCAATGGACCGACCCATAAGGTTGGGTCGGTCGGTGGGTCGGTCGACCCTTAACAAAAAAAAAAAAAAAAAAAAAAAAGAAATTTTAATTTCTAAGAATGTTACTTGGTATTAAGGTGTGCCATTAGTAGGGTAGTGATGATTAGGACCCTAAGTACTTAAGTAATTAAGTTAAGATTAAGTACAAACCTTAATGTTTAAAGTTAAGGTTATAAGGTTATATAAGACATAGTAGGAGTGTAATAATGACATTTTAAAAGGGTGAGAAGTTAAAACAAAATGTGGAATTGAGATAACTAGAGGTGCGAAGTAGTTAATGTTAATAAAGACCTTGTACATTAATTAACCAACGTTACCAATGATGTATAGGAGTGGCATACGGGGGAAATCAATCGGAGCAAAGACCAAGGTATGGTTTTCTTGCAGTCCGTTGCCTACCGGTTTACACCCGGCTTGTGTGCTGTTTGTGTTTTGCGTGTTTACAACCTTGTAAGATTAAATCATGAAACGAGTTTACAGTCCTTACTATCATTGTAACGTGTGTACACCGATACCGGTAACCTCGAAGGCGTGCTAACTATTGATTAACCAAAGCTAGGAAGTGCATGAGAACGGTATCCGGTAATAACGTCCCTCAACCTAAGGAACGTTCTAACCCGGCTATGTGTGTTTGGTTGTGATGTGTATTGATGGATTGTACCTTACTTCCCTTGCTTGTCTAACTGGACTTAAACACTTACTTGTGTGAGATCATGTTAAGCTCCCATTGTGGGACTTCTAACGAGTGCTAACCGGGGAGTGAGGAATCCGGTCGTTCCGGTCACGCGTGTATGTATGGGTGTCGACATCTGAATCAGATTCGGCTCTCTCCTTATGTTAGGGTAGTCTTCCTTTTATGGGGAATTCGACCTCCCATAGCTTAGCCAAAGCTACCTACCTGACTTCCACTCGGGCTAGGGGGAAATTATGTGTTGATGTGTTCGGGTCACTACGCTCGTCTCATCTCTCAAGTTAAAGTTATTCATCCGTCTAACAAAACAGTAATGTGATTTGTGTTAAGCTTAACATGAGGATGAAGACATCCTCTAGGCTTACAAGTTGACTAACCATGTTGGTTGTTACTTAAGGTGAACTGTTTTCACTATGTATGTGTTGTTATTGTTCTGCAATAATTCCTGTTATATATATGTATGTTGTATGATAAAATCAACTCCATGTAATAACGACAATTAGTTGCGTGTATCCCGGTAGCCAGCGGGCTGCACGTTAACCATGCCAGCAAAAGGTTGCTGACCCCCTTTGGGGGCTATGTTTACTTGCAGGATGAGGATCGAGGAAGCAGAATGGCTTTAGGTCCTAGGATGTTGATATTTTGTTATTTTTGGATGTTGAACCCGAGTAGTGTTTGTACACTCGAGGTCGTTTGTTTGGTGGATGTAAAGCTAGATAGTGATTTTTGAACAGTTACACTCGGTATATTGTAATTCTTTTGGATAGTCATTTTTGGAAGGTTGTAAGTATGCTCGGGATTCGTGTAATCAGACCGATACATATTATGTAACAGCCTTGTTAGCCACGTGGGTGGCTAACGGCGTGTAACACCGCCTTTTTGGTATATGTTTAAGTAATGATTTCCGCTGCGATTATTGACTAAATGCTAAGGTTTTGGATGGGGTGTTACAAAAAGTGGTATCAGAGCGAAGTATCGCTCTGATTACCGACAACCGAGCCTAGGAATATACCGAGTTAGGAATTTAAACCTTGTCGTCCAAGGGACGTTATAAACATGTGGTTCGATAAGTTTGTAAGCACAATACTAATGTGCTCTCATGTATGTTCAGATGGCAGGACGACCGCGAGGACGAGGCCGGGGAGGGCCTGGTCCAAGTGACCCGGGGGATAACCCCACTGCCCAAATGATGGCCGAAGCGGTAGCGGCCGCCCTGGCACAAGTTGTGCCTCAGATAGTAGCTGCAGTGCAGCAAGGGCAGCAGACGCCCGTTGGTCAGGATCAGCCTGAACCACCACCACCACCTCAGCCACGCGAGACCAATTGGGTGAAAGCGTTGGCCGACTTGAGGCCCCCGTCTTTCAAAGGGGAGACCGACCCTTCTAAGCTAGAGGCGTACATCTCGGAGCTCGAGACCGCCTACGAGACCTTGGCTGTTCCTGCTGATGCCAAGGTCCGTCTTGCTGCGTATTATTTGAAGGGTTCGGCTAGGAACTGGTGGAAGCTTGTACGGGCCGAGAAAGTGGCCGACCCTGAGTTTGGTTGGGATCAGTACACGGCATTACTACGGGCAAGTACTACCCAGTGCATGTGCAAGAGGCAAAGCGCCTGGAGCTTGATAGTCTAAAGCAAGGAGACAAAATGACGGTGGACGACTACTACACCGCCTTCACCGACCTTGTGCATCTTCTACCCGACCTAGGTTACTCGAACCGGGTCTTGGTGAATCGCTTCTACAGCGGGTTGAGCCACCGCCTACGCTATGGCATGGGGCCAGCCGAGTACAATACCTTGCAGGTATTCTTCAATAATGTCTAAGTGTGAATAAGTTGTGTTATGTGGGAGTGTGTAAATGTGTTGCGGGTATGACTAACACCTTGAAACTCAGGAGTGCTATCATGCCGCTGCTAAGGTGGAAATCACCGTCCGTCTAAGGGACGAGGAAAATGCGCATAAGCGCAAGGTTTCGAGCGAGGGCCAAGGCTCGCAAGGGTACCAAGGAGGGAAGAAGAGGAAACCTTACCCTCAGCACCAAAAGGGCCAGCAGCAAGAAAGCAAGGGCCAAGCCCAGCCCACTACCACTGAGGAGCCACTGAAGCTCACTTATGCCTATGCGGCTAAGCCCTTACGCTCTCACCCGCCGAAGGGTAACTAGTTAATTTCGAATACCGAATTCAAGTATGTATTATCGTATTGTGAAGTATGTATTGATTGTGTGTTGTGATAGCAGCCAGTACGGGCTCTGGACCGGAGCGCCACTACTTCTGCAAGTGGTGCAAAGGTGACCACCCCGGTAAGGACTGCAAGGGGAATGATGTGCAGTGCCACTACTGCAAGAAGCTGGGGCACCGTGACTTTGAGTGCTACAGCAACCCCGATGGCAGAAACTACAGGCCTAGAGGGCAATGGAAGGGTAAGGCCACTGCTACCACTGAGGGCCCGAAATCTACATATCAGCCGTCCTAGGGCAAGGAATACTGATTCCCAGAAAGGGAAGGGGCCAGGAGCAGGCAAGGCTGCCTTGAATGTGGTGGACCGGTCAGAGGCACCAGGATCGTCTTCTAGACCAGGTACCCTTTAACTGTTGAGTAAGATAAGTGATTGCTTACCGCATTTTCATGCATGTGTGTTAGTGGGTCTAAATGAATAACCACATAAGTAATGAGTTGAAGTATAAAGTGAAATCACCTAAATTAAGAATTTCTAAACCTTAGGAACCTTCGATATTTGCTATCCATCCCCGCCCACACCGAACCCGGAGATACCACTATCGACATCGCCGACTACCCGACAGAACAGTGTCAAGTTATCCAACCAGGTATGATATTATTAAAGGGATACTTGACACCCGAAGCACAAATCCATATCATTCGACGATGCAACAGCTTGGAGCAGCACCTGGAGGGTTCTACACACCCGAATACCCAAGTGGAGCGAAAATGAACTTAAAAATGATGTGCATGGGTAAGGATTGGAACCCTTACACCAAGACATATCAAGACACACGAGCTGAGGATGGAGCTACCATACCGAGTATACCTGAGGAGTTCCTTGCGGTTGTTAATCACACCGTGGGAATTGCTCAGCAAGTTGAACCGGAACAAATTCCAAGTATCCAGGCAGATCTATGTATTGCAAATTTCTACCAAAAAGGTGGGAGGTTGGGTTTACACCAAGACAGGGACGAGTCACCCGAGTCTCTTAGTAAGGAGTACCCGTGGTGTCTTGGTCCATTGGTGACACCGCAGTGTTCATCTATGGCGAGCAGAAGCGTGCGGACCTCGCAAGGAAACTAGTATTGGAGTCTGGAGATGTATTAGTCATGGGTGGGCAGTCGAGGATGCTGTATCATGGTATCCAGAAGATCAAATTGAATACGGCACCTCCGACAATAATCAATGCCACACACATGAAACCTGGAAGATTGAACTTAACCTTTAGACAGTTCTGAAGTTATGTGTAACCATGTAAAGTGTGAAGCCAGTAGTATGTAAAAAATGTGATGCATTAAGTATGTTAAGTTGTCGAGCAGTGTAGCCAATGTAATACCATCATGGTGTAACGATGAGTCTATGAATAAAGCAGTGTTATTTCTTGAGTAAACCACCCGTGTTGTTACTATTATACTTATAAAGTTTTTGAAATAAATTAGGATGTGCACTCGGAACGGGAGGTATATTGAGTGTCTGCAATGAGGCAGAGGCCGGCAAGAGCGGCACTATCCTCACCGGTACCTTCCCAGTTAATGGCGTGGACGCCTCGGTCTTGTTCGACTCCGGAGCCTCACACACTTTTATCTCGCTATCTTTTGCGAAGAGGCTGGGGTTAGACGGTGAAGAGATGCAGGACTTTCTAGTCACTCTCCCTCGTCGAAAGAGCGGATCAGGTGTACCCGCTACCACCGAGATGTTGTTGTACGAATTAAGAATGAAGAATTCCCGATCGACTTGATAGAATTCGACGGGTTGGGTTTTGATGTGATTTTCGGGATGAACTGGTTGGAGCGGTACAAGGGCAGAATCCTATGTGCCGAGCACCGTCTGCTTCTTCGGAGTCCATCTGGGGTTACCATTTCATACCGCCAGAGGCCCAGGGAGCCTTCGACACAGATCATCTCCGCCATGGCCATGTATCATGAAATCAGAAGGAGGAATGATGTATACCTCTGCTATGTCCGGGACATAGAGAGAGACCCTGAGTTTAGCCCTGATGTGCCGGTTGTGTCGGAGTTTCCTGATGTCTTTCCTAAGGAGCTCCCAGGCATGCCGCCTACACGGGCAGTTGAGTTTGAGATAGACTTGGTACCGGGCACCGGACCTATAGCGAAGGCGCCTTACCGTATGGCTCCAGCTGAGATGACAGAGCTCAAGGAGCAGCTGCGAGACCTACTCGACAAGGGATTTATCCGCCCTAGCGTTTCACCATGGGGAGCACCAGTCCTTTTTGTGAAGAAAAAGGATGGTAGTCTCCGCCTTTGCATCGATTACAGAGAGCTGAATGCTGTGACGGTGAAGAACCGTTACCCATTGCCACGTATCGATGATTTATTTGATCAGCTGAGAGGTGCATCTGTATTCTCTAAGATCGATCTGCGATCGGGTTACCATCAGATTGCTATCAGGGACAGTGATATTGAGAAGACCGCCTTCCGTACCAGATATGGGCACTATGAATTTACGGTCATGCCGTTTGGGTTGTCTAATGCACCAGCAAAGTTTATGGACTTGATGAATCGTTTGTTTCGAGATCAGTTAGATAAGTCGGTGGTTGTCTTCATCGACGATATTCTCATTTATTCTAAGTCCCGGGTGGAGCATGAGGCTCACCTGAGGAGTGTGTTGCAGACGTTGAGAGAGAACCAGCTTTATGCGAAGTTCTCAAAGTGTGAATTTTGGTTAGACCAAGTCTCTTTTCTTGGTCATGTTATTTCTGAGGCCGGGATCGCTGTGGATCCGGCCAAGATTGATGCTGTGCGCACCTGGCCTAGACCGAAGACGGTTACCGACATCCGGAGCTTCCTCGGTCTGGCAGGTTATTATCGGAGGTTTGTAAAGAATTTTTCTAGTGTTTCGAAACCAATGACATCCTTAATGAAGAAGGATGCACCGTTTGATTGGACTGAGGATTGTGAGATCTCATTCCAGAAGCTCAAGGATGCTTTGACTTCTGCACCAATCCTTACTATACCAGAGGGTACTGATGGCTTCGAAGTGTACTGTGATGCATCAGGTAAAGGTATGGGCTGTGTTTTGATGCAACACGGGAAGGTCGTGGCTTACGCCTCCCGACAGTTGAAACGACATGAGGAAAATTATCCTACGCATGATTTGGAATTGGGTGCCATTGTCTTCGCTTTGAAGATATGGCGACACCATTTGTATGGAGTAAATGTGACGATTTATTCAGATCACAAGAGTTTGAAATACCTGTTCACTCAGAAGGAGTTGAACATGAGGCAAAGGAGATGGGTTGAGTTCCTTACCGATTACGATATCAACCTTCAGTACAAGGAAGGTAAAGCAAACATTGTAGCTGACGCATTGAGTCGCCGAGCACACTCTCTCCATTCGCTCATCTCTCACTCGAGCTTGGTTGAAGAGGTGCGGAGTGCTCAGATGTCAGATCAGTACATGCGAGAGATCAAACAGAAGCTTACTGATGGCACGTTCGAAAGTCAGAAGTACGATTTCCGACTTCATGATGATGGTTTGATCAGGCTGAATGGCCGACTCTGTATTCCACGAAGTAGCGCTGAGTTGAAGGAGCGCATATTGAGTGAATCACACTGTTCTTCTACTTCTATTCACCCCGGAGCTTCAAAAATGTACAAGGGTATGAAGAGATTTCTGGTGGACCGGTATGAAGAAAGATGTGACAGATTATGTTGTTAGGTCTCACTTGCCAGAAGGTCAAGTTTGAGCACCGTCGTCCGGGTGGCATGGTACAGCCAATGCCCGTTCCTGAATGGAAGTTCCATGATATTTCCATGGACTTCGTTGTTGGGCTTCCGCCTACTCGGGGAGGCTTGAATATGATATGGGTCGTTGTTGACCGACTGACCAAGGTGGCCCGATTCATTCCGATGAAGGACACCTGGAAAGTGGCGAAGCTAGCAGAGCTCTTCGACCGTGAGATAGTACGACATCATGGAGTACCGAAGACTATCGTGTCTGATAGGGATACTAGATTCCTCTCGAGGTACTGGAGAAGTACACGGGAAGCACTTGGTACCGAACTGAAGTTGAGTACGGCGTTTCACCCACAGACAGATGGTCAGAGTGAGCGCACCATACAGACGCTTGAGGATATGTTACGTGCATGTGCACTTGACTTTCAGACCAGCTGGATTGATAAGTTACATCTGATCGAGTTTAGCTACAACAACAGTTACCATGCATCGATCAAGATGTCTCCCTTCCAGGCCTTATACGGTAGACCATGCCGCACGCCATTATGCTGGGATGAGTCAAGTGAGACGGTCATTATAGGACCTGAGTACTTAGAGCAAGTACAAGCAGAAGTACGCCAGATTCGGGCAAATATGAAAGCAGCTCAAGATAGGCAGAAATCATATGCTGATGTGCGTCGACGTGACCTGGAGTTCGCTGTAGGCGATCAGGTATTTCTTATTAGAGTATCCCCCATGAAGGGAGTGTTTCGTTTTGGACCAGAAGGCAAGCTGAGCCCGACAATGTGGGCCTTATGTGGTGACGGAGCGGATAGGCCCGGTAGCTTACAGGCTTGATTTACCTGCTGAGCTGGGCAAGTACCATGTTTTCATGTATCCCAGTTGAAGAAATATATGTCTCATCCGTCTCATGTACTTTCAGCCCGAGAGGCTAACTTTAGAGCCGACCATGCGCGAGTCGTGGAGACTCCGTACAGATCCTGGACACTAAGACTCGAGACACTCGCCATAAAATCTGTAAGATTGGTGAAGGTCCTCTGGTCTAACCAGGAGGCGAGGAGGCCACTGGGAGATAGAGGAGAAGATGAGGGCGAAGTACCCGTCGTTGTTTACTTCTTAGTTTGTATGTTAGGGTACGGTGCGTACCCCCTTTTTAAGGGGGGTAGAGCCGTTCGTTATGTATGTACGGCATGTATCGGAATACATGTCTATGTCGTTATGTTATAGACCATTGAGTCTAAGATGTTATGTTATAGACCCTTGAGTCTAAGTGATGTTGTGTTAGCAGGACCTTGAGTCCGACGCGATGTAAGAATGTTTGTGTGTTGTATGGAATCGTTGTTTCAAAAGTAATCCCCGTGTTCTAATATTTAAGATACGTGGGAAGTGTGAACTTTGGGGACAAAGTTCTTTTAAGGGGGGTAGATTGAAATACCCCAAACCTTAATATGTTAGTTAAATAATAATTATCATATTCTAAGGCTTACTTTAGTCATTAGAAACATGTGGGAAAATTCCCGAAGGAAACGGATCCCAATAGTGGGTTACAAAATGAAAAACGGGCTTTAAAGCACGTTTTCGAGGGAACCCGGGAAATGTAATTTTAAAACGGGTTAAATGGACTAATAAAATTTATAGTCAACCATATGGCTATAATTAAATATTAGTCAAGTCTAGGACCAAAAAAAAAAATAAAAATAAACAAAAATCCGGAAACCGACCCGGACTGTAAAACTGACAGTTCGGGAACTACGGGTGTTATCTGCTAAATGACCAAATGCCACTCTCTCACATTGTAAAATAAAAATCAAATATTCCCTCTCTCTCTTGTGTCTCACGGTTGCTCTCCCCCTCTCCTTCTCTACTTTATAATCTCTTTTTTTACTAACTCAAAACAATAAAAATACTACCTACTTTATTTCTCTCTCACACTCCTCCTCTTCCCTCATTCTCTTCACTCACGATTCTTTTCCCCTCACCCAGCTCTCTCTCTTTGTTTTTGCTCCTCTAATGGGCGATTTCACAAAGCCAAAGAAGCCCCAACTTTCAATCTCTGTAACTCCTTCATCTTAGCTCCAAATCGAAAATTCTTTCACCAAAATACTCCTCTCATCTGGGGGATCATTTTGTACTTTTCGAAATCTCAAACACCATACTTCATCTCCATGGGTATATCTCATTTTGAAGAAGAAGCTCACTTCTTGAAGCCATCAGCCCTTGTTGTTCTAAGGTAAGAAAGAACTATCAAAAATCCATTCATCTTTCCATGTCACATGGTGGCCGATTTTGGTGAGTACTAAACACCATTATTTTCCTCCATTTAGCTTGTTCAATCTTTTGAAGTTTGGAGCTAGCCCAAAGTCCATTACCAAAAAACTTTCATTTTGAAGTAGAAGGTAATTCCCTCCTATGATGTTCAAATAATTATTCTAGGGTTAATGGGATTGTATTCATGAACCCTAAAGACTCATGTTATTATCTTGGCATGGTCATTAGTGTGACAATAATTCCGTTGGAAATCGGTTGAAGACAAGAAGTGAGGAAGAGAGAAAGTTGAAAGAAAACCCAAGTAAACAACTTACCTTATTTGTGTGGTGTTTTAAGAGATTGTGTTTTATGTTTGTACGAATATATATATGCTCAGTGAAATGCAGGTGTTGCTAATAATATGAGGAAATTCAGTGTTTAAAATTATTGTTGTTTAAGGGCCTAAGAGCCAAGCTTTAAGGTTTATGAATATTGAGAGCTGTTATGGTTTAAATGGTGAGTTGTAAGTGTGTTTTTGGTGCCTTGGATGAATTGATGGTTGAAGTGTTTCAATGGGTTAAAAGATAAGTGGGAGCATGTAAAAATGTTGGGGAGATCATGTCAAAATTGGTGTAGAAATGTAATGGTTCAAATACATTTCTAGGTGGGAACAAACTAGTGAACTACAAGTGTTTTGAAAGAATATTTAAGGAGTTTTTGGAGGTCATTAAGATGTGTTTGAAGTGTCCAAATGAGGTTAGAACATATTAGGATATATGAGGAAAAGTTTGGAGTTGAAAGAACAAATTAAGAGGAAAGTCTGTAGTGGACCGACCCAGGGTCCGACCCAGTTCTGGGTCGGTCGGACCACGTTAAGCCAGCCGGAAAGTCTCGGCAATGGACCGACCCAGAGGGCTTTGGGTCGGTCGGCTTAGCTTTGGGTCGGTCGGGACAAAATTTAACGAAGGAAAAGTTTCGGCAAAGGACCGACCCAGATGGTTGGGTCGGACCTGGGTCGGTCGGAGAATTTCCAAAGGGCGAAAAGTTTCGGCAATGGACCGACCCATAAGGTTGGGTCGGTCGTTGGTCGGTCGACCCTTAACAAAAAAAAAAAAAAAAAAAAAAAAAGAAATTTTAATTCTAAGAATGTTACTTGGTATTAAGGTGTGCCATTAGTAGGGTAGTGATGATTAGGACCCTAAGTACTTAAGTAATTAAGTTAAGATTAAGTACAAACCTTAATGTTTAAAGTTAAGGTTATAAGGTTATATAAGACATAGTAGGAGTGTAATAATGACATTTTAAAAGGGTGAGAAGTTAAAAACAAATGTGGAATTGAGATAACTAGAGGTGCGAAGTAGTTAATGTTAATAAAGACCTTGTACATTAATTAACCAACGTTACCAATGATGTATAGGAGTGGCATACGGGGGAAATCAATCGGAGCAAAGACCAAGGTATGGTTTTCTTGCAGTCCGTTGCCTACCGGTTTACACCGGCTTGTGTGCTGTTTGTGTTTTGCGTGTTTACAACCTTGTAAGATTAAATCATGAAACGAGTTTACAGTCCTTACTATCATTGTAACGTGTGTACGCCGATACCGGTAACCTCGAGGCGTGCTAACTATTGATTAACCAAAGCTAGGAAGTGCATGAGAAACGGTATCCGGTAATAACGTCCCTCAACCTAAGGAACGTTCTAACCCGGCTATGTGTGTTGTGGGTTGTGATGTTATTGATGTGTACCTTACTTCCCTTGCTTGTCTAACTGGACTTAAACACTTACTTGTGTGAGATCATGTTAGCTCCCATTGTGGACTTCTAACGAGTGCTAACCGGGTGAGGAATCGGTCGTTCCGGTCACGCGTGTATGTATGGGTGTCGACATCTGAATCAGATTCGGCTCTCTCCTTATGTTAGGGTAGTCTTCCTTTTATGGGGAATTCGACCTCCCATAGCTTAGCCAAAGCTACCTACCTGACTTCCACTCGGGCTAGGGGGAATTATGTTGTTGATGTGTTCGGGTCACTACGCTCGTCTCATCTCTCAAGTTAAAGTTATTCATCCGTCTAACAAACAGTAATGTGATTTGTGTTAAGCTTAACATGAGGATGAAGACATCCTCTAGGCTTACAAGTTGACTACCCATGTTGGTTGTTTGTTACTTAAGGTGAACTGTTTTCACTATGTATGTGTTGTTATTGTTCTGCAATAATTCCTGTTATATATATGTATGTTGTATGATAAAATCAACTCCATGTAATAACGACAATTAGTTGCGTGTATCCCGTAGCCAGCGGGCTGCACGTTAACCATGCCAGCAAAAGGTTGCTGACCCCCTTGGGGGGCTATGTTTACTTGCAGGATGAGGATCGAGAAGCAGAATGGCTTTAGGTCCTAGGATGTTGATATTTTGTTATTTTTGGATGTTGAACCCGAGTAGTGTTTGTACACTCGAGGTCGTTCGTTTTGGTGGATGTAAAGCTAGATAGGATTTTTGAACAGTTACACTCGGTTATTGTAATTCTTTTGGATAGTCATTTTTGGAAGGTTGTAAGTATGCTCGGGATTCGTGTAATCAGACCGATACATATTATGTAACAGCCTTGTTAGCCACGTGGGTGGCTAACGGCGTGTAACACCGCCTTTTTGGTATATGTTTAAGTAATGATTTCCGCTGCGATATTGACTAAATGCTAAGGTTTTGGATGGGGTGTTACATCCGGGCAGGGATTACTACATCCCACCACCGGACCAGGGCTTAGGGTGGCCCACTAATCCAGGATGCTACCCTACCAAGCATTACAAAGGAATTGGTCCAAGGAAAAGATCATAGCCAGGATTTGGTTCCAACCTCTTGTGGTTCCTTATCCTCACGCGTGGCCGAAACTATATCGGGCTTCTCTCATTCCATTTTACTCATTACTCATGTTAGGAGTTAGGTTGTTAGAATTAGTAGAAGTCCATACTTACTTCCATACATACATACATACACAAGTACTCATGCTTACTCATACACTTCATTTCCATTCATTCATTTCATGAATTATACAAACTAAATGTTCAAGAGCAATAAACAAGAACAATATAGTTCAAACACAATTATGTGCAATATAAATCCGATTCATGCATTTATCTTGTTGTGATCACATAAGCACACAAATCGGGGTAACCAAGTTAGGATACAGGGCATGAAGAAATCATACCGTTCACCGTTCGAATACGTACTACCGGTTCCTTTGGAGATCAACTATTTGATTCCTATACATACATGAAGTAGTATGATCAATGATCTATTATTGATCTAACTTACTCCTTCATTAATACTCCTAATATATACCTACTACTCCTTGACATTCATACTTGATTATTATACCCATTCTTTTCTCATTACCTCTTATTCTTGTTTCCTTACCTTTACTACTTCACTTATAATGTACTACCACATATATATGCATATATGTATATAGGCATATATAAGTATATATACATATACATATGATTGCTATAATCATATGATAAAAATACTCTTTTTTTTTTTTGTCAGGACCGGACTTGCGACCGACCTTGCAAGTCCGGTCCATTCCAGAAGCTCAGATTACCGAAATTCTTCTGGCCGACCGGACTTGCAAGTCCGGTCGCAGTCCGGTCCATTGCAGAAGGATTCGTCGGGGAATTTTTCTGGTCCGACCGGACTTGCAAGTCCGTCGATTCCAGTAGCTTTCCGACGGGAAAATTTTCTGCTCGACCGGACTTGCAAGTCCGGTCGCAAGTCCGGTCGGCCCCAGTACTTCAGTTTAAAAATCTGTTTTCAATTGCATTCTTTACCCATTGCTTTCCCCAATCTTTACCAATACTTCCCCACATGATTTAGCACTAGTTAAGTACTCTACATCACCTTAGTTCATCCCCCAAACTTACTACACAATACTTACACTCACTTACACAATTTCCAACATCTCATCTCACACTTACATTGCTTTTCTTCACACTATTGCTACAGATTTTAGTTTCTTTCATTTTGCTACAGATTTTCATCACAACTCTTGCATTCCAATACTCCTTCAACTAATTTACTCTTAGCATTTTAAATACATGAACTCACAACTTAGTTCCATCCCCTTACCATACTCCTTTCCAAATCTGTTACAAGCTAATATACACATCCTTTTAAACTCTCCAAATACTTCTTCTTCTTAAACAACTTAAGTCCTCTCATTTCTACACAAATTTTGCCATAGTCTCCCCTATATTTTTAACATTCTCCACACATTATTTCAGCTCACAAATTGCTCAGTCACATACCTGTTTATTCAATACACTATACACACAATTCAACACTACTGCAACAAAATAAAATCCTGCACACAAGCACATTCTACCCAAGTTTTCCCAAGCTTTTAAAGCTCATTTAAAAACTTCAAAAACTGTTACATTCTCTTCTCCCATACACTACTCATTATTACTACTCATTACTCAAATACATTCTCATTTTACTTACTCAAAACTGTTACAAAGCAATACACAAACTAACCCAAGTAAGAGCTTTTACCTTGTCTTGTTAGTTCTCTTTTCTTTCTTTTCCTTCTCCTTCTTCTCTTCCTTTTTCCTTCTTCTTTGGTTCTTCCTCACACAATGCACAATACTACAACCCACCATACCAATACACACTACCATTTAACATTCATTTTTGCACTAACCCTAGAATTTAATGTTTTAGGGTTTAGAAAAGAATATTACCTTCCAATGAGTAAATGAAGTTCTTGACTAGCAAGAGAACACAATCCCTAGCCCAACAAGAGAGCAAAATCGGCTGGAACAAGGAGGACCAAGCATTCAAAAACTGAAAATTCTTAAAATGCTAATGAGAGCTAGAAACAATGGATTTCGAACTTCTTTTTACCTCAAGATGATAAGGAGGTGAAGGTGCTTCTAATGGTGGCTTCAAATCTCCAAATGGTGAATACCCACCGAAATGAAAGTTGAGCTTTTGGATTTTTGAAAAGATGAAAACGTTCTCCTTTGCAAGGGGGTTGCAATGGTATAATTTTTGTTGATTTGGAGAAGGTTTGAGTACTCAAAGAGAGGAGAGAAGATGAGAGTTTTTGTGGGTTCCTTCCTTTCTCCATGGCTGTCGCAGTGCAAGGAAGAAAATAGAGAAAAGAGAGAATAGAGAAGGAGGGCTACATGAGTGAAGAGGAAAAGTGAGGAGAGAGACTCTTTTTTTTTCTTTTTTTGCTTTAGTTAATAGGTTTGTCTTTTAGCAAATAAGAGGCAATTAAAGAGAGGGGGAGGCTTATTAAAATCGGCCCACACATGCCCCTCCTACAGATTTCCAACTTTTATTTACAAAAGTGGACACACTAAGTTTCTTTATTTGCATTCTCACCCCAGAACTTACCGGTTGTTACAGTTCTTACTAACCGGTACCCGTTTTTTTCCGGAATTTTCTCGTTTAATTAATTTTATTGGTTCTAAAGCTCCACTAATATTTTTTAGTGACTATTTAGTTGACCAAAATTATTACGAGTCTATTTGACCGCTTAAAGTCACGTTTTTCCTGTTTTCCTCGAAACGCGCTTTAAGGTTCGTTTATTTTTTAACCCATTTTAAAGGTCCGTTTTCTTCGGGATTTGTTCCCTCATATTTTTTTTAGTGTAATTAAGCCTTTAAAAATAATTAGCCTAATTAATCACTGTTTTTAATTACGGGGTATTTCAATCTACCCCCCTTAAGAAACTTTGCCCTCAAAGTTGCTCAAGGTTAAAGTTACCATTTCTACTTATTTGGCAAGCCAATTGCCACAATACATTCTACTACACCACCTTACAAGGTGTTCGCAATTCTTACACTACCAGCATGCACAATTCAGACACTATATACCATGCTTGCTTCGAATACCATACACATATGCAATTCATACACAATACTCCATTCAAATACCATACACAATACTCCATTCAGTTCATGCATTCCACAATACACTTCAAATGTCATTCGTGTCATATACCGTACAACACAAATGCATTACTCACTACATACATCCCCTACGCATACCATACTCATTGTATTACATACCGAGTACTACTAGCACTACTTTGTGCCAATACATACAATTAGCACTACCTGTGCCAACAAAATACAATTACAATACATACATACTACGCAATGCTAACCCGAAGCAATGCAAAAGCAAAAGACTCTACCCCCCTTAAAGGGGTACGCCCCGTACCCTCCGTACTATACGGATACTAGACATCTAGTCACAAATAGATTCGGGTACTTCGCCTTCATGGCGTCCTCTAGTTCCCAAGTCCTTCCTCGACATTGTGGTTAGACCACAAGACCTTCACCATTCGTACAGATTTATGGCGAGTGTCTCTTGTCTTTGTATCATGGATTCGCAATGGAGTCTCGACATATCTCATCGTCGGCTCTAGGGATAGATGTTCGGGTTCTAATACATGAGAGGGATCGGCTATGTATTTCTTGAGTTGTGATACATGAAGACATCATGGACACCCCCAATTCTTCATGCAATGCTAGCCTATAAGCTACGGCTCCAATCCTCTCGGTAATGGCATACGGGCCTACAAATTTCGGGCTCAGTTTGCCCTTCTGGCCAAAACGAAAGACACCCTTCATAGGTGAGACACGCAAGAACACTTGGTCGCCCACGGCGAACTCAGGTCGCGTCGTCGCACATCCGCATAGGATTTCTGTCTATCTTGGGCTGCCTTCATTAGCTCAAATTTGTTGTACCTCAGCTTGTACTTGTTCTAAATATTCCGGTCCTATGATGACCGCTTCACTTGACTCATCCCAACACAACGGGGTACGACAAGGTCTACCATACAAAGCTTGGAATGGCGACATCTTGATCGAAGCGTGATAGCTATTGTTATACGAAAACTCGATAAGATGAAGCTTCTCAATCCAGCTCCCCTGGAAGTCTAAGGCACATGCCCTTAGCATGTCCTCTAGTGTCTGGATGGTCCTTTCTGTCTGACCGTCGGTCTGAGGGTGGAAGGTGGTGCTAAGTTTCAATTCAGTACCAAGCGCTTCCCGTGTTGCTCTCCAGTATCTCGAAAGAATCTGGTGTCGCGATCAGATACTATGGTTTTCGGGACTCCGTGGTGTCGGATGATCTCCTTGTCGAATAGCTCCGCGAGCTTCGCCACCTTCCAGGTGTCCTTCATCGGTATGAATCGGCAACCTTGGTGAGGCGATCGACTACTACCCAGATCATGTTGAGTCCTCCCCTAGCAGGTGGAGTCCAACAACAAAATCCATAGAGATATCGTGGAATTTCCATTCGGGAATGGGCATGGATTGCACCATTCCTCCCGTCTTCGGTGCTCGAACTTCACCTTCTGGCAAGTAAGGCACCTCAGAACATACTCAGTCACGTCTGATTTCATTCCTGACCACCAGAAGTATCTCTTCATGTCTTTGTACATTTTAGAGGCTCCCGGATGGACATGCAATGTCGAACAATGTGACTCTCGCAGAATGCGATCCCTTAGCTCAGCATTGCTTCGGGGGACGCATAATCTGCCATTCAATCGGATCAGACCATCTTCATGCAATTTGAAGTCGTACTTTCGGCTCTCGAAGGTACCATCTGTGATTTTCTGTCTGATCTCTGTGAAGTAAGGGTCGCTCAACTGAGCGTCTCGCACCTCGTCAACCAAGCAGAAGAAGCGAGTAGCGAATGGAGCGAGTGTGCTCGACGACTCAGGGCGTCGGCTACAACATTTGCCTTCCCTTCTTTATACTGGAGGTTGATGTCATAATCTGATAGGAATTCCATCCACCTCCTTTGTCTTAGGTTCAGTTCTTTCTGGGTAAATACATACTGCAGACTTTTGTGGTCGGAGTAGATGGTGATGCTTACCCCATAGAGATAGTGTCGCCATATCTTCAACGCGAAGACAATGGCTCCTAACTCTAGATCATGTGTCGGGTAATTCTCCTCATGCTTTTTCAGCTGGCGAGAAGCATAGGCTACTATCTTGCCATGCTGCATGAGTACGCATCCCATGCCCTTGCCCGATGCATCACAATACACCTCAAATCCCTCTGTGCCCTCTGGAAGTGTGAGAATTGGCGCTGAGGTCAATGAGTCTTTCATTTCTAGAAGGATACCTCGCACTCCTTTGTCCATACAAAGGGTGCATCTTTCTTCATCAATGACGTCATGGGCTTAGCGACTTTTGAAAAGTCCTTTGCAAACCTCCGGTAATAACCGGCTAAACCAAGAAAGCTCCGGATGTCGGTAACAGTCTTAGGTCTAGGCCATGATCGCACTGCTTCGATTTTGGATGGATCTACTGAAATGCCCGCGCTCGAGATGACATGACCGAGGAAAGATACCTGATCTAGCCAAAACTCGCATTTGGAGAACTTCGCATACAGCTGGTTCTCGCGCAGTGTCTCAAGTACTTTCTCAAATGGTTTTCATGCTCTTCTGGTGACTTCGAATACACAAGAATGTCGTCAATGAATACTACTACTGAAGTGTCCAGCTGATCACTGAATAACCGATTCATTAGGTCCATGAACTTGGCTGGTGCGTTAGACAAACCGAATGGCATCACTGTGAATTCGTAGTGGCCATACCTTGTTCGAATGCTGTTTTCTCAATGTCTTGCTCTTTGATAGCAATTTGGTGATATCCGGATCGGAGATCAATCTTAGAAAAGACGGATGCTCCCTTCAACTGATCGAACAGGTCGTCGATGCGTGGCAATGGATATTTGTTCTTTACAGTGACCGCATTCAATTCGCGGTAGTCGATGCAGAGGCGGAGACTACCGTCCTTCTTCTTCACGAAGAGGACCGGTGCTCCCCAGGGTGATACGCTTGGGCGTATAAACCCTTTGTGAGAAGATCATGTAATTGTTCTTTGAGTTCTGCCATTTCTGCTGGTGCCATACGGTATGGTGCCCTAGCGATGGGACCAGTACCCGGTACAAGGTCAATTTTAAATTCTACTGCTCTCTGTGGTGGCATACCAGTAGCACTTTCGGAAACACATCAGGAAATTCTGATTCAACTAATACATCATCACTGAACTCTGTATCTCTCTCCAGGTCTTGTACGTGACATAAATACACTTCATGTTCTTTTCTGAGCTCCCGATACATTGCCATAGCGGAGATGATTGTGGTTGAAGGCTCTCTTGGTCTCTGGCGGTATGAAACAGTGACCCCAGATGCTCTTGAGTAGCAAGCGGTGCTCGGCGCATAGGATCCGTCCCTTGTGCCGCTCCAACCAGTTCATTCCAATTATCAAGTCGAATCCCAATCCGTTGAATTCAATGAAGGAATGGGAAACGCTTCACCTTTGATTTGAATGGTGGCGGTGGTAATACTTAGTGCATTTTACTCGCTCCTTCGACGGGAGAGTAACCAAGAAGTTTGGTAGCTCATCTGCGTCTAGCCCCAACCTTGTAGCGAATGATGGCGATACAAAGTGTGAGAGGCGCCGGAGTCGAATAATACTGAGGCTTCGATGCCGTTTACTGGGAATGTTCCCGTTAGAATGGTGCCGCTTCTGCCGGCTTGTTCTTCGGTGAGGATACTCAGGTTACCTTCGGTACCGAGTCCACAACCTATTGATTTATGAGATTATAAGTAAAGTTGGTGGAACGCAAGTGGAATTTAATAACCAACACTGCTTTTATTGAATAACCAACCATCATACATACTGTGTCTCTAATACACGTTACTACTGGATTACATGCTACTACAAGATAATACTTTCTAAAGGTAAGGTTCAGGCGTCCTGGTTTCATGTGTGTGGCATTGATTATTGCCGGTGGTGCTGTATTCAACTTGATCTTCTGGATCCCGTGATACAGCAACCTTGATTTTCCACCCATGATTAGGACATCTCCTGATCTCAATACCAATTTCTCTGCGAGGTCCACACGCTTCTGCTCGCTATACAAAAATACGGCGTCATCACCAATGGACCAAGACACTACGGGCACTCCTAGTTCAAGAGATTCCGATGTCTCGTCCTTGTCTTGGTGTAAGCCAAGTCGTCCTTCTTTCTCATAGAAGTTGACAATACATACGTCTGCTTCGAGTGCAGGAATTGGTTCATCTTCGTACTGTTGTGCAATTTCTACACTTGTGTGACAAGCGTTTGGAATTCTGGGGGTATTGCTGGAGGTGTTGCTCCGTCTTTTGTTCGCGTCGTTTGGTATGTCTTGGTATAAGGGTTCCAATCCTTTCCAAGCACATAAGCTTCAGCTTCATTGTAGCTCCACCGGGGAATTCGGGTGTATAAAATCCTCCTGGACCCATTCCTAACTCGTTGCATCGTCGGATGATTGAAATCTGTGCTTCGGGTGTCAGGTATCCTTTTAATTAGATCCTACCTGGGCGGATGACCTGACACTGTTCGTTGTTAAAGTGGTGGTTGGCGATGTCGGTCTCTTCATGAGGTGAGTTTGAAGGTATTGGGTAACAAATAAGGAAGTTCCCTAAGGTGGTAAATTTCATCATAGAGTGAGTTCTAGGCTTACTAATTCATTTCATGCTCAATACATACTTTCATGTTACTTACTCATGCTCAATTTCATACTTCAAGTACTTACGCATTCATACTCTTATTCATACATTTACTTTAATACTTAGTCATGCTCTTCAAGGATTAAAGGTTACGGTAGTTACCTGGACCGACTTAGTCCCGGTCCCATCACGGTCAATGATGTGTAGGGCCGGCTGCCTCTGCGGTGCGCCCTTCTGCGGACTCGGGATGCCTGTCCCTGTGAGGTGTGCTGGGCATGAGCATCGCCAGATGCAGCTTCCTTGCCCTCACGCTGCTTGTAGCCCTGGTAGTTGCCCTTGGGCTTAGAGTTTTCTGGGCATACGTTAGCACGGTGCCCGGTTTCTTCTGACAGGTATAGCAGCGGATCTCCCTTCCTTGGCAATCTGTGCCGGATGATCCTTGTTGCAGTTACGGCAGATGTAGCTGCGGCCATCAGATTGGTTCTTTCCTTGGCCAAATCCAGAACCTGTAGCTTCTAAGTTAGCAAGGTTCGGTATACTTACATACTCCATACATATACGATTTCACAATTGTACTAATTCGGTTTCGGTTACTTACCCCTAAAGGGCTGAGACCTCAGTGGCTTCGCTGCCACCGGTGCGGTGTAGGCAAGCTGTAATGGCTCAGCTGGCTTGCCCTTCTCAGTATGGCACCGCTGTCTCCCGAAGTGTTCTTCTGATAGGGGTGTTTCCCCTTCTTCTTCTTCCAAGGCTTGGCTTGGTTTTGGTCATCGGAGGTGTTTTTTGTTGCTTGCCTTGCGCTTGAGCGCTTGATCTTCATCCCTCAGTTGGCATGTGATCTCCACTCGGGAGGCAGCATGGTAACACTCCTGAAGGGAGGTAAACCGCGCGAAGCCCATGCCATACCGGAGTCGATGGCTCAATCCGCCGTAGAAGCGGTCGACCAAGACTTGGCCGGTATACCCAAGGTCGGGTAGAAGTCTAAGAAGAGAGGTGAAGGTGCGGTAATATTCTTCAACCGTCATCTTCTCGGTCATTTTTAGTGCATCGAGCTCAAGCCTTTTCTTGGTCTTGACATGCTCGGGGTAGTACTTAGTTCGGAGGAGAGAGGTGTATGCTCCCATCCGAATGCGGGGTCAGCTATGTGCTCGGCCTTAATGAGCTTCCACCAGTCCATAGCCGCGTCCTTGAGGTAGTACGCAGCTATCCTCACTCGCACTCCAGCAGGAGTCTCAAGTGTTTCGAAGGCCGTCTCCATCTCGGAGAGGTAAGCCTCGAGCTTGGCGGGGTCGCTCTCGCCTCTAAAGCATGGAGGTCGAAGGTCGGCGACTGCTTTACCCAATTCGTTTCTCGGGGATGAGGTGGGTTGGTTGCTGCTGCTGTTGTTGCTGCTGCTGGTTTTGCTGTGTTTGTTGTACAGCGTGATCACTTGCGGTAGCATCTGCGTTACCGTGGCGGCGACATTTCAGCTATCGTCTGCGCGCCGGTCCATCGATGTCTCCTCTAGGTATCGACCTCGTCTCTTACATCCGATATCAGATGTCTATCATTCTCTTGGCTCGCCTCGTCCACATCTGAACAAGTGTATTACATTAGATCGGTGAAACTATGACCTCATGGTCTTGATTCAAACAATGGTATCGTCGTTACGTTATGGTATCCTTATTGCTAACGGTACTTCCTAGTTAGGTTTCTAAATATCCGTCTTATGACGGTTGAAATCCTAACTCGGTAATCACTATACTTAATGCTTCTAATCATCAGAGCGAGACTTCGCTCTGATACCACTTTTTGTAACACCCTCAACCGCTAATTCCTTCTTCATCCTCTAATCATGCTCATAATTACCAGATTCACAGCGGAATACTTGCTTACTTACTTACTCCCGGCGGGTGATACAATGCCGTTAGCCATCCAAGGCCAACAAGGCTACTACTACTTACAGTATCGGTCTGACGATTAGAATAAACCAATACATACTACTTACTTTACAATGCCAAATACTTACTTACAGTTGATTACCGAGTATCCAAGTTATACGAATTACATTCCAGCGTTACTTCCCAAAAATTGAGAGTTTATACATCCTCTCCTTACTGCCTAATCATAGATTCATTATCCAAAAATGGGTGTACCACATGGTACACCGGCTACTCAAATTGGCCTTAGCCGTGTACAACTCGGTACACTATCCACATCTACTAACTATCCCAAAAAGAATCACATGCTGCCCTTACTCTACCTTCACGCCTCGCGGGTACCTGTGGAGTAAAAACATTCCCCCTAGGGGGTCAGCTTACGCTGCATATGATAACCGCATACCCCGCGTACTAGCGAGGGTACGCCAACTAATTGGTCGAGTACATGCGGTTCGTTTCATTCATACATACATACATGCTTTATACAAATCATACATTCATTTCACAAGGCATACATACATTCAATACATACAATACGTACAAGGAAGACAACTCAAGTCAACCGTTTATACTTACCGAATACTCACCCGCATTACGGAGATACAATTCTCCAGTACATACAAGGTCTGTTAGCCTCATTACACACCCGGGTTAGTCGGGTGTTCAATACTCTTTTACTCCGGGTCAATGACTTACAATAGTCGAGACCATACAATACAATACTTACTTCTTACATACTTACTTCCAGTTAAGTCGGTATGACCTCCGGGCAGGGATTACTAATCCCACCACCGGGCTTTAGGGTGGCCCACTAATCCAGGATGCTACCCATACAAAGGGATTGTCGGAATTGGTCCAGGCAAGATCATAGCCAGGATTTGGTTCCAACCTCTTGTGGTTCCTTATCCTCACGTGGCCGAACTATAGGGCGTACTTAATCGGGCTTCTACTCATTCCATTTTACTCATTACTCATGTTAGGAGTTAGGTTGTTAGGAATTAGTAGAAGTCCATACTTACTTCCATACATACATACATACACAAGTACTCATGCTTACTCATACACTTCATTTCCATTCATTCATTTCATGAATTATACAAACTAAATGTTCAAGAGCAATAAACAAGAACAATATAGTTCAAACACAATTATGTGCAATATAAATCCGATTCATGCATTTATCTTGTTGGTGATCACATAAGCACACAATCGGGGTAACCAAGTTAGGATACAAGGCATGAAGAAATCATACCGTTCACCGTCGAATACGTACTACCGGTTCCTTTGGAGATCAACTATTTGATTCCTATACATACATGAAGTAGTATGATCAATGATCTATTATTGATCTAACTTACTCCTTCATTAATACTCCTAATATATACCTACTACTCCTTCCTTGACATTCATACTTGATTATTATACCCATTCTTTTCTCATTACCTCTTATTCTTGTTTCCTTACCTTTACTACTTCACTTATAATGTACTACCACATATATATGCATATATATATAGGCATATATAAGTATATATACATATACATATGATTGCTATAATCATATGATAAAAATACTCTTTTTTTTTTTGTCAGGACCGGACTTGCGACCGACCTTGCAAGTCCGGTCCATTCCAGAAGCTCAGATTACCGAAATTCTTCTGGCCGACCGGACTTGCAAGTCCGGTCCATTGCAGAAGGATTCGTCGGGGAATTTTTCTGGTCCGACCGGACTTGCAAGTCCGGTCGATTCCAGTAGCTTTCCGACGGGAAAATTTTCTGCTCGACCGGACTTGTAAGTCCGGTCGCAAGTTCGGTCGGCCCCAGTACTTCAGTTTAAAATCTGTTTTCAATTGCATTCTTTACCATTGCTTCCCCATCATTACCAATGCTTCCCCACATGATTTAGCACTAGTTAAGTACTCTACATCACCTTAGTTCATCCCCCAAACTTACTACACAATACTTACACTCACTTACACAATTTCCAACATCTCATCTCAACACTTACATGCTTTTCTTCACACTATTGCTACAGATTTTAGTTTCTTTCATTTTGCTACAGATTTTCATCTCAACTCTTGCATTCCAATACTCCTTCAACTAATGCTACTCTTAGCATTTTAAATACATGAACTCACAACTTAGTTCCATCGCCTTACCATACTCCTTTCCAAATCTGTTACAAGCTAATATACACTCCTTTTAAACTCTCCAAATACTTCTTCTTCTTAAACAACTTAAGTCCTCTCATTTCTACACAAATTTTGCCATAGTCTCCCCTATATTTTTAACATTCTCCACACATTATTTCAGCTCACAAATTGCTCATTCACATACCTGTTTTTCAATACACTATACACACAAATTCAACACTACTGCAACAAAATAAAATCCTGCACACAAGCACATTCTACCCAAGGTTTTCCCAAGCTTTTAAAGCTCATTTAAAAAACTTCAAAAACTGTTACATTCTCTTCTCCAATACACTACTACATTACTACTACTCATTACTCAAATACATTACTCATTTTACTTACTCAAAACTGTTACAAAGCAATACACAAACTAACCCAAGGTAAGAGCATTTACCTTGTCTTGTTAGTTCTCTTTTCTTTCTTTTCTCTCCTTCCTTCTCCTTCCTTCTTTCCTTCTTCTTTGTTCTTCCTCACACAATGCACAATACTACAACCACCATACCAATACACACTACCATTTAACATTCATTTTTGCACCAACCCTAGAATTTAATGTTTTAGGGTTTAGAAAAGAATATTACCTTCCAATGAGTAAATGAAGTTCTTGACTAGCAGAGAACACAATCCCTAGCCCACAAGAGAGCCAAAATCGGCTGGAACAAGGAGGACCAAGCATTCAAAACTGAAAATTCTTAAAATGCTAATGAGAGCTAGAAACAATGGATTTTCGAACTTCTTTTTACCTCAAGATGATAAGGAGGTGAAGGTGCTTCTAATGGTGGCTTCAAATCTCCAAATGGTGAATACCCACCGAAATGAAAGTTGAGCTTTTGGATTTTTGAAAGGATGAAAACGTTCTCCTTTGCAAGGGGGTTCAATGGTATAATTTTTGTTGGATTTGGAGAAGGTTTGAGTACTCAAAGAGAGGAGAGAAGATGAGAGTTTTGTGTTCCTTCCTTTCTCCATGGCTGTCGCAGTGCAAGAGGAAGAAAATAGAGAAAGAGAGAATAGAGAAGGAGGGCTACGTGAGTGAAGAGGAAAAAGTGAGGAGAGAGACTCTTTTTTTTTCTTTTTGCTTTAGTTAATAGGTTTATCTTTTAGCAAATAAGAGGCAATTAAAGAGAGGGGGAGGCTTATTAAAATCGGCCCACACATGCCCCTCCTACATTTCCAACTTTATTTACAAAAGTGGAGACACTAAGTTTCTTTATTTGCATTCTCACCCCAGAACTTACCGGTTGTTACAGTTCTTACTAACCGGTACCTCCGTTTTCCGGAATTTTCTCGTTTAATTAATTTTATTGGGTCTAAAGCTCCACTAATATTTATTAGTGACTATTTAGTTGACCAAAATTATTACGAGTCTATTTGACCCGCTTAAAGTCACGTTTTTCCTGTTTTCCTCGGAAAACGCGCTTTAAGGTTCGTATGCTTTTAACCCCATTTTAAAGGTCCGTTTTCTTCGGGATTTTCCCTCATATTTGTTTTAGTGTAATTAAGCCTTTAAAAATATAATTAGCCTAATTAATCACTGTTTTAATTACGGGGTTATCATTAGCAATTTAACAATTTTTGTTAATTTATTTCTCTCTTGTTTAATTTAGTTATAACTTGAATTTTGGTGTTTTTTTTTTATTTTAATTTATTTGTCTTGTTTTGTTGTTCTTTAAATGTATTTAATTCTAATCTGTTTTTTTATTCTATTTTATTCTTAGGTTTTATTGTTTTCTTTGATTTACTTTATTTCAATTAATTTTAGTTTTTTTTTTTACTGTTATCTTTCTATTACTTTATTTAGTTCTAATTTCAAATCCTTTTGTTTCTTTCTATTTATTTTGGTTGTCATTTTTTTGTTTAATTTTAGTTTTATTTTATTTCATTTTTTAGTTTTTTTTTAATTTCTTTGTTTTTGTTTTCGTTTATATTCTAATTTTTTTCTATTCTCTTTTAGTTATATTTTTGTTTGTGGTCTTTTACTATTTTAGCTAGTTGTTTTCTTCCCTTTTGTCTCTAGCGTTGACGTCGTAGTTTTGTTTCTTTCTTCTTAGCTTGGTTGTCATTGTTTTTACTTTCTATTGTTAGCATATTTCATTTTTATTTTATTTGATTTTTATTCTAATCTAATTTATTCTTACTTTATTTTGTATTTTGCTTTCTAACTATTGTTTGATAATGGCATCTAAGTTGGATAGGTTGTTGGCTGAATTGAGATCAACTTATGGTAGTCCTCCGAATCCACATCCTCTTAAATATGGTAACCCACAAAGCTTGGAAGATATGCTAACAGAATTGGGATCAACTTTGATACTCCCCCATTGCAGCTCAAGCCCAATGTTGCCAAAGATATGGGGTGGATTGAGGAGAAGTTTGAGTATCCGTCCTCTGATCTTTGTTGCTCACAATGTGGAGGGGCTCACGAGTTTGACGATTGTCCTGAGATAGAGGAAATGAGACGGATTGAGGAGCAATTTGAACGAGAGTCATCTTGTTCGCAGGATATATATTGCTCATATTGTGGGGGACCTCATGAGTTCGATGATTGTCTCGAAGTGCAACAACAATTATGGTTAGAGGATCAACCAGACTACTTGGAGAAAATCGCTCTTCGCCAGCAAGATTCAATCTTGAAGAGTGTAGTGGAGAAACATGTTGAATTCTCAAGTTGCCCTCCCTTTCCACCCTTGGTTCCAGACAAAGAGGATGTCCATCTTTTAGATTTTGCAAGGGAGGAGCCACCACCACTTTGCCATTACCACGGTCTCTTTGAGCCTCACCCACAGAAGGAGGATGTTTACATCCTTCAATTTGAGGAAAAACAACAATCATCACCTGGTCTTTTGCTTGAGACCCGTTACTGTCAATACTTCCTCAAACACCAGGTTTTGTGGAGTATTTATTTTCCTTCTTTATCTGCAGAGGTAATGTTTTGTTTTGATCCAGGTGGTTTACTACTGATTGTTGTCCACTTCTTACTCCCGTTGACGCTATTGTCAACTTTTATTTTTGACCCGGGATGACGAAGTGAGAGTCTAGCCAGAGACTCTAACTCCGGGCAGCTTGGTGGGAGGCAACCCACCGGTTTGCAAGTATGCAGGTTTTTCTTTCCGGAATATTTTTATTCATCTCATAGCTGAACTCAAGTGTGGGGGAGCATATGCTGCTACGTCTCTACTACATCTCTACGAACTTTGGGGAGTATTCTTTTCACTCTACATACTTTCAGTACTCCCTTTTGTTTTTTCTTGGGTGAACTACTCCTTTGGATTGCATTCCCTTTCTAATTTAATTCTTTCCAAGCAATGAGGGCATTGCTCCAATCTAAGTGTGGGGGAGGATTCGCTCCTTCGTAGCTTGTCTTTAAGCTTTTCTTTTTTGGCATTTGTTTGAGTTTTGTAAATGGTATTTGCTGAAAAGGGAGCCACAAAGGAAGTTACGCAGGTTGATAGGTTAAGTGGTGCAGAATTTTTCAACTATTTGTGTATTAATTGTTAAAATTGAAGTCTATTTGTCAGTTGCTGATAAGTTTGAGAATATTTACCATATGAACTCTGTTTTTTGCTTTGAGCCTGAATGAATGGAATGTAAAGGTGGAAGAACAAAGGCAAGGTACTTCGTTGATCCATAAAGGAAAATTCTGATCCAAATCTGGCCTCGTCCACTCTGTTATTAAGTCCTTTGGGGTGCCTTATCACCTAGCTACCTAAGATTCTCTGAATTTGGGATAGTTGGCCCAAAGCCGCAACATGGGTGGAGAGAAAAGTCTGAGGTGAAAGAAAGAAAAAAGAATGAACTTCTATTGAAGTATCTTTGCATTTTACGAGCTGAAATGTTAATATTAACTTTTATCTTATGGATCATGAGTACGTGGCATTGAAAGGTATAATGGAATATGATTTTACTTCATGCCCCTTGTCGTTTGAAGGAATGAGAATGAATTTAAGGTGGATAGGCTCAAGGTTAAAGGCTAAGTTCTTATGTTCTGTAACACCCCATCTTAATCTAATCATGGTTGCCGCATCTTAACTAAGAATAAATAAACGTCGCAGCGGAATTTAACCAACACCAGGACCTTGCCACGGTCTGAACTAACAGAATATACCGAACTTAAATACTTAACACCATAAATCCAAAATACGCACCAACCGAGTTTGCTTGTATCTCAAGTAATAACATAATCTCCACAAGTTCGACTATTAACAGACGGGTGCACATGCGCATCCCGTGCTCAAAGTTTAAAACCCATCCTAAGTCTTACCATCCCTCCCCTCGTGATGAGTCTTCATTGGGCGCTTACCTGCAAAATGTAAACAACAACCCTCGAGGGGGTCAGCACCTTTGCTGGTACGATTCTCTTATGGCCCCCAAGCTAACGGGGCTACGACGACTAATTGTCGATAGCATGGAATTGATTAGAGACACTATCATAATAGGAAGTGCAATAAAACAACAATCCACAAATGAACAAGCATAGTTCATGTTGGGAAAATTACATACATAGTAATTAAACCTAGCTAAAACGGGCAAGTGCACCCAATTCGTGACAGTAAAACAAGTGTCGTATCCACAAGGAAATTGGTTTCTAAATCCCAAGCTTCGGTATAATAGTTAGGTGCAGAATAACAGTAAAATGGGGGTTTAGCCAGAGGCAAGCTTTGTTGTTTGTTTTGTTAACTAAAATGCAATAAAAACAGTAAAATGTTTGTGAATGGAATGGATGGAGAGAGTACCCTAGGATAGTGGGAATCACCCAATTCACTCAAAGAACTTCAAAACCACAACTCATCATCTCAGTGCCTATTTGAGTTTAGCTCATGAATCCCCAAATCATGGGAAATCCAATTCTTACCTAAATAGTCAAACCCCTTAATTAAAGGAGGTTCAAGTCATCAAATAGCATTAAGCAAGCACTCTTAAACAATAGCCCCAATCATTTACTTCCAAAATCAAGAAAGCAAAGGTTAGGGTTTACTCCCTTCTTGGTCTAGTTCCAAACTCAAGCTCAAATATTGAATGGAACCACCATAAATGCAATAAGAGATCAGTTTAGTGCATTAATTGATATTGAAGAGAATAAAACAAGAGTAATTAATGAGTTAGGTTTCTAGCATTCAATGAGGAAAATGGGTTCAAACCCTCATCCTAAGATACAAATGGAACTACTCAGACATAGCTAAAGGAAAGAGCAAGGAGAAGGAAGAATTAGCCATTAGAGGAGCTTCCAAGCTTCAATGGAGGTAGAAATCTTCACTTTCTTCTTCCTCCTTTCTTCTCTTCTCTTCTCCTTCTCTTTTCTCCTCTATTCTCGCCTCTTCTTTGTCTGTTTAGGGTTGGAGTCGGGTGAATTTGATAATGAGAAAGGAGTCCCCAGAATTAGCTTTCAAAAACGCAGATCTGGGCAGAATTTCAGGAGCCGACCCAGACTGGGTCGGACGCGTGTCGGACGGCCTCCGAGGACGCTGGGAAAAAATAATGTCGACCATATCCGTCCCAGGCTTGTGCGTCGGACGATTCCAGTAGCTTGGGTGTCTGGGAGAACAGGGTGTCCGACCCAGAGTGGGTCGGACGGTTACCAGAATTTTGCTCTAACTTCCTCTGGGCCTAGAATCTTCATCGTGGCTCGAAATTGCTCCCCGTTTGCGGCATTGGAAAGCTTGAAGGATGAGGGATCCGTTGATGCATGGTACTAACTCAAAGGAAGCTCAAAAGTATGTTCAAAATGAGCTTTTACCTATCAAGAGATTAAACTCTATTAGTTAACTATTAAACACTAAACCACTCTATTAAGTGGTGAAACAAGTTATGCATCCAAGAGAATAGAAGTAAATGAAGCTCTCAAAATAGCATTATTTCACCACTTATCAACTCCCCCACACTTATCTAATTGCTTGTCCTCAAGCAAAATTTGCTAGGATCCCATAGCGAGAAGGAACATTTACAACAAACAAGTATTTAAATGAATTCTTGAACTTTGGTGAGCAAAATTGTGGATAAATCTCAAGAGGAGTGCAACCTACCTTCTCATGGTGACATGGGTGTGCTTTGGGTAAATAAAAAAATATAGAGCTTCGGGGTATGATCTAGAGTGTTTCCAAGTGCTTAAAGATCTTTGGACTTGAAGAACTTTTACCATGGCCAACTTCTCTCAAGAATGGGCATTGAGGAAAAAAAACAAAAGGAAAAATAGAGATTTGCACTTGATTTCCTTTTGCAACAAGAGATGAGAAGAAATAATTGTGGCATTTTGCCTTGCTTTACAGAGCACTCAACTCTCATTTGTTGGTTACCGATGGTGCCTCTCAAGTCCTTGTAAAAATTTCCACGAGGAAACACGCCTTAGCAATCCCTAGATGAGAAGATTAGAAAGGACCCCTAAGCAATTAAAATTCACCAAGAAAGGGATTTATGGAAGCACCGCAATTAATTGCTCCTCAAGAGAGTATTTTTGAAAAAATATTTAGGTGGAAAGTTCGAAGCATTCATGGAAAGACTTGCTTACTATAAATGGAACTACTTTATGGCAGCATTAAGTATGTATGGGGAGCTTGCAAAGTGCATCAAAAAGAAAAGGTCACTTCCCCCACACTTGAGCAGGACAATGTCCTTATTTGTCAATGCGAAACCCAATAGGAAATAAACAGAGGACCTTTTCGATTCCTGAAAAATATTGTACAATAATTGTAAAGCATCTGCTAAATATATATCCAACTAGGACTCCCCTGATTAGACGTGGAGTGGGTAAAGGTTTCCCCCACACTTGAGAGTGGCCGGAGTCCGTGGAAAATTGTGCAAGATTTCCTCTTGCAAGTGTCGTATGCTGCGTTGAAAATGCTTGCATACGGGGTGTATGTATCTACAATCATAGACAAAAATAAATTATGTGCAACAGGATTCCGAAGAATACACTAATAGCCCATGGTTAGATAGAAAGAGGGGACTCATCGATGAGTCTACTAGCAGAAAATCCGGAAATAGTGCATACATCATAACAGTTTAATGAAACAGAAAGTACGAGAGATTGAAAGTGCAAAAGAAGTGTCAACCACATAAACAGAATAATACTCCACATGAAACACCACAGTATCTCAAAATACAAGTCTCGGGGAGGGGGGAAACACCAACAACCGGCTACTGAGGAGGGGGCACCCCCGAGCGGAACTCGTCTCTCATGCGCTGCATCCGGGCCTCCATCTCGGCCTGCATCTGGCGCTGATAAGTGGCCATACGCTCCTCAAACTCCTGCCGAGAGATAGTGGTGGTGGTGGTGGTGGCAGGGCAAGGAGGGGGCGCTGGAGACCGCTGCTCCGGAGGAGGAGGAACTGGCGCTCTGCGGCTCGTCGTCGACATGGTCCTTCACCCAAGTCGTCCCGTCCCAAGAGAACCCCATCCGATGCATGGCATAGCCATGAATGTAGTCCATCGGGTCGGACACTGGCTCTCCCGCAGCCGAGACGCCCTGGTGGACAATCTGGCTGTGCAGGAAGTGTGGGAAGCCCAGGTGGTGAGAGTTCCGCTGCTTCACGATATGCTGCAGGTGGTGGAACATCAGGCCGGAGAGAGAGAGAGAGGATGGTCTGGGTCCGGCTCGACCATGTAATCCATCATGTAGCAATCCATCTGGTTTAGGTCTTTGCTGTCCCGTGGGAGGATGTTGTGGCGAAGGAGTGCGAGCATGACCCTCCGCACGGGGTCAGGGACCATGTTCAAGGTCATGATGAGTCGAACCTCTGTCCCACCCTTCTTCTTGCGGCGCTGGACAGGGAGGGTGCTGAGGTAGTGCCTCCGGTGAGCGGTGAGATCGCCGACGGAGATGCAGGTAGTGTACTGGAGATCCTCGATCGGCAGGCGGAGGAAGCGGAGGAATGTCTCCGTGGTGATCCGAATGCGGCGGCCCGCGACATGGGAGACAACTGTAGAGGTCCCGTACTCCATCTCGATGGTCGCATTTGCGTAGAACTCTTTGACCAACCGAGGGCAGTACTGGCCGCCCATGCTCAAGACACACCCCCAGCCGGTGCGCTCCATCACCTCCTGGAGGCTAAGGTCAGAAATCAGCTCGGAGTGGACCGTGCGCTCTCGTACGAATTCCCGTGTGCGCGGGTCGTTGTACCAGCTTCGCGCCTCCTCACTGACGAAGCGCCCATCAAGAAGGCCCTCTGGTGGACCGGAAGGCACGGGGCGAGCTCGATCGCCTGAGAGGAACTTGCACCACTCTTGCGCTTCTGGGTGCGTCTGGGTCGTCCACTCTTGTTCTGAAACAGCAAAATCAAACAACAGAACACACAACAAAAAGAAATAACAAACAAAAGAGAAGAGTTAGATGAAAGGTTAAAATCAGAGAATTAAAAGAGAAAAGTGCAATGGAAATTGAAAATTTGGGCAGAGTCTCCCCCGTTTTTCTACACTTTTCCCGGTTCTAAGAACCTCCACAAAGCAACCAAAAGGTTGTCGTTCAGATATGCAAACATCTCGGTAAACTAATGCATGCAAGAAGGTCTAAATTGTTGAAGGAAAACCACATTTTTCCCATTTTCACATATATGCCCACTCGAAGTTGCAACATTAGTGCAATACCCTAGGCATTGAATTTTAATTGTGCTCACGCATTATCCGACTAGGCCAACAAAGTCATAACATGGATTTTATTTGTTTGCAAATAATGCTAAACAAAGCGTTATTAAATTTAAAGCATTAATACCAAAACCATGCTAAACCACCAAATTGCACATTTGTTAACTCCAAACCCACACAAATTCCGTAAATAAATATTCTACACAATCCACATCCACATGTTTGCAAAAATTCAATTTTCTACCTAAGGCCCCGTTTGGTTCGACCTAAACCTAGCCCAAAGTGTAACTAGCTCCAAAATTTCTAAAATTCACCAAATAGAGTTAGATTCTCATACCTTAATGTTTGGTTGGTGAAAAGAAGCAAAGAGATGGACAAATGTGGGACTAAAATCGGAGGAAACCGATTTGGGGTGGATTTAGGGGTTTAGGGTTTTCGAAGTGAGAATGGGGTTGGGGTGGGTGTGCTGGGCGAGGCGGACGTCGGAGCAGGACGGGGCTGCGCGCGGTCGGAGCGGGAGCAGGCGGCGCCGGAGGTGCGACGTGGAGGGTGGTGGCGTGGGTGCTCTGGTGCGCTGCTGGGTTGCGAGAGGGAGAAGGAGAATGAAGGAGAAATGAAGAGAGAGGGAGAATGGGGTCGGGGGCGAGGTTGAGGGAGAAGGCAGAGTTTGAAACAAACTCTCAAAACGCAACGTTTTTACTTTTTTTTTCAAAATTTTCATCCTGTCCGACCCAGATCCGACCCAGAGCTGTGGGTCGGACCATTCCAGAAGGTCGGGTTCAAAATCTGTTAGCATGTCCGACCCAGATCCGACCCAGGACTGTGGGTCAGACCATTCCAGAAGGTCGGGTGTCAAATTTCAAGCATGTCCGACCCAGATCCGACCCAGGATTGTGGGTCGGACCATTCCAGAAAGGTGGGCTTTGAAAGATCATGCATGTCCGACCCACAGTGGGTCGGACGTGTGGGTCGGACGGACCAAAAATTTCCAAATTCTTTTGTTTTGCTCCACAAAATCATTAGCAGCAATCACAAGCCCATATAAACCAGAAAAACAATCCCAAAACAGCTAAAGTACAACAACACACACCAAAAAGAACTTCAAACATTAATACAAAGAATTGCTTAAGGAGATGGAAAGGAGTCCGGGTTGCCTCACGAAAAGCTGCCCGTCTTTTTAAGGTCTTTGGCTAGACCGTAGTAAGGTTAGATGGAACCTGGAGGGTCTCTTAAGTAAAGAGCCCGAGCTTCAACCTTTTGAATGTCTCCTCCTTGATAATGCTTTAGCCGAGAACCGTTGACCATGAAAGTCTCCCCTTGACGTTCTTCATCTCATAAGCTCCATAGGGGGTGGCTTCGTGACAGTAAAGGGCCAGCCCAATGAGACTTCAATTTCCCGGGGAATAACTTCAACCTCGAGTTGTAGAGGAGAACCCGGTCACCTTCGTGAAACTCCCGTTTCATAATCATTTATCATGCCATTTCTTGGCCTTCTCTTTATAGATGAGGTTGTTTTCGTAGGCTTCCTCCCGAATCCTCTAACTCGGTCAATTGGAACCGCCTCTTGTCACCGGCGCTCTTGAGGTCATAGTTGAGGGCCTTCACCACCCAATATGACTTATGCGCTAGTTCAACCGGCAAGTGACAAGCCTTCCCATAAACAAGCCGGAACGGGGACATACCGATTGGCGTTTTGTAGGCGGTCCTATATGCCCACAATGCATCATCGAGCTTCATGGACCAATCCTTCCTTGAGGAACTCACTGTCTTTTGAAGGATCCATTTGAGCTCTCTGTTGGTGACCTCAGCTTGGCCATTGCATTGTGGGTGATAAGGAAGAGCAACCTTGTGTCTCACACCATATTTACTCATCAGCGCTTCAAATTGTTTGTTGCAAAAATGAGACCCGCCATCACTCAATATGGCTCTTGGTACCCCGAACCGGGTGAAAATGTTTTTCTTCAGAAATTTTATCACAACCTTGGCATCATTAGTTGGGGTTGCAATTGCTTCAACCCATTTGGTCACGTAGTCGACCGCCACTAGAATAAACAGTTGGAACAAGAAGATGGGAAGGGGCCCATGAAATCGATACCCCACAAATCAAACGGCTCAACCTCTATCATTATGTTGAGCGGCATCTCATGCTTTCGAGAAGTGTTCCCAAGCCTCTGACATTGGTCACAGGAGGCAACGAACGAGTGGCAGTCTTTATGAAGGGTTTTCCAGAAAAACCCGGCTTGAAGAATCTTGGCTGCTGTTCGTGCCGGACCGTGGTGTCCTCCGGCTTCACCCGAGTGACAGTGAATCAGAATTTCCTGCACTTCACTCATGGGCACACATCTCCGGATCACCCCATCAGCACAAACCTTGAAAAGAAAAGGGTCCTCCCAGAAATACCTCTTGACGTCGGAGAAGAATTTCTTTCTTTGTTGATAAGTCATCTCGGTGGGACCACTCCCCTCGCCAAATAATTTGCAAAGTCCGCATACCAAGGGTCCCCGGTCTCTGCAATCATGTAGATGCTCTCGTCTGGGAAAAATTCATTGATGGGCACACCATCATCAGGGACCTCCATTCTAGATGATCACCTACATTTGTACACCCGGTTTATCCCGGATCTCTATCTCAAACTCTTGCAGGAGCAGAATCCATCGGAGAAGTCTAGGTTTTGCATCACCTTTGTTGAACAAGTATTTAAGTGCCGAGTGGTCTGTGTACCACAACCTTGCTGCCCAAGAGATAGGATCGGAATTTGTCTAGGGCGAAGACCACAGCCAACAGCTCCTTCTCAGTGGTGGCGTAATTCTTTTGAGCATCATTGAGGGTTCTACTAGCGTAGTAGATACTCCTCAATATCTTTTCCTTCTTTTGACAAAGGACCGCCCCTACTGCATAGTCGCTGGCGTCGCACATGATCTCAAAAGGTAGACTCCAATCGGGGGAGACCACGATAGGTGCAGAGATAAGGCACTGTTTGAGGGTGTTGAAGGCATTAAGGCACTCCTCAGTGAATTCAAATTTTACATCCTTGGCCAAAAGGTCACAGAGAGGCTTTGAGATTTTGGAGAAGTCTTTTATGAACCTTCTGTAGAAACCGGCATGACCCAAGAAGCTTCGAATGTCTTCACTGATGTTGGAGGAGGTAGCTTTTCAATTACTTCAATTTTGCTTTGTCTACCTCAATACCTTCTGAAGAGATCTTGTGCCCCAAGACAATTCCTTCTTTTACCATAAAATGGCATTTTTCCCAATTGAGCACAAGATTGGTCTCCTCACACCGATCAAAATAGCCTCGAGGTTATCCAAGCAGATGTCGAAGGAGGTACCGAAGACGGAGAAGTCATCCATAAAGACTTCAATACTTTTTTCTAGGAAGTCGGAGAAGATCGCCATCATGCATCTCTGAAATGTGGCCGGGGCGTTGCAAAGCCCGAAAGGCATCCGGGTGTAAGCAAACGTCCCATATGGGCATGTAAATGTCGTCTTCTCCTGGTCCTCAGGAGCTATGGGGATTTGGAGATACCCCGAATATATCCAGAAAGCAGTAATAGTCTTGTCCCGCCAACCTCTCGAGCATTTGATCAATGAATGGGAGAGGGAAGTGGTCTTTTCTGGTGGCGGTGTTCAGCTTCCGGTAATCGATGCAGACCCTCCAACCAGTGGTAGTCCTCTGAGACACCAGCTCACCTTTTTCGTTGGGGACGACGGTAACGCCTCCTTTCTTTGGGACCACTTGCACGGGGCTTACCCAATTGCTGTCGGAGATGGCATAGATAATCCCCGCATCTAAGAGTTTAAGAACTTCCTTCTTGACAACCTCCTTCATATTGGGATTCAATCTCCTCTGAGGTTGAACCAATGGTTTGTAATCATCTTCCATGAATATCCGGTGGGTGCAGAAATGAGGGCTGATCCCTTTGATGTCGGCTATAGTCCACCCGATAGCCCGTTTATGGTCTCTAAGCACCCTCATCAGACTCTCCTCTTGTGCACCTGTCAAAGAAGAAGAAATAATAACAGGAAGAAACACACGGATCAGTAAAAAAGCATATTTAAGGTGAGAGGGTAGAGGTTTCATCTCCACAGTGGGAGGCTTCAACCGACGGCAACGGCTTCTGAGCAGCTCGTTCCAATGGTTCGGGTGGTGGATAGCGTGGTCTATAGCCAGAAAATCTGCTGTTCAACTCAGCCACCATTTCAAGCATATCTGGGTGGAATTCCTGTTCACAACAAGCCTCAAACAAAGCTAATTCAAGAGCGTCAGTTTTAACAAGAGAGAGAGAGTGATCCTGCACAATTGAATCTATGACATCTACAGCAAAAACAGCCTCAGCCTGTGAGGGTCTCTTCACTACTTTAGACATGTCAAATTCTAATTTTTCATCATGAAGTCGCAGAATTATTTTGCCCTTTCACATCTATAAGGGCCTAGCAGTCCTCATGAAAGGTCTGCCCAAAATTAGTGGCACTCTCTGGTCCTCTTCCATGTCTATTACAATGAAATCAGCTGGGAAAACAAATGAACCAACAGTCACTACCAAGTCTCTACCTTCCCTTTAGGGACAACCAAAGATCTATCCGCTAGTTGCAATTGAATGGGAGTGGGAGTGCATTTACCAATTCCAAGCTTATTAAAAGTTGAGAGAGGCATAAGATTGATACTAGCACCTAAATCACATAACCCACTCCCACAGTCAATTTCACCAATAAGCAAGGGACAATAGGTAAACCGGGATCTCCAAGCTTTGGAGGTAGGCTTCTTTGTAGAACCGCTGACACTTCTTCAGTGAGGTGAACGGTTTCTGCTTCCTCCAGCGATCTCTTGTTCGCTATGATGTCCTTCATGAACTTAGCGTAGATCGGCATCTGTTTCAAAGCATCAGAAAGGAATATTAATTGTTAATTTCTTGAAAATGCTTAGAAACTTCCCAAATTGTTCATCCAAATTTTTCTTTTTGAGTCTATTGGGAAAAGGAAGAGGGGGAAGATGTTTTGCAAGAGTAGTAGAAGTAGAAGGTTCAGGAGACTCCTTCTCCTTGGAAACTTCCTTAGGTGGAGGTGGTGGTTCTCAACAATCTCTTGCTCTTTTTCTTGAGCTTCATCTTCTTGGGACTCCATGTCCTCATGTGAGCATGACGGATCAAGGAGTCTCCCACTCCTTAGTGTTACCGCTTTGCTTGCTCTCTTGGATTGGGCTGCGTTTGACTTGGAAGAACACCCGGTTGTCTTTGAGCAAGTTGTTGAGAGATGCTTTCAAGTTGGGACTCAACCCTTTTGTTGGTGGCGTCTTGACTTGCTTTAAAAGCATCCAAGTCAGCCGCTTTAATGCAACCGAGACAAGATTTTTCATCATGTCTCTTAGCTCGGCATTGGCATCCGTGGGTGGAGGATGATGTTGTTGTTGTGGTTGTGTTGTTGTGTTGTTGAAAGCCCGGAGGTGCTCCTTGTGGTCGGTAACCCATTTGTGGGTTGGACATTTGAGTCGACCCTTGTGACCGGTAGCCCGTGGGATTGTTGGAAGCATTGCTAGCTCCCCCTTGGGTTTGGTCATTACTTCTCCATGAGAAGTTTGGATGGTTCCTCCATGGGGCGTTTTGTTGGTTGTAGTTGTATCCGGGGCGGTTGCTACAAAGTTTACATCCTCACGTGGATCGGCATAAACCTTGCCTTCGCAAAAGTGGGTCTCGTGAGGACCCGCGCAAATTGCACACCCCTCTTGGATTGGTGTAGAAGTAGATGGAGAGGGTGATGATGAAGAAGCTATAGACTTTGTTGTTTCTTTTTGAGCTATAGCTAGCTTCTCCACCATCTTGGTGAGTGAAGATAGTTGAGCGGAAAGGTGGTCGGTGGGTTCAACATGTAAGAGACCAGCTGCTCTTGGTGCTCTCCCCTTTTGCCTAGACCATTGCCTTATGTTACTAGTCATCTCCTCTAGGAGTGCCATCCCCTCTTGAGGTGACTTATCATAAAGCTTCCTCCAGATGAGGAGTTCACAAGTAGTCTATTCGCATCATCGAGACCGTTGAAAATGATAGACATAGTGATTGGTCGTCCAAACCGTGGGGAACAATTCATCAACATGTTTTTGAATCTATCCCATGCATCGTATAACGTCTCTCCCGGTTCTTGGCAAAAGGTATTGATCTCTCCAATTAATTGCCTTGTTCTACTAGTGGGGTAATACTTGGCAAGAAATTGTTGAGCCATTTGTGCCCAAGTATGGATTGATTTTGACGGTAAGCTCCTATACCATTTGATGCAGCGTCGGACAGTGAGTGAGGGAAGAGCTGCAGGCGTATCCTCTGATCAACATTTCCAGTTTTGCCAAATGAGTTGCAAAAGTCGAGGAATTGACTTAGGTGGTTGGGAGCCTCATCGGGTTTGCTCCACTGAATTTCCCTAAATCCCGGACAGCAGTGATGTAATGGGTCTTGAATACCCATTGTCCGGTCTCTTGAGGCGTCAATTCCGGTAGGACTATGGCTGAAGGTCTCCCTTCGGTGTCCGGCTGGTTGTAGTCTTTGAGAGCCATTTGTTGTTGGTTCCCGTTGTTTTCAACCTCCGGTGGGTCATTCATGATTGAATTTTCACAGTTCGGATGGCCCTCAACAATGAACGCTCGAGCTCGGGTCTCGGACTAACGAGTGGAGATCCTTTGGCTCGAGTGTTTGGCATACACCGAGAAACAGAAGGTACCTAAACGCACCAACACCAAATGCTCTTAAGTAGAGGAATGTAAAAATATAACAACAACTAAAAACACAAATACCACAATTAAAATAGATAAGAGTACTAAACGCACAAAACTAAAGTACCGAATCAAGGGAAATTGAATAATCAATTTCCCCGGCAACGGCGCCATAAACTTGTTGGGAAAATTACATACATAGTAATTAAACCTAGCTAAAACGGGCAAGTGCACCCAATTCGTTGCAGTAAAACAAGTGTCGTATCCACAAGGAAATTGGTTTCTAAATCCCAAGCTTCGGTATAATAGTTAAGTGCAAATAACAGTAAAATGGGGGTTTAGCCAGAGGCAAGCTTGGTTGTTTGTTTTGTTAACTAAATGCAATAAAAACAGTAAAATGTTTGTGAATGGAATGGATGGAGAGAGTACCCTAGGATAGGGAATCACCCAATTCACTCAAAGAACTTCAAAACCATAACTCATCATCTCAGTGCCTATTAGAGTTTAGCTCATGAATCCCCAAATCATGGGAAATCCAATTCTTACCTAAAATCAAACCCCTTAATTAAAGGAGGTTCAAGTCATCAAATAGCATTAAGCAAGCACTCTTAAACAATAGCCCCAAGCATTTACTTCCAAAATCAAGAAAGCAAAGGTTAGGGTTTACTCCCTTCTTGGTCTAGTTCCAAACTCAAGCTCAAATATTGAATGGAACCACCATAAATGCAATAAGAGATCAGTTTAGTTGCCATCAGGTCCACTCACGCTCATCAGTTTCGTACGTCTACCCCCATTCTACGCGCGTGTGACCTTGGACCTGATCATTGAGGGATTTGAGCATGCATACCTTCCAATGGCGTTTGACAACAAATGCACGCTGATCGAAGCGAAGGGAGACATATTGCCCTGGCCAGCATGTTATATTGTTGTCACCGATGAGGTAAGACTGTTTGACAACCATTTAGTATCTAATAAAATGCATTATTTAGCATTAAGTGTCTAATCTAATCTATTATAGATCCCTGAGCTTCCTCGCCGCGTAACCCGGCCCAGACTAGAAGAGACCAGCGCGCCGGCGAATCCTGAGATCCCTGTGCTTCCTCGCCGCGTATCCCGGCCCAGAGAAGAAGAGATCAGCGCGCCGGCGAATCCTGTCAGAAGTACAAGGGTATGTTCTAGATAAATGTTTAATGTTACTATAATAATCAATTAGTAATTATCTTTACATTTATGCTTTAATGTTTGTGTGTGAAGGGTAAGAATCCAGTGAGTCGGGGTGCAAAAGGTAAGAATCCAGCGCCCGTCCGGGGTCGCACCAAGACTTCTGAGGCGCCTAAAAATAAGCTTGCACTGCCACAAAAACTTGTTAATGTTTTGGGGGCCAAGCAGATGAATCTCTACGACAAGATCATGTTGAAGTCATCTCAAACTAACAACTTCATGATGACGCTTCCAAAGTCGATGTTTCACTGCGAAGAAGATATGATCACGGCAATCAACTTTGAGGACATCAGAGAGATGATGTGTGGAGATTATCTGAACATTAACATTATTCAAGCTTATCTAAAGTAAGTGTTCTTTCCTCATACTGTAAAAACATATAGAATAAGTATCTATGAAGTTGCATTGGCTAACTTTTTATAGTACATGTGATATAATAGATGTCTGCTTGAGAGATGTGTTGAGAAAGACATGACCTGCGTTACTGCGGTGTGCCCGGAGCGTTTATCGTACGACTCAGTCACTAGGGACCCGGGGAGGTTTTGTGAATACATGCTTCATGTCTTCAATGTTGTTGATCAACAGAATAAATTATTCATTCTAATGCCGTATCACCAAACGTGAGTTCTAATATAAAATTACATACTAATTAGCTAACTTTGTTACCTTCATTTCTCATTTCATTTTGTATTTGACATTGTAGCCACCACTGGGCTTTGTTTATATTCTGCGCTGCCACCGCTACTCTGCTCGTTCTAGATCCACTAGGGCAGTGGACAGAATTCAACACTGAAGACTTAATCAAAGAGTAAGTTTTTATTACTATTTAATTGTTTGTAAGTTTTTTGAACCAAAATTAATGTACTTGTTCATTTTGCTAAACGCTTTTGTTAATATATGTAACAGTTGTTACAAAAAAACCGCTCAGGGAGAGTTTGGTGATTTGACCGTCGATTACATCAAGGTTTGGTAATTCATGTATTTCATTCGTGCTGCTATTATCTTTGTACAATTGTTTTACATTTGTGAATTTTGGTGATTTAGTGCCCTACCCAAAAGGATTCTAAGAGTTGCGGTACTACGTGATGCGGTATATGTACGAGTTCTGCGGGTACTTCCCAAGTTTTAAGAATGATATTGACAAGGTAATACGAACGCTGTCTTGTATTTAATTCTTTCGGCAGATTTTTTGTGTCTTTATCTTAATCTCATTATGTGTTCCGTTCCTTTTCTTGTTGCAGATTAAAGAGCATTATGCCAGATTCAAGACTTATGCTCCTGCCGACTTGTTGCATGTCAGGGAGAGCATGGCAGCCATGTTTATGAGAATGGAGTGGTAGACTAGCTAGCTGCTGCTGTAACATATATTTTTTGTTAGTTGCTGCTCTGATTCTGTTAGTTGCTGCTGCAACAGATTTATTGTGTAACAGATTATATTTTTGTTAGTTGCTCTGATTCTATTTGTAATGAATTATGCTAGCTGCTGCTGTAACAGATTCTAGCTGTTGTATTGAATATTTCTGTTGCAATTGTGCGCAGAGATGAATTTGCAATTGTTATCTCTGTTGCAATTGTGTAACAGATTGAATATGTTACAGATTTTCGATCTGGTGCTTTATTAGATGTTATCTCTGTTGCAATTGTGTTACAGATTGAATATGTTACAGATTTTTGATCTGGTGCTTTATTAGATGTTATCTCTGTTGCAATTGTGCGCAGAGAATGAATTTGTGTTGTTGGTATTTGATTCAGGTGGTTCAATTGTGCAGTTTCTGCCCTCTGTTGCTTATCTGTTACAATTCTGTCTCTGTTGCAATTGTGTAGATTTGTAAAAAAAAAAATTACACTTTAGATTACGGTTCTAACAATAACCGTAATCTAAAGTCCTTTGGGCGCGCGTGCCAAAAGACTTTAGATGACGGTTATTGCCAAAACCGTCATCTAAAGTGTCGACTTTACATTACGGTTATTTGTAAAACCGTGATCAAAAGTCCTTTGGTTCGCGCGCGCCAAAGGACTTTAGATCACGGTTTTACAAATAACCGTAATGTAAAGTCAATGACACGCGGGCCGGAAAAGGGCCTTTAATTATGGTTTTAAACCGTAATTAAAGAACACCATCGTTATTGACCCCCGCGTAGATTACGGTCCAGAACCGTAATTATACACAGTTTTGGACCGTAATTAATGGGTCGCGTTCCACCAGTGTTCAAAGTCCTAAAATCCTTACGCGGCGTGTCCGAACATTGGTCCGAGCTTACAAGTTCGGACAAAAGTCGAGACTTGCAAGTCGACCTCGTCCTCACATGCTGCTACGTCTCTACTACATCTCTACGAACTTTGGGGAGTATTCTTTTCACTCTACATACTTTCAGTACTCCCTTTTGTTTTTTCTTGGGTGAATTACTCCTTTGGATTGCATTCCCTTTCTAATTTAATTATTTCCAAGCAATGAGGGCATTGCTCCAATCTAAGTGTGGGGGAGGATTCCCTCCTTCGTAGCTTGTCTTTAAGCTTTTTTTTTGGCATTTGTTTGAGTTTTGTAAATGGTATTTGCTGAAAAGGGAGCCACAAAGGAAGTTACGCAGGTTGATAGGTTATGTGGTGCAGAATTTTTCTACTGTTTGTGTATTAATTGTTAAAATTGAAGTCTATTTGTCAGTTGCTGATAAGTTTGAGAATATTTACCATATGAACTCTGTTTTTTGCTTTGAGCCTGGGAATGAATGGAATGTAAAGGTGGAAGAACAAAGGCAAGGTACTTCGCTGATCCAAAAGGCAAATTCTGATCCAAATCTGGCCTCGTCCACTTTGATTAAGTCCTTTGGGGTGCCTTATCACCTAGCTACCTAAGATTCTCTGAATTTGGGATAGTTGGCCCAAAGCCGCTACATGGGTGGAGAGAAGTCTGAGGTGAAAGAAAGAAAAAAGAATGAACTTCAATTGAAGTATCTTTGCATTTTATGAGTTGAAATGTTAATATTAACTTTTATCTTATGGATCATGAGTACGTGGCATTGAAAGGTATAATGGAATATGATTTTACTTCATGCCCCTTGTCGTTCGAAGGAATGAGAATGAATTTATGGTGGATTGGCTCAAGGTTAAAGGCTAAGTTCTTATGTTCTGTAACACCCCATCTTAATCCAATCATGGTTGCCGCATCTTAACTAAGCATAAATAAACGTCGCAGCGGAATTTAACCAACACTAGGACCTTGCCACGGTCTAAACTAACAGAATATACCGAACTTAAATACTTAACACCATAAATCCAAAATACGCACCAACCGAGTTTGCTAGTATCTCAAGTAATAACATAATCTCCACAAGTTCGACTATTAACAGACGGGTGCACATGCGCATCCCATGCTCAAAGTATAAAACCCATCCTAAGTCTAACCACCCCTCCTCTCGTGATGAGTCTTCATTGGGCGCTTACGTGCAAAATGTAAACAACAGCCCCCGAGGGGGTCAGCACCTTTGCTGGTACGATTCTCTTATGGCCCCCAAGCTAACGGGGCTACGACGACTAATTGTCGATAGCATGCAATTGATTAGAAACATTATCATAATAGGAAGTGCAATAAAACAACAATCCATAAATGAACAAGCATAGTTCACACACAAAGAACGACTTATAAGTGTTCCCTTAATTAGTGAGTTAATCATTTAACTCCTTAAGTTTTTATTCCTCTTAATTTTAGTCCCTTCTTATCTTACCTCAATCTCATGTACCAACCATTCTTTAATTAGAATTGATTGTACTTTATCTTAAACCTTATCTCAAATCTTAACTCAGTTCTTATCTCAATTAAGTCAACCGTTCTTTAATTAGAATGGCTGTTCCTTAATTGATTGTTTATCTTGTCGGGTCAAGTAACCCTAACCAATGAGTTATCAACTCCATTGGTTTACATAAACAATATTTGTTAGAATTAGTTGGGCATTTAGGTAGATACCACCACACCATCTCAGTATGCCTCCTTCTTGAAAACAAGAAGTCCAAGGAGGTCGAGTCTATTTGTCGACTCTAGGCGACGAGTCCAAAGACAAGTCATATTTGGAAGTCGGTACCTGATAAGGATACCAACCTCCTACTTAATACATGCATGACCGAACCATTCCGGATTCCTCACTCCCCCCAAGTTCTAATTAGTAGAAGTCTCAAAGTCAATGTTTGTTAGTTAACCTCTTTCGGTTACTAAGAAAACAATATTTGGGAGTGTTCCTTATTCTCACACAATTGTTTACTAAACATTGTTAGTAAGATCTCAAGGTAAGTTGTGTTAGTGCATCACAATCACACAACAAACATAATATTCCGGTTGCATGCTTTATCTTGTTTAGTCGGCACACATATACAAATAGCACACAAGCCGAGGGACACCTCGTTAGCAAGCAGGTCACAAGAAAACCATACCGTTCACCGTTGATGTCGGTTGTCTATTCTCCTCCGGAGTTCCACTTACTCAAACCCTAAAACATTAATCAAATCGGGTGGTTAATTTCTTTTAATTAACCTAACTCATATCATCTCTAATGATTTCCAACTAAACACCAATAAGTTATTGTAGTTTAATCTTAATCTCATAATTCATTTACTTCTCATTATTTCTTAAGCTTGTTTATGCCCCTAATGACCATTATATGTTATTAATTATGTCCTAACTGTAACACCCTGGATTTTACCTCAAAATATAGCTAATGAAAATACAAATTTAACGGCGCAAACGGCATTAAAAACGGACTTCAAACGAGTCCTAAAAGTGCAAAATGGAGTAGGTCCGAACTTGTGTCCGGACATGGGACGTTCGGACACAAGTCGAGAAAATTGAACTGCGAAAAACCATTTGTCCGAACTTGTGTCCGGACTTTGAAGTTCGGACACAAGTCGAGTTTCAAAGTCCGAAAATCCTTACGTCGCGTGTCCGAACATTGGTCCGAGCTTACAAGTTCGGACATAAGTCGAGACTTGCAAGTCGACCTTGTCCTCACATGCTGTCCGAACATTCAAGTTCGGACAGAAGTTCGGACACGACAAAACATAGAAAACTTCATAAACTATCGGGGCCTGTCCGAACATGGATGTCTGGACGGACGTTCGGATAGGTACCTGTATGCGTTTTAAGCAGTAAAACAGAGACCAAAAAGTAAACCAAAATTTATACCCAACCACAATATGATCATCACAGGGAAAACATGAATTTAAACAACACTTGTACCATAGAAAACAGCGGAAGTCTTTCTTGTAATCCAAGGTGCTACCGCCACATCCAAACCCTTGGATGCTCAGGCTATTAAACCATTATAAAATTCCAAAATATCAACTTAACATTGTGAAACCAAATATGCGAAAGCTTAAACTGTATTCAACAACAAAACATCATTAAAGAAACTAAAACGTAGTGTTCTAGAAACTCATAAACCAGCGATTATTCAAAATAGTCTCAACTCTCCTAACACTAAGTTGTAGCGCATTCCCCATTTCCCCCAAGTCAGTAATTTGTACCTGCGATCAGAAAACAACAATAAAAGCACGAAGAGATCGCGCAAATCAGTGAAACTGAGTAAATTCCATCTCACTACGTAAAATACATTTTGGAAATACCTTTGAGTGTGAATAAACGAAGCATTCGAGTCTGTAAACCTGTAAACCATTTCCACACTTCAATGTTCAACAATCAGTAAAACCATTCAGGGAGCCTTCAAGTGGAGTATCCACAGAACCACCAAACAGTCACAAACAGACCGAAATATCAAATACCCTCACCCTAAGTCCTTAAGTGTGCACACCCCCTATGAATCATCAGTCCATAGAGTAGATCATAGAGCTTAACTACAGTCATTGTATGCAGCGCAAAGATATATATAAATAATTCAGTGTAATCAATTCATGCTCACGGTGCAGAGAACCAACATGGTGAATCAGGGAGCACCACGAACCCCAAAATAATTAGAAACCAGTGAAGAACTCCCAAAACAAAACAATTATAAAATCCACAGCGAAGTTTCTCAAAACACAATTTGTGACAGAAAGCAATCCGCAACCAAATCCAACAATGAGCACAGAATTTACCTGATCGTTCCCTCGACTCAGGAAGACACCCAACAGATTCACCAATGACGTTCGTCGTTGACGCCAACGTCTAGGTTAGAACAGTTCACAATCAGAAGTCATCGAACACTATTGATTAAACTAACACACTGACTATGCTACAACTTTACCCGATATAACTCTAGTTGGCACCAGGGAAGGACTCTGAACAAAACAACAGCAGGAACGTGAATTGAGAGTTAGGATGTAGACGATAGTGGCGGCGTGAAGAAGAAGATAAAGAACGATCAATAAGATCGTGGTTTAAATAAGTATATCAGAGAATTTGGGATTATTAATGTAAACTAAATGAATTACGTTTTTGTAAAGAAGTAGAAGAATTAATTAAATAACGTAAATGATTTAAAAGGAGAATTCAATAATTAACATTGTAACTACTTTAGAAATATATTGACGTTGAGAATCATCGGGAGAAGAAAACAAAACAACCCATTAAGAAATAAAGATATAGTCTTTTAATTTGAAATAAAATGGAAAGAGATTTATTTGACTGTTGTAGGAGATAAGGATGAGGAGTAAAATATCTTAGAAGCTAACTAGTAAACATTTACTGGTAAGGAAATAAACCAGAAATAAATCAATATACTGTAGATAGTTTAAAGACTCAACGAGAGGAAAACAATTACGTTTGGAAGATGAGTCTCAAAGCTAACAATATAATTATTGGGAGAATAATAAGGAGAGTCAATAAACAATATATACTAAATAGCCAAATCGAAATCGGACTCTAGATATTTAAAATTAATAAGTTAGAAAGAAGATTCTAGATTGATATTTTGGGATTTAAAATCACCTAACGAATTTAGAAAGATGATTAGAATATAGCTAAGTTAACCAAAGCAAACGTTACAATTAATTGTAAACATTTTAAGGAGAAGGTAGATTTAGAAATGAACGTCGTTTAATTCCCTAGGCCATCTTAATACTAATCTTGGACCTATCATTCATATTATATACTATATTATTCTTAACTTGGAAATTCTCGGTATTTCATCTCATCCCCCTTAGAAAAGCTTCGCCCTCGAAGCCAAATTCATCCATATGGCGAAAGCTGCTAAACTAGGTACTGACTAGAATGGTTACCTTCGAAAAGCTGTGGGTACTTTTTCCTCATCTCCTCTTCACTTCCCACGTAGCCTCCTCAATTCCATGATTGACCACAGAACCTTGACCATGCGGGTCACTTCGATCGGGTCTCCCTGGTCTTGGTGTCCATCACTCTAATGGGATACTCCTCGTAAGATAGATTCTGCTCTAATTCAAGAACCTCCGCTGCACATGCGAAGGGTCGGAATTACCTCTTCAACTGGACACGTTGGAACACGTTGTGAACTTTCTCCAGTTCACAAGGAAGTGTCCCGATAGGCGACCTTCCCAATCCTCTCCCAAAATCTCATAGGGTCCCACGTACTTGGGACTGAGCTTTCCCTTCTTTCCGAATCTGGTTACCCCTCTTACAGGAGACACCTTCAGAACTCTATCTCCCCCTCGAACTCTATCGGTCTACGCTTGAGATCAACATAGGACTTCTGCCTGTCTTGAGCTGCCTTCATCCGACTCCGAATCACCCGGACCTTCTCCATAGTCTCCTCTATCAGTTGTGGTCCCAAAACCACCGTCTCGCTAATGTCACTCCAACATAGTGGGGTCTGCACTTCCTCCCATATAGGGCCTCGTAGGGAGCCGTCTTGATACTGGCGTGATAGCTGTTGTTGTATGAGAATTCCACCAAATGCAGCCTACCAGCCCAAGAACCCTGAAAATCCATCGCACATGCTCGAAGCATGTCCTCCAAGTTCTGAATGGTTCTCTCAGTCTGACCATCAGTGGCGGGATGGAAAGCGGTGCTCAAATTCAGCTTAGTGCCCATCGCATTCTGAAATTCCTGCCAAAAGTGAGCTAGAAATCTCAAGTCTCGGCTGAAATGATAGTCTCAGGCACCCCTGATATCTCACTACATTCTTGATGTAGGCGTCCACCAGCTGACTCGTAGACCACGTCTTCTTCATGGGTATGAACCGTGCAGACTTAGTAAGTCGGTCCACAATCACCCAGATCTGATCAACTCCTCCTCTCGCCGGTGGTAAGCCCATCACAAGTCCATGGAAATGGAGTCCCACTTCCACTTTGGGACCTCCAGCGGCTGCAATATACCCCCCATCCTCTTGTGCTCGAATTTGACCTTCTGACAGGTAAGGCACTTCGATACAAACTTACCACTTCCCGCTTCATCTTAGGACACCAGAACATCGTCTTCAAATCCTTATACAATTTGTCACCACCAGGATGAACCGAATAGGGAGTATTATGGGCCTCCCTCATCAGTCTCTCCTTTACTTCGGCACACCCTTGAGGCACACACCATCGGCCTCTGAATCTCAGGCTACTGTCACTGTGGATCTCGAACCCCTCAGCTTTCCCTTCCTTCATCTTCTCCTTGATACGCTCTAGCTTCACGTCTCCAGGCTGTCCTTTGAGGATCTCCTAGTAGATGTCGGAGGAGACACTCATGTGGTACAGCTTCACCTCATGCTCTACTCCTCCAAATTACATCACCTCCAAATTCAACCTCTGAAACTCACGGGCTAGCTCATCAGGAAGGACCCACATTGAGTTCACTGAGTGGCTCCTCTTTCTGCTCAGGGCGACTGCTACTAGGTTGGACTCCCCTCGTGGTACAGAATTTCTAGGTCGTAATCTTTGATCAATTCTTACCACATCTCTTCCTCATATTGAGCTCCTTATGTGTGAAGATGTACTTGAGGCTTTTGTGGTCGGTGTAAATTTTGCAAGAAACACCGTACAAGTAGTGCCTCCAAATCTTAAGAGCGAACACCACTGCTGCTAGTTCCAGATCGTGCCTCGGATATCGGGTCTCGTATTCCTTCAGCTGCCTCGATGCATAAGCAATCATCTTCCCTTTCTGCATCAGCACACACCCCAGGCCATACTTGGAGGCGTCACTGAACACCTCGAAGCCCTCAGTCCCTGAAGGTAGGGTTAACACTGGGGCCGTGGTTAACCTTCCCTTCAGTTCCTGAAATGCTGCTTCACATTCGCCACTCCACTGAAATTTGACCACCTTGTTGATCAGGTTGGTGAGTGGTCTGGCAATTTTCGAGAAGTCTTTCACGAATCTTCTGTAGTATCCTTCCAAACCCAGGAAACTACGCACCTCAGTCAGGTTGCTCGGTCTCGGCCACTCCTTCACCGCTTGTATTTTGGCTGGGTTCACTGCTATCCCCTCCTTTGTAACGATGTGGCCCAAGAACGCCACTCGAAGCAGCCAAAAGTCACACTTAATCAATTTGGCATACAACTGCTGTTCCCTCAGAATCTGCAGAACCAATCTCAAGCGCTCCTCATGCTCTTCCTCATCCTTGGAGTAGATGAGGATATCGTCTATGAATACAACCACAAACCGGTCTAGATAGGGATTGAAGATCCGGTTCATGAGGTCCATGAAAACAGTTGGTGCGTTCATCAATCCAAAGGGCATCACCAGGAACTCGAAGTGCCCATATCTGGTCCTGAAAGCAGTCTTCGGGATGTCCTTCTTTGCGACACGTAGCTGGTGGTATCCCGACCTCAAATCTATTTTGGAGAAAACTACTACACCCTGTAGTTGGTCAAAGAGGTCATCAATTCGGGGTAATGGGTACCGGTTCTTCACTGTGATCTGGTTCAACTCCCGGTAATCTATCCACAGCCTCATACTCCCATCCTTCTACTTCACAAACAATACAGGAGCTCCCCACGGCGACACACTCGGCCGGATATACCCCTTCTCCAAGAGGTCTTCTAACTGAACCTTCAATTCTTTCAACTCTGACGGCGCCTGATAAGTGTGAAACATATAGGTTTTTTAGGGTTTAAATACCTTATAATTTGTAACGATTCAGGCAATGTTTCCCACTTATTATATGTTTTTCCTAAGATTGATGTTTTGATAAGAACTGATGTATTCTATATGCTAAATACAGGAAAAACCCAGGAAATAAAGATTATACATCATAAGGATTACAACACAACAAACTGGGAACAAATCAGGAGAAGAGACACGAAAATTGGTCACGTCCGGATCGGTTTGGCCGGACGCAAATCCGGACGTCTCATGTCCAGATCCGGACGCAAGCCGGACGTGACCTAAATCCCAGATCCGAGAGTTCTCTGTCTTGTCCGGATCCAGACAGCGATCCGGACATATTGCAAGTTTCAGATCTAAAAGCTCTGTGTCACGTCCGGATCCGGACACGATCTGGACGTCACACAAAATTGAAAAATAAAAATGCACGCACTGATAATTAGCCTTTCAGGCGAAATTATCAGGCGGCGCATTAACAGGCGACAGACGAGCGGCGCATTAATTAACAACGCTCCATGCTCAATCAATGCGTCAATCAAGTTACCCACACCACATACCAAACTTCCACTAATCTATGTTCCCCTTCTAATCCTATATAAACCAGCCTGCCTTCATTCCAAATCGTCCTAGACTTCAGAGTCTAATCCTCTTCTCTCCTCACTGCATATCCCTCATTCACGTACATCCACCTCCATTCATCAAACTCCTCCATACTCTGCACATCTCATTCACGATTCAGTCCATTTCATCTGGTCATCCTCACTAAACTTCCTCCGTAATACTTCGTTCTCACCCACATACACATTCCGCATCCATTCACAGCATTTACCCATGTCCGGCTCTTGACCGGATCCGGACACGCCCATTTCACTCACGTCCGGATCGCGTCCGACCCGGTTTAGCCGGACACGCCCATTTCACTCACGTCCGGATCGTGTGCGACCCCACTTAGCCGGACACCTCATAAAACTCACCAAAACTTCCACTTTCACCATTTCACCCAGTTCACCCCATTATCACCAAGACCAACCTCCAAACCAGCAGAGCGCAAGGACAAAGGACGGAGCGAGCAAGAAGATCTTCGTAACAGATGATTTCTCTCAACTCTATCTCATTTATGATTATAATCGCTATGTCTAGCTAAGAGGATATACTCTAGGGGAAGGGATGTTGTAATTAGTTAAACTCTGTATTATTTTACTGCTTTATTGAGACAATTTGGATTGTTCAGGTTAATGCTTCTAAGTGCTTTTAATAAACGTCATGAATTTATTATAAGCCCTCGAATCATGTTATGATCAGATAAGGTGTAGCATTGACGGTCCTATTAACCTGTTACCTTTGATAATTGCAATCGGATAGATTACATTATTCACTAGGAGCTTTAGTCCGGATTAAACCCGACTAGTAATTCTGAGCAATAAAACCATCTAGATATACTTGCTAGGTCTAGACTAGTACCACATGCCCTGTCTAGATGAGCTATCTGGGATTAAAGACTTAATACAGAATAGATAATTGAGAATTACAAGCCGATCCAAGTCTCCACTTAAGTAGTAGAATATGCAGAACCTAGCTAGTGAAACAACTCCTTGAACCTAGAGTACCGTTCACACTCCCAAGACTACCACTTTAATTTATCTGCTATTTACTTTCTTGTTTCTATTTGAAACCCAAAACCAAAACAAAACCCCCTTTTGAGTTAACCATTACCTAAGGCTAGACTTACCACATCAAGTCCCGTGGATTCACCCCGGTCGTTTCATTAATTACTATACTATTTTGACCGAGATTTTTGCAACCTGACGATCTATCGAGTTATTGAATTCTAGAATTATTTCTTAGTATTTAATATATAAAAATAATTTGCAGCGCCATACGGTATGAGGCTTTGGAGATAGGCGCTGCTCCTGGCACTAGGTCGACGCTGAACTCTACTTCCCTGTCTGGCGGCATGCCTGGGATCTCCTCAGGGAAAACGTCTGGAAATTCATTCACCACCCGGATCTCTTCTAATTTGCTTGGCTTCCGGCTCAGGTCCTGGACATGGCAAAGGTACGCCTGTTGTCCCTTCCTCACCTGGGAGAGGATTGACATAGCTGAGACGATCTTCACCCCGGGCTTTTCTCTTCATTTCGGTAGGACACCCTCTGCCCTGACGGTCCCCTCAGGACAATCTTCTGCTCTCCACAATCAATTTTCCCCTTATATTTACTCAGCCAGTCCATCCCCAAGATGACGTCGAAGTCGGGGAGGGTAAATTAGATAAGGTCAATTACAAAGGTTTCCCCTCTTATGTCTACCCCCACATCTTTCAATACATTATTACAAGAGATAATTCGCCCTGAGGGTATGGATACTACTATGGTAGAAGTTTTACCAGCCACTAGCCCCAATTTCCTAACAAAGTTCTCGGCAATAAAGGAATATGATGCTCCAGTGTCAAACAAAATACGAGCAGGGGTACCACAAACCGAAAAGGTACCTGCTAGCACGTCAGCTTCAGCCTCGGCCTCAGCTCGCTCATGACATTAATCTTTCCCGGGGTCCTGTGGTTGTCTCGGTTCTCTCCTTGGCCCCGGTTGCCTCCATTTCTACCCCCGCCATTACCACACTGGGGAGCGTCACCGCACTGGTTCTGACCCTGGTTCTGCTCTCTGCCTCTAGGCTGGGGGTCTGCCTGTCTGTAGGTCCGGTCTGCCGCCTCCTCTTCTCTGATTATCCCCTGGAGGGTTTTTGAAGCACTCAACACCGTGTGGCCCTTCTTGCCACACCGGAAGCACGTGACCAAATTCCCTTCGCAGTTTTTCCTGGGTGGTCCTTACGGCACCTGTTACAATGGAAGTGCCTCTCTGGCCCCTGCTCCGTCTTCTGGGCCTGGTTCTGGTGTCGATCGCCCCACCTCTGGGTCTGTCTCTAGTTTCCCTCAAACCTTCGCCTCTCATCAGAATGGGGCCTCCACCTCCTCTCCTGGTTCGGTCTCTAGGGTCTATCATCACGTCTCCGAGAGTCCTCCCCATCATCTGCCTTCCTCTTCTGGCCCGCTTGGACCTCCTTTTCTTCTGCTGCTTTCTGTAAAGGTTGGCAGCCTTACCATACGCATCCTGGAGGGTCAGGATGGCCAAGACACTCAGGGCCTCTTGGAGACTCCAGTTGAGCCCCCACACAAACCGCTGCACCTTCGAGGCTTCATCAAGGACCATGGTAGGTGCGAATCTTGCTAACTCCAGAATTTTTGTGTGATGAATTTCACACTCTTGGACAGCTGCTTCAACTCAGAAAACTCCAGATACTTCTGCATGCGCACATGCTCGGGGTAGAAACGCCTCCTCATAGCTTGCTTCAGCGCCTCCCATCCGAAGTTAGGCTCAACTCGCAGCATATCTCGGTTGGCCGTCCACTAGATCTCGGCCTCCCCTTGAAGTAGTACACTGCCTCATTGACCTTCCTGTCCTCTAGGCAGTTGACCGCAACAAAAATCTTGTCAAACTCCCGGATCCAGTCTTCAAATAGGACTGAGTCCTCTTCTCCAGCAAAACGGTCGGCTTCAGGTGCGCTATCCTCTTGGTATAATCTTCAGGCGCGTTGTTTCGCTGTGCCTGTCGCTGCACAATCTGTCCCAAGTTCAAGACAAGCTCTTGTAGTTGTCTCATTGGGTCGTTGGCGGCCATTGTAGCCCTTCGGCTTCGGCTTCTGGTATTATAGGAGAAATGAAGTTGGTCTGCCAGTCCTACAAGCTTGAGCTCAGGTGATCTCCTCATTACAACGTAGAGGAATAAAGATCTCTATTTCTATAACCTCTTTCGAGCTTATACCACAAGTGTTACCAATCTATACCATATACACTATCTAGTATACAGTTCAACTATCATATATATGTAGTAACATCAAATAAACAATTCACGTACTCAGCGTACACAGATATAAGATTATCAAGGAATTCCATTGGTTAGTATAACCTTCCAAATATCACACAGATCAACCAAAGTAGCTTCACAATCTCACACACAATTCAATTATAGATTCCCCAATCGGCTTATCCCTATATTTTAATCTAATTTAAATCACCTCTGATCTTATTTCGAAAACACGACTGATACCACCTTGTAACACCCTGGATTTTACCTCAAAATATAGCTAATGAAAATACAAATCTAACGGCGCAAACGACGTTAAAAACGGACTTCAAACGAGTCCTAAAAGTGCAAAATGGAGTTGGTGCGAACTTGTGTCCGGACATGGGACGTTCGGACACAAGTCGAGAAAATTGAACCGCGAAAAACCATTTGTCCGAACTTGTGTCCGGACTTTGAAGTTCTGACACAAGTCGAGTCCGAACTTACGCGGCGTGTCCGAACATTGGTCCGAGCTTACAAGTTCGGATACAAGTCTAGACTTGCAAGTCGACCTCGTCCTCACATGCTGTCCGAACATTCAAGTTCGGACAGAAGTTCGGACACGACAAAACAGAGAAAACTTCATAAACTATCGGGGCCTGTCCGAACATGGATGTCCGGACGGACGTTCGGACAGGTCCCTGTATGCGTTTTAAGCAGTAAAACAGAGACCAAAAAGTAAACCAAAATTTATACCAAACCATAATATGATCAACACAGGGAAAACATGAATTTAAACAACACTTGTACCATAGAAAACAGCGGAAGTCTTCCTTGTAATCCAAGGTGCTACCGCCACATCCAAACCCTTGGATGCTCAGGCTATTAAAGCATAAAACAATTCAAAAATATCAACTTAACATTGTGAAACCAAATATGCGAAAGCTTAAACTGTATTCAACAACAAAAATCATTAAAGAAACTAAAACGTAGTGTTCCAGAAACTCATATATAAACCATCGATTATTCAAAATAGTCTCAACTCTCCTAACACTAAGTCGTAGCGCATTCCCCATTTCCCCAAGTCAGCAATTTGTACCTACGATCAGAAAAACAATAAAAGCACGAAGGGATTGCGCAAATCAGTGAAACTGAGTAAATTACATCTCACTACGTAAAATACATTTTAGAAATCCCTTTGAGTGTGAATAAACGAAGCATTCGAGTCTGTAAACCAGTAAACCATTTCCACACTTCAATGTTCAACAATCAGTAAAACCATTAGGGGAGGCTTCAACTGGAGTATCCACAGAAGCACCAATCAGTCACAAACGGACCGAAATATCAAATACCCTCACCCTAAGTCCTTAAGTGTGCACACCCCCTATGAATCATCAGTCCATAGAGTAGATCATAGAGCTTAACTACAGTCATTGTATGCAGTGCAAATATATATAAACAATTCAGTGTAATCAATTCATGCTCACGGTGCAGAGAACCAACATGGTGAATCAAGGAGCACCACGAACCCCAAAATAATTAGAAACCAGTGTAGAACTCCCAAAACAAAACCATTATCAAATCCACAGCGAAGTTTCTTAAAACACAATTTGTGACAGAAAGCAATCCACAACCAAATCCAACAATGAGCACAGAATTTACCTGATCGTTCCCTCGACTCAGGAAGACACCCAACAGATTCACCAATGACGTTCGTCGTCGACGCCAACGTCTAGGTTAGAACAATTCAGAATCAGAAGTCGTCGAACACAATTGATTAAACTAACACACTGACTATGCTACAACTTTACCCGATATAACTCTAGTTGGCACCAGGGAAGGACTTTGAACAAAACACTAGCAGGAACGTGAATTGAGAGTTGGGAAGAAGAAGATAGTGGCGGCGTGAATAAGAAGATGAAGAACTATCAATAAGATCGTGGTTTAAATAAGTATATATCAGAGAATTTGGGATTATTAATGTAAACTAAATGAATTACGTTTTTGTAAAGAAGTAGAAGAAATTAAATAACGTAAATAATTTGAAAGGAGAATTCAATAATTAACATTGTAACTACTTTAGAAATATTGACGTTGAGAATCATCGGGAGAAGAAAACAAAACAAACCCATTAAGAAATAAAGATATAGTCTTTTAATTGAAATAAAATGGAAAGAGATTTATTTGACTGTTGTAGGAGATAAGGATGAGGAGTAAAATATCTTAGAAGCTAACTAGTAAACATTTACTGGTAAGGAAATAAACCAGAAATAAATCAATATATTGTAGATAGTTTAAAGACTCAACGGGAGGAAAACAATTACGTTTGAAAGGTGAGTCACAAAGCTAACAATATAATTATTGGGAGAAGAATAAGGAGAGTCAATAAACAATATATACTAAATAGCCAAATCGAAATCGGACTCTAGATATTTAAAATTAATAAGTTAGAAAGAAGATTCTAGATTGATATTTTGGGATTTAAATCACCTAACGAATTTAGAAAGATGATTTAGAAAAATAGCTAGAGTAACCAAAGCAAAACGTTACAATTAATTGTAAACATTTTAAGGAGAAGGTAGATTTAGAAATGAACGTCGTTTAATTCCCTGGGCCATCTTAATACTAATATTGGACATATCATTCATATTATATACTATACTATTCTTAACTTGGAAATTCTCGGGTATTTCACTAACAATCTTATATTATCATTACCAAACAAGTCCCAACCTTAAAACCCCATTTTTTAACTTTTTGGAGTCTTTTTAGAGTGGTCTGGGTTTGTGTCCGAGGTTGTAAACCCGGACCATCTCTCGGCCAAAGTTTCTGCCTTAAAAACACACTGGTCTGGGTTTGTGTACCGGGATGTAAACCCGGACCAGACACAATTTCTAGCTTCTGCCGTGTTTTCAGTGTGGTCGGGTTTATGTACTTGGTTACAAACCCGGACCAACACTAAATGTGTCCAAAATTGTAGTTTTTGACCTCTATTCAACCTCAATTCTTATCCAATCTTTTCCTAACCTTTCCACATGTATAATAACATGTTCTAACATCATTTTCACACCTTCAAACCCTCCTAATTCATCCACCAAACTCAAACTCAATTCCTTGATCATTTACTCAAACTCTTACAAAATTCCTAACACTTATAACTTAGTTTCATACACTTCAAACATGTAGATTTTACCTAAAACCTCAACTAACCAAAGTGTTTCCTTTCAATCATCTTAACTAATCCTCAAGCATCATTATTCATCCTTATCTCCTTTACCCAATCTACTCAAAGTTATCAAAGTCATATTGCATGTCCATGCATAATTTCCTCTCCTTTACACTTACTACTCATCATTCGTAAACTTGTACATACATATGCATCTCTAATCATTCTCTTAACACCTTACATCATTTCTCCTTCAACTTGACCATTCTACACTCCTCTTAAACACTTTCACATGCACCATCCAAGTCCTCTCATTACCATCAAGATTATACTCACTAGTTCATAACCAAACCTCTCAAGACATTATACAACATTTTCTCACAAAATTTTGCACAATACAATGCATACCTCATATCTCCATTTGGTGTGTTTAATCCACCCATTCGACCTCAAACTCCTCCTAAACAACACTAAGTCATCCCACTCCTCAAGAACACTTTAGCTTAGTCATTTCTACCAAAATATTCTTTAATGAATCCTAGTCCAACCTAGGTCATAAAACTCACAAATACAACTTAAAACACTCGGTTTCTACGCAAAATTTGCCATAGCTTCTCTAGTATATTATCATGCCCAAACACATAGTTTTTCATCGCTTAATAACTTAAGATAATCCAATTCTCAATGGATGTTCTCAAAAGATCAATTACACTCAAATACCTTAATTCATATTACAATGCATAAACCTTAAATTGCATAGCACTAAGGCTCTTAAATAACATGGCTCTTAGGCCCTTAAATGACTTAAACTTAAACACTGAATTTCCCACATTAAATAGCCTTCAACCTGCAATTACAACCATCAATCTCATAGTAGTTATAATGCTCTTAAAATCCATCTTACGCTTATCTTACTAACTCATTTTCCATTAGCACCTTAATCACAAGTTCACAAGCTTGTTCATATTCTTTTCCTAGGTTTTATAACCCATTATATAATGTAAGCTTTAAGCTACATTTTGTGTCTAAATAAACACCATTGCTTAAGACATTAAACCACCCCAAGGTAAGTCATTTACCTTATGTTTTCCAAGCTTTTTCCTTTCTCCTTTCCTTTGGTTTTCTTGCCTGATTTTCGGCAAGGCCTATTAGTTCCCTTTCTAAGCTTCTAATCAACATTCAAATAAGGTAATGAGTGCTAAGGAATGCACCTAAACTTAAGGAATCATTCCTAGGTTAAAAAGAGTGCTTTAAAGCTTAAAAGTGGATGATTACCTTTGAAGTCTCAAGGTAGACTTGGGCAATGAATCAAAGAGGACCTCCACTAGTCCTTGGAGATTAAAACAAGCTAGTTCAAGGTATAAAAACAAGACTCCATGGGAGGCAATTTTCGGCCATAGGTAAAAATGAGAGGAAAGTTGATTTTTCTTTCTTTTTCCTTACCTTGAATGAATGGAGAAGCAAAGGAGCTCTTCAAACTGAATTTTCCCCCATCAATGGAGGTTTTCCATGGCACCAAATTTGATCTTTTGAATATTTGAAAAGATAGGAATGGAGGCCTTGGTCTAACTAGCAATAATCTATGCTTAGTTTTGGATTCGGAGCTAAAATGAAGATTTGGTGTGCAAGAGAAGATGGAGAATGGAGGGAGCTGTAACTTACGGTTTTCTAGAGAGGAAGAAGAAGAAAAATATGGTGGAAGAAGAAGAAATGACGAAAGAAGAGGAGAGAGGTAACTAAAGGTGAGATATTTCATAAAAAGTTGAATAGTATTCTACTTTAGTTTTCCCTCTTATTTTCTAACTTGGCTGGCACACATTGGTGACTCATCCATTAAAAACCGTTCCTCCCTTAATTAATAAGATATTTATGGTCTTTGTTGACCAATTAATTAAGTAGAGTTGACTAAAGACTAATTTGGGCACTATTTGGTTACTATTCACTATTAATGCACATATTTGTGAAATTTTTGGTTTCCCATTGATTTAGGCTTCCTAATGTGATACTAAGTAGTACACAAGTTGATTAAGGTGTAATGATGGGCATTTAGCCACTCAAAACCCATTTGTAAAACAATTTTTCAAAAATGTGCTTTAAGAGTCCTTAAAGCACAATTTGTGTTTTAACTTGTTTTTGAGCTTGGTTTTCTTTGGTAATGATTTAACATGTCCATTAGAATGTTAATAAGGTCTTAGAATGACCTTTTGGTCCTAATCAAAGTTACACCAAGTCTGGATCATGTTTTTGCTTAAATTGACTTTATAGCATTTCCTTGTGTTTTCTTTGGTTTAAATTGTCTACCAATGTTTCTAAGGCGTGTTTTAGCCATATTAAATCATAAATTGATGTTTACTTATCATACTTAGGTTTGGGGTATTTCAATCTACCCCCCTTAAATGAACTTTGTCCCCAAAGTTCCCATGCATCTTATTTCATTAGAACACATGGCTTACCTCATTTCATGGATCATATAGATCATGCTTATGTATATTTAACCTTACAGACTCATTAGGTCTGTCATATACTTATACTCAAATATCACGCAACATGCTTAAGCATGTATAGCACTCAAAATTCCCTTTGTTGCATCCTCATCATGTCACCGGTCAGAAGACGAAGGCTCATAGGTCCTCGGCTTCATGAGCGAGTAATGCAAGATATCGCCCGCAGGTACCGACTATTGGACACTTACGCTCTCTGGTCCGCGTTCCTTTGGAAGATTAAAACAATCACGTAACTTGTCGTACTCTCTCATGTCAGCGGTCCGAAGACAAAGGCACATTCGTCCTCACCTTCATGAGCAAGAATACAAAACTACTCTGTTCTCCCCATGTCACCGGTCCGAAGACAAACGCTCATGCGTCCTCGACTTCATGGGCGAGACTCAGTAAAAAGGAAGTCCTTTTTACGAGGTCAAGTGAGGGATAATTCCCTCTATTTGAAAATACAATCAACTCCAATTCCGTTTTATCCTAATGCCTCTATCCTTAGCGTGATTTAATTGTGACCACTTGTAGGGAGTTTCAGGAATCATCCGACCCTGATGTGATCAGCATCAGTGTTGAACTTTCCTTCCACCCCAATTTGTGTTTGGTTTCCCTTGATCCCTAGAAAATCAAGTTCCACCTCCCACGTCATTTTCAAACATCAAATAATTCACTCATTTCCAATTTTCTATCTTTTTAGTCTTTCTAATCGTAATCGATACATCTCCAAGGTGTGGAATCAGTCCATCGATCATTCTCAATTCATCTCTTAGTAATTACCTCAAGACCCTCATTCCTACTAAGTTACATATTATTCTCATACCAATTCGCACCATCTTATGCCTCACAGCATTACTATTTCCTACCTCATACTCACATCGAATACTATCTCAAAGTGTTATCTTATTCTTATCTCACACATACTTTCATATCAACTCATATCTCATATATTCCTTAAGTCTCCTTAATCCTCTTCACTAATTCACTTAACTTGTACTCACTCCGGAGTTAACAAGATAGGTACTTAATATGTATGGTATTCGCATCTTCTGTGCGCAATAACCATAATTAATCTCAAAGTGTTTATGTAAAACAAATTCTCAAATTCCTTTGTGTTATGCACACCGTAGCTTACGTACTCTGTACATAAACATACGCTAAGCGGTTTTCGCTCTACCCCCCTTAAAATGGATTACACCCACGTAATCAACATGTTACCATCCTTGAATTTAGGTTCAAGATGTTATAATTCTCACTAAGCATTCTAGCTTCTATGTCATCTATCTGACTTATGATTCAATCAGAGGGTCTCAACCATGTTACTGGATTAGTCTCTGTATCGAGGATTCTAAACGGTACTTATACCATTTTCTTAACTTAGTTTGGTCTAACCTCAAAGGTTCTAAGGCATTCTGTCGATAAGTCTTATATTTGTTCAATTGGAAGATGTACGGTACTTCATTCCTTTCCCATTCATCAGGTATGTCCAACCTTTTAAGGTATTGATCTGCTAGCTTTCGCTGCACGACTCTAATAACCTTAGGCTTAGTTTGCCTTTCTTATCTTGTTTTGTATGTCCTTCTCCTGCATGCTTATAATTTATCACTAAAGGTCTCCCATTGGACACGTGTTATCTTTATATGTACACGGCCTTAATGGGTTGTAGCTCGTCTATCCAGTCTCTATGGAGATCTAACGTTCATACTCTTAGTGTTCTCTCAAGTGCCTAAATCGTTCTTTCCAACTGACCTTTGGTCTGAGGATGATTCTTAACTGAAACTACGGTTTAGTGCTTATTGGCTTTACAGTTTTATCCTTAACTTCTTAAGACATGTCCTATGTCTACACTTAATAATCAGTGCTCTTCGCACTTCAAATTCTTAATTATTTGTTCTCCGATTCCTTTGTGTCGTTGGTTCAACTAAATTCCTTCTCTTTAACTGTTTGTGGTAATAGCTGCTCTTGTGTGATCTTGCATCGTTGACCGTGGTACGGAGTCGACTACTTCCCGTGTTCCTTACACTACTCGTCTACATGCATGTGGTACCTTACTGGTACATTACTACTTACCCGACTAACTCATAAATGAGTCTGTTAGGCCTGTAAGCTCCTGTGGAGTGCAGTCGTCCCATATCTCGTTTAGTAAACTCGTAGTGTCCGTCACACGTTTAGCTATTGCTAATTATGAAGTATTCTGTTGTCGGTTTCCTCTTTCATCGTTCCAAAATAACACTTATTGTTCTTCTTGAACTTAATCAAGGGAAATCCATCTACCGTGTTCTTAGATATGGGGTGCTCTAGCTTCTTTCTGTATTCAGTACGGACTTGATTCTTTAGCAACTGAGGTCTCTTTCCATAGAGCCTATTATCGTGTTCCTCGCGTTTGATCTACTAGGAATGCATTTCAGTTCCTTAAGGAATGGATAGTGTACTTCCCGTGAAATCTTTCACCACATGGTCTAAATTACTGGCGTTAATGCACAGTCCGTCTACCATCTTACTTCCTTACTTATATTGGTTTCAGCTCATAGATCTAATTTCCTTTGTGTCAATATTTGACGGTTTACACATAATGGTCGCTTTATTGCGCACCATGACTTAATCCACTTATATAAGTATTGTCCTCATGACTTCTGCTACCGTGGTAGTTGGCCTTTACTCTATAGCCCACTTGTGGTGCAACTACTTAATCATTTATTCTAACTTCTTATTTAACATTCAATCCCTTCCTAGTGTAAACACACTGGGAGTTCTCTAATTTCGGTGTATGGTGGTTGTCATACCGTGTTGTAAAATTGTTATCTCTTAATATGAAGGCGGTTTGCTTCAATCTCGGGTTCGTAAGTAGGCTAATTTCTCTCACATTCTTCCATCCTCTATGATGTTATTTTTTTCCAAGTAATTTAACTAGTTACCGAAAAAAATTCATCCATTGAGTCACAAGCTCTTCTGAGCGTTGGTCACTTGACGTGCCATGTTGTGAACTCACAACGTTTATCTCTGACGATTACTGATTCTTATTCCCGGGTGTTGGATATGAGGTCTGTCTATGCAGCCTTCCTTATTACTCAAGTGTATCTAGTATGTTCCAAGGAAATCTCAAGATTTAGAGTTTCCATTCTCTAACAAAAGTATCCCATCTCTAATAAGTGAAAGCCTTTTTTGAGGGGTTTATTCCCACTCATGGCCTCACAACAAGGAGAGGTATCCCCGCCCTAAAAGGAATGGTTCGTTCTACACCCCTGCCAATAGCATTATCTCAATATTCTCATTGGTGCCCATTTGGCAATATCTTCCACAATTAACTTACAGGTTTTGTAACCGTTCATATTTACGAATTGTAGTTCGTTTGTGGCTAAAATAAGCTCTCTTACAACTTACTTCGCCTCGGGCTCTGGTGTGGTTAACATCCTTGGCCCGTAGGCTCTTAGCATCTAATTTTTCCTGGGTGCGAGCTGACACTAGGTTCACTGTCATACTCTTATTCATTATAATCTATCCTCATACGTTTGGGGTTCTTTAAACACTATCCACCATTAGGTTACATATTAAATGTAGTACCGGGTCTCATGGTAAGTTGCTGCATTCTGCTTCCCGTTATGGAAGTTTGTTCAGGTGATCTGAGATTAATCAGTGTCTATGACAATACCATCGTTCTAATAGACTTATGTCTTTTAGCAATTAAGGTTAGGTTCGTATTAGGCATACGCCTTACGGTGTCTGAGTTGGATATTTATCCTGGTCATCATGTGCTTCCATCTCAATTCTCCGTTCAACATCTGTTGACTACGCCACCCGTCAGTGATTAGTCATACTTGGGTGTTAATGAGATAGGCAAACAATATTAACCGTCATTTATCAGTTTGTTCGGCTCGACTATGCCCGCTCTGTGGGGGTAGTCCTCTGAGCTTTCCTCTTTCGGGGTTGTATGTCTTTGATCCTTGGTAGGTTATAGCTTAAGTTCATTTCCTCTATCCCTGCTTCCAGGGTTTAGCGAGATCTTCAATGAAGAATGTTTGTTACTGGTATCCTTAGTGGTCATCCTGGGAATTCTATCCCGTTCTTACTAAAAGTCGTTGTGTCAACTGTCTTCATTGTATCTTGTAATACATTCCTTGTATGTTATTGCCTACATATTGTTTTGCTCAGATCACTGAGCGATCCCTTAGGTTTTTCCCTTCAAGGTTCGGGATTTGTGTTCTTACCCGTACTGTTCGTTGTTGTTGTTGTAGTAGGTTGTACTGTTGCTAAAATTTTATATCATATAGTATTCCAACCAAGTCCAGCTCCTTGCTGACTGGCGTGTCGCCTTAGTTTGTTATGGTCAGGCCTTCCCAAGGTCTCATTCTCTAGTTCTTAAGGATTAGCAATCCGGTAATAATAAGAGTTACAGCTGTAGCACTCTACTATGTTGCCATGTTGGTTTCCCGTATAGCTTATTGTGGTAGCACTTGTTATGGCAAGTGCGCCATGCAAGATGGGCTACCGGTACTGTATGCGTCAGTAATGGTACTTCCTCCTAATCGCCATGTAATTGGTAGTCCTCGGGACTCCTTAGATGTTCTTTCATTTTTAATAACTGACCATCCGGCAGTTTCCTATTTGTTTGACAGTACAGTCACTTATCAGGGCTTTCCTCTTTCTGAGGGAACCCCTTGTTATTTACTTATGCCTTAATCCTCGCTCCCGTTTCCACACATTATGTCGGGGTTACTAAGTACTAATTCTCCTCTAGGCACTACATCGTAGCCCTGTTCCGGTATACAGTTTGTACGCGTTTATTTCGTCATCTACGCTATGTCGGCCAAATTTGTAACCTCTCTCACTGTGTGGGGTTTGGTGTTCCCGTTTCAGACTGGACTTTCCGGTAGTCTTAATTCTCATGCTATGTGTTATCCCACTGTTATGCTCCTCCGGAGTACTTTCCGGTATCCCTGTCATTTCTCTTTTCCTCTCCATTGCACTCGTAGTGCTTTTCTTATTATTGGTATGGCGGGTTATTTCGACTGCGTAGCATGTCAACCCATGTTGCCGGTAATTACCGTTCTCTTATTGGTAGAACTCCGTTGGTAGCGCCTGTTTCATCATTGCGCTGCAATTAAAACCTCTAAGTTTTCGTAAACCGTTGTATATTGGTGATTGTTCCCCGTATTTCAAGCAAGGGATGTGGAGGGCGGGTTTAGGTACTATGGATATCCGGTAAACACCGGGAAGTCCTAACTAACGCACCTCTCACTCTATCTCTCAACCCTTAACCCATACTGAAATACCCCAAACTGATAAAACATGGATTAAACATCTAATCACATTGATTAAGGCCTAAACATGCCTTAACAGTCAACTGAGAACAACAGTGGTCAACATAAAGCAACATATTGCACCATTTGACTGTGTAGGGTAAATAAATACCCAAATGAACTACTTAGGACCTAAAATTTTGTCCTAGGCATATTAACACATTAAAGAACACATTACAATTGTTGGAAAACACTCCAACACAAAAGAACAAGCATTTTCATGCTTCAAGGTCAAGTAGGGCAAAAATGTGCTCTAAGAGAACCTTAAAGGCCTAATGACCTCTAAATGATATAACATTGGATTCCATGATCAAATATCATGTAAGGAACACAACAAAACGGTTCCCAATGAAAACAGATCTCAGAAACACCCTGCGACTCAAAATGTGCACTAAAATACCTTAAAACACGTTTTGTGTATGAGCTCTAAGATAATGACTTTTTGTCATTTTAAAGACTGGAGTATATTCTTTAAATCATTAATGTGACATGATATACTATATTTTAAAGTCTAAATCAAAGTTTGGAAATTAAAATCAAAATGGGCAATTTAGTATGAATAGTAACCCAAATAGTGCATTTTTAAGCAAGATTGACTAAGTTTGGTCAATGGTCAATTAATTGACCATCCTTGCCATATGAAGTCGGCAGCCAAGCAGCATGGAGGACAGCTCATTAAGCATTAACACATAATATCTACCTAAATTGATTATTCACCATTACTATTCCATTAATTAATATTAACTCAACTTATAAGGCAAATTAGCTTACCTTTCTTCATATGCCTTCATCCCTGCCGACAGCAGCTCATTCAAACCTCTCATTTGCTTCTCCAAACCGTGGCTAACACACCAAATACAGAGGAGAGCAACAATTGACATAGGTAAGCTTATTAAGCCATCTTATGTTCATTTTCTTCACAATTCTTACCTCTTTCCATGGATCAAAGCATCAACCATTTCCATCAATGTTCTTAGGTTGTTTTCTAGGTAAAATGGAGGGTATATCTCGGCATTAACAAGGGAAGAAGGTGGAGAAAGCTAATCTTGTTCTTAAGGTATAAAAATGTGCTTTAAGCACTTATCCTTGATTTCCTTTAAATTCCGGTTGGAAAACCTAGTTTCCTACCCTTATAATATTCATCTTAACATACTTATTCAGTTGGTATATCAAGAGCTTCAAGGTATAGCCAGATCCAAGCCAAAAACACCATTTTAGGCTTTTTAATCAAGGTAAAAATAAGCCATCTTCTAATCTGAGTTATACCAGTTTAAAGCTTGGTTTTAGTAGCTCTTTTGATGCTCTTTTCCTACTGTAAAAATTGGCCGAAGATCAACCTTGTTTGCCTTGGTATTCTAAGGTAAATTTTACCTTGAAAATTACATTAAACACTTCTTATGGTTAGATCTTGCTTGGAGACTAATCATGCCTTAATTGCTGTTTGAAAACATGTAGATATTGCTGTGGAAATACTATCTCCAATCAGCCGTGGCCAAACAAGGCTTATACTTGGCAAAAACAAGGTATAAATCACTTAAACCTTCACTTGGTATATTAATATGTAATTATACATATGTATATATATTGTGCCGTGAGTGAACAAGGTATTAAGGTCTTATTTTGACCTTAGGTGATTATGGAATGGTTTAATAAATTTTATAACTAATTAATTAACATAATTGTCAAATTTAAGACATTATGTGGAAAATTGGTAAATATTGAAAAGATGTGGTGAGGGCCGAGAGTTTATAGTACTTTTGGGCATTTATGTGTAATTTATTTTATAAGCTAATGTTTGTAATAAGGCCATGTACTTTAGGCCATTTTATTTATGCATTTATAAGCTTATAATTAAGTTTAGGTGATATATAATTATTACCGCAAGGAATTGGGGTCTTAGGTGAAATTAAATTAAATTTGGGGGCTATAAAAGGATATAGCCGAAAATTGGAGGTTTAAAGGAGTTTATATAAAAATTATAAGATTATATTAAGTTTTGGGGTTTAATGGTAATTTCTGAAAAGATATGGGTATAAACCGTAATATGTGGAGATTAATGGTCAAGGAAATATTAAGGTGGTCAACCTTGACCATATGGTAGGTTTTGACCAAATTAGATAAGTTAAATGACTTATTTAAGGTTTTATAATAAGATAAGTGTTTTATTGTTATAATTTTATAACATATGTGGTGAATATGTTATTTCCGAAAATTAAGGGTGTATAATGGTATTATAAACACCCATGGGCTGTTAAGAATTTTTAGGAATTTATTGGGTTTATTTTGGAATTAAGATAAACTATATATGTATAATATATAGTTATTATGTCATTATGACACTTTGGAGAAATATAAGTGGTGGTATAGCAAATACCGATTATATATGGGTTAGTAAAGGTAATTATAACCCTTTGGTGAAATTTGGTGATTTTTAGAATTATATAAGAGTATTTCATAAGATATGTATATAATATATAGTTTTAATGATATTATAAAACTATATGTTATAAATAGGGCCAAATGGCAATTATAAAACAGCACAAAGGCTGTTCGGAATTTACAAAAAAAAACCATAGGTTATACTCCTTTATAAGTTAAAAATGTTATATTATATGGAATATATAACATGGTATAAATAATGGGGTGATTTTGTAAATAAAGGAAACTAAGGTTTAAGGAAAGGAATAAGGTATAAATATATGTGCCTATGCGGCAATATATAATAGTTTGTATAAAACTATAGGTTATAAATTAAAGGGAATAAAAATATCATATTATATGATATTAGTATATGGTATAACATTACAAAATGTTATGTGGTCAAAAGGGAATTTAAATAAAATTCAAGGGCTCTACCGAAAATAATAAGGTTGGAAAATGAATTTTAGACTATGGTCTATAATGTTATAAATGTTATAACAATTATATGGTTTAGGTGGGATTAATATAGTAAGGATATTCACATAAAATAATGTGACAAACTATAAATAAATAAGGTTTATAAACTAAGGTATTTATTGATTAAACCTTAGGAGTTGTAAATATACAACATAAAATGTTACATAATATTAGGATAATAATCTTAATATAAGTTGTACAATATAATACAACTAATGGGAATAATCATCTAATAAAAGATGATAAAATGTAACATATGATATAAGAGTTTATTAAACTCATGAAAATTACCTAGGTGGTAAATATATACATACACAAGAATAATGTATATAAGGATGGATATATATTATGGTTGGAAACCATATAATATAATTGTGGTGGTTATTACAAAAAAATAGTTATAAACTATAAGGTATGAGTTTTTGGATGCAAATATTATTTGCTAAAGATAATGAATTATATAATACAATGTATTATAATGGATGGTGGGAAAAATAATAGAATATAATATAATTATGCATGCATTCATGCAACTATAGGTTATTTACCTATATTTAAAGTGGATAAGATTAAAGAAATATAACGAATTAAACTTAACAGTCAAAATGTTTTGACATACGAGTTTTAGTAACAAAGCCGACCGGTTTAGAGAAACCCGTAACAATAACTGTAGAAAACGGGTATGAACTGTCGGGGTTACTTGTTATTCGGAAATACCGGATGTAGTTAGTCATGGAGACTGACTTATAGTTTTATTATCGTTTAGATCATACTGCAGACGGAGGCACTTGACGAGCTAGTGGTCTACACTGCGCATCCTAGGTCTTGGTGAACGGTATGTAAAGGGGTTTGATCCGGGTTGTCCTAAGGATTTCCTTGGGCTCCGATTTGTTTGTTATCACTTGTGTGTTAAGTGTTTTGGATACGTGTATGTGATTATGTGCTACTGCATTAATTATATATGCACGTGCGTCCTACGGGACTAACACTACGTCGACTATAGATCGACTTATATAAACATACATATACGTTATTGTGATAACAAGACAGTTACTTGATATAATACCATAGTATTAATATTAAGTATATGGGAACCTAAGTAAAACACTTAGGAACGAGTCACGACATTGTCGGTCTCTAGAGCATGGATCTCGAACATGAATATAACCTAGATTACTTCTAGGTATGCGTGAGACCCATTGGGCAGCTAATTAATAATTATATTCTCCATAAGACTAAGAGCAGATCTTAAACATTATGAGAGAGAGATGGTATGAGTTGAGGTGAGGAATCCCGGTAGTTTACGAACTACTTGGTTGCACAGTTGTGATCACTGAGGGGTTTCCGATTGGATTCCGCTTCAGGTTATACCCAACGAGCCCTATTTGGATCGTGGGTCAGGTGGCTACGGCCTTTTCTATGGACGTCTTACGAGACATAAGAGAATAGTCAGGGGCCTCCGGACCTCTGGTGAAATGAGCACCTTTGTGTGTACGGGAGGACTACTGTCCATGGTGAGGTTATAGGGTTGTCTTAACATGACGCCCTACTGGTATTAATTAAACATGGTTGGATGGGGCCTTAAAGGCCAAGGAAAATTAACTAAGGAAACTGTACGCTACGGCGATTGTACATTGTACATTATAAATTGTACGCTACGGCGATTGTACATTGTACATTATACTGTGGTTATTCGATACGTTCGATATGCAATTGTTATTTGAGATATTAAATGAATGTTTGGTTTGGATGGATGGTTATGTGTTTATGAACACTTGGATGGATGATTATGTATATTATACAGGTATATTACAGTATTGATTATAACTGTAAAATGGTAAAGCATGAAACCAATCTAATAATAAGATGGTTAAAATGAGAAGTGACCATTAGGGTCCAGGCCCGGCATACACAGCGTATAGCGCTGATACTACACTCATTGTGCAGGTTGTTGCTATTGTCGAAGCCGAAGAGCAAGAACAGGGTAATTAGAGTTTACTTTGATTACTGCACAAGGAGTTTGTTTTATAACAAAGAAGATGGTGAAATGTATTATGGTACGGTTATGTATATTCAGGTTTGGGTAGATGCTCACTTGTCGATGTTTATGATTTATGGACTTAGTATGATGTATAGGAGTTACCTCGTTATCACAGCAGTTAGCAGTTTGTTTATGTTGGAAGTTGGATGTAGTTTGGCTTCGTTGCTCACGTGGGCGAGTAATGGCCGGTGACACCCGAGTGAGTAATGGCCTGTGCTTACCGCCCAATCATCCTCTTAATCCTATCAGTTCGCAGCGGAAGACTACTACTTACTACGGCGGGTGATACAACGCCGCTAACCGCCCATACGGCTAGCTAGGCTTACCTTACTTACAGTCACGGTCTGATGGTCAAAGTATACCGAGCTACTATATTGCATACCGTATACAAAAGATAACATCTTTACATTACCGGATCACCGAGTATTTAAAGTATATTCCATTACGTTCCCTTTCTCAATCTACTAAAAATAATGAGTGTAAACAACTACTCATCTATACCAATTCCCATTGTTCATTATCCAAAAGGGTGTACCCTATGGTACACCGGCTAACAAAAGCTACATCCGTGGACAACATAGTACACCGTTCATAATTCATTGTTTACAACCAAAAAGAAATCTAACTAAGGATCTTCATCATCTTCATCCTTCACGTGTACCTGCATTCATATAAAAAACGGTGCCCCAAGGGGCTCAGCAAAAGCTGCGCATGAACTTCGCATATACCGCGTGCTAACAAGGGCACGCCAACTATTTGACGTCCACTAAACATGCGGTTCATTGATTTCCTACATACATGCTTTACATACATCATACAATCATGCTCAATACGTTACATAATCCAGACAACAATACAAAGGCACACACAAGGCTTACGTACCTTCACCAGGGTTAGCCAAATTACGCATCCGGGTTAATCGGAATGCTTTTACACTTTTACTCGTTACACATTACTTACTCTTACTTACACTTACTTATTTTCCTTTACTTACTTGCTCATTCTTACTTACTTACCTTTACTCATGTTAAGTCGGTATGACCTCCGGCCCAGGGACTACATGCAGACAGTTTTCGTGAGTGGTTGGAACTGGTGTAATTAAAGCAATTGAGAAAGAAATTAATACTCAAAATATCCGTCGGGCTGCAAATAAAACCTGGTCGCAGTAGTATAGTAAGACAGAAGCGGCCGGGGTCAAACCGTGGGACTTATAGCGAAATAATATAGTACCTAAGCTTGTCACAAAAGGGGGGAATTAATTGACTTGTTTTTGAAAAGTAAATAGCAGATAAATTTAGTTGAGTTGAATATTGAAATACCCCAAAGCTTAATGTGTTAATTAATTATGTAATTATGATTTTCTAAGGCTAATTAAGTCCTTAAGATCATTGGTGAAGATATAAAAACCAAAAAGAAAAAGAAAATGCGTAAAAGACACAAAACATGAAAACGCATATTTAATTATTTTAGGAGGCATGATAACCTTCACTAGGGTTATAAATATATTTTTATACCCTAACTACATACTAAGAACATATGGGAAAAATTCCGGATGAAAACGGATCCAAATAATGCGTTAAACGCTAACGGAGTCTAAAGCGCGTTTTTCGAGAAAACCCGAAAACGTGACTTTAAATGGTCAAAAGACCCCGTAAAAAAAAATAGTTGATTATGTAACAATAATTAAACATTAATGGGAGTATAATAACCATTAAAATTAAATAAACGAGAAAATTCCGGAAAACGGGCCCGGTTAGTGAATAGTGCTAAACCGGGTAAATTAACGAGCGTTTCTGTAAACGACGAAAAACGCTCCAGCCTATAACAGTTATGTGGGCCGGTTTTATTAATGTAGATAGCCCCTCACACATGACTAGTTAACTAATTAAATAAGTCAAAAGCAAAAGCAAAAAAATAAAAAGGTGCCCCCACTCTCCTCCCTCACTTTCTCTTTTCCTTTTCTCTTTCTCTCTTTCTCCTTCCTCCATCGTGCTTCTCCTCCCCTCTGGTGCAGCGATTTATTCTTCCCCCCTCTCATGGCTACTTCATCTTCTAGCTCATGCCCAAGCTTCATTTAAGCTCCAATCACAAAAATAACTACATATTCTTCATCCTCTCCTCAACCTCTATCACTCTCTCTTTTCAAAATTCGAAAAGGATGAGTTTCATTTTCGTGGGTGTTGGCCATTTGAAGAGAAAAGCACACCATTTTGAAGCTTGAAGCTTCCTCTTTCTATCAAGGTAAAAATATCCATGAAAAAGTCATGTTTTCTCCATTTTCCCACCTTGGCCGATTTTTGCTCTTGTAATGACTAGCTTTTCCTCCTTGTTTGAGATATTCTCCAAGCTTTAAATGGTGGTGGGAGTCCCTCTTAAGATTCAAGAGTTGAAAACCATTCAAAAATCTCCAAAGGTAAACCCTAACTTTGTGTTCTAGCCTTTGATTGAATTAAGATATTCCAAGGGTTTAGATAATTAATTGGGTATGTTTATGTGTTCTTGGATGTTGGGATGGAGTTTGGAAACTCCATACCCTCTTAACCGATTTTGGAGAAGATATGGAGCAAGAGGTGAATTAAGGAAGCTTGTGAAATTAAGGTAAGAAAAACTACCTTGAACCTTGTTGTTTATAAGTTTAAGTGTTTGGGATGGGTAAACAAAGTAATGAACCCAAAGTGATGGATAATGTGGTTATTGAGATTATGGAGATCTTTGGTGATTGTGTTGTTGTTGTGGTTGGTGAATTTGAGGATTTTGTTATGTGTTGGTAGAACCCTTGTGGGTTTGGCTAGTTTTAGGATGAAATATGTGAATAGATGAGCTTTGGGAAATGCTTTGAAAGTAGCCAAGTGCTGTCAAAATTTGTTTAGGAGATTTTGGACTTGAGTGTTTTCATTAAAGGAAGAAGCTCGGTGTGTCAAGAAGATTCAAGTGAATGGTTAATGAGTTGGAAAACCAAACTGAGGAGAAGTGTGTATGAGGAGTAGAAGTAATGTGAATTGAAGTGCTGGAAATGGCATTATTTGAATGGTAAAAGATGGAGCTAAAACTGTCACAAGAAAGTGATGAGAACTAGAAAGCTAGTTATAAAAGAATAAGTGAATTTGAGTGGAATAACCAAAAAATTAGTGAGGGGACTTGGTGTTGGATTAAGGTGATTGAGGAGGGTAATTAAGTGCTTAAACTTGTAGATCACAAGTGGGAAAGATTGGAAGATCAATGGTGAAAGAATGGAGTTGTAACAGATTTAGAAAACTCCAAATCTGTAAAATCTGTAGCAGGGTCCGGGACCTAGTCCATGGACAAGGTTCCGGACCACCCATTAAAAACAGGCCGAGACTTTTCCCAGCACTTGGTCCGGGACTTGAAAGATGGACAAGATCCCGGACCACCCATGTAATTCAGGCCGAGAGTTGCTACCCATGCTTGGTCCGGGACTTGAGTTTGGTACAAGGTCCCGGACCACTTATTAAATTCACCCGAGAGTTAAGACCAGCATTGGTCCGGGACTTAAGGTAGGAACTAAGTCCCGGACCACCCCCAGAATTCGCCCGTATGTGTTTTTAAGTGGCTAAAAGGAGGGGAATTGATGGGTATTGGTTTTGGATGTTGTTTAGGAGTTGTTTGGTGACTTATAAAGGTTCTATGAAGTATAAACAAGTGTTGGAAGTGAGTGAGTAAGTTAAGGAATTATGTACACTAAGTTAAACCGAATCAACGGGATAACGGGGTGAGTACGGGAATATTAGAAGTTAACATACCGTAAGACTTTGTTGTTAATAAAACATTTGCATTACTATCAGTTGTTCAAAAACTACCCGAGGAGCGTGAGATGACGCGTTGGAGTGAACCCTCGGGAACACGGTAGAGTAACCCACGGTGACAGGTATGGTTTTCTTGCAACCTGTGTCCTACCGGATTACACCGGCTTGTATGCCAATGTGTTTTTCTGTGTGTTTGCCACCTTGCAAGATAAAGCATGAAATGAGTTTACAGTAATTCATTATTGTGGCGTAATTAGTTCCGATACCGCTTAACCTTAGTTATGTGTTAAATAATAGTTAACCGACTTTAGGTTCACATAAGAGATCGGTATTCGGAATAAACGTCCCAACCCATGGGAACGTTCTAACTACGGCTATCAGTGCGTTAGTGTATGTTGTTATTATGAGTGATGTATGTGACTTGTTGGATATGTTGTTGTTGTTATTGAATACAGTTATTCATGTTTGTTAAAAAGGGATATTACTCCCTATATGTGTCTACCCGAGTTAGTAACACTATGTGATGTATGTATGTGGTAAGTTCCATAAGGGAACCTCTAACTAATAAGTATATGTTATGTATGGAGAGGAATCCGGTTGTTCCGGTCGCGCGTGTTGTTTGGGAGTTAATACATATATGAGAATTAACTCCCATCCTGTTATGTTAGGGTTGTTTTCCTTCATTGGATTTCGACCTCCCACTAGCTTAGCCAAAGCTTACCTACCCGACCTCCACATCGGGCTAGGAGGGAAATTATGTATAATGTAGGTAGGGTGTCGATGCCTAAGTTCGCTTCGACTCCCTCTTTGTACGTTACGGTTGTTCTTCCTCCTGGAATTACAACCACCCACAAGCTTAACCAAGGCTTACCTACCTCATCACTATTGGAGTTAGCGGGAAATTATGTATGTTGTGATCGGTCCTAGATGAGGCCTCCACTCAAGTAAAGGAAATGTATGTATGTTGTGCTCGGGCTTATATCACCCCGGCATTCCCTAAGTAAAGTTATATCCTCTCAGAGGAGAGAAATTAAGTTGAGTATGTTATTAAGTGAAGTATATTGTTATTGAGTGTGTGTGTTAATTTGTGTTTGTGCCCTATTAATGATTGTTTGCTTATAAGCATGATATGTGTGTGAGTTTGTGCATGTTTGAAATAAATCAACCGCATCCTAAGACGACAAATAGTTGTGCGTGCCCCGGTAGCATGCGGGCTGCGGGACTACCATACCAGCAAAGGTGCTGACCCCCTTTGGGGGCTCCCATACTTTTCAGGTACAAGGAACTGGAAGCCGTTCGAGAGTAGGACGGGGTAGTGTTGTATGTGGTAGTCATGAGAATTGTGGATGTATTATAGGTGTTAAGACCGAAAATGTATCGGCGTTAGTTGGTAATTACTCGGTACAGCTGTAATGTAAGTGTATAATGACTGTTGGACATGGAACGGGATTTATGTGTAGTCGCTCGGGAATTTAGTCCATCAGACCGGTACAATGTATGTATGTTAGCCTTGTTAGCCACGTGGGTGGCTAACGGCGTGTAACACCAAAGAGTTAAGTGATGTTGTGAGTTATGAATTCCGCTGCGATATGTTGTTAAGTGCGTTGTTAGTAGTTGGGGTGTTACAAAAAGTGGTATCAGAGCGAAGTATCGCTCTGATGACTGAAATACCGAGCTTAGGAAGTACCGAGTTAAGAGTTTAGTACTATGGGTTAAGGGTTGAGTGATAGCGTGAGAAGTACGCTAGTTAGGGAAATACCAGTGTGTACTGGATACCTACAGTATCCATCCCGCCCTCCACAAACCCTATTATATAACTTGGCAAGAACGCCAGAGAGATGAAAGTCCTCTCTTACTTGGGAATTCCCGATCTGGCTGTTACTAAGTATCCTTATAAGTACGGAGAACTTGTCATACGGTAGATTCCAAGAATTGAGAATCCCAGAGATGGAACCTGTTTGAACACCTTTACCCGCACTTAATAGCGGGAGATTAAGAATCCTTTCTACAAGGGACCGAAATTTCCGCAACCTGGGTCGACATGCCGAGCAGTCGAGAACAACCAGCTTGCAACGCACCAACCGTGCAACAGGCAAGAAGTGAAGTAATGAAACCCGAGACGAGTGTCTACGGGACTACAATGTTAGTTAATACACCAACGGTATACCAACCGATTAAGGGACTACAACGTAGTGCGAGGAAGATACAATAATAAGTAAAAGGGGACTCCCAGAATAGGAAACACCCTAGTTAATGATTATCATGTGAAGACAGTGAGAAGTACCCAGAAGATTTATTATTAAGACTGTAAGATTAAGTTAAGGCCAACAAGGCCACTGATGTCAGTGCGGGTGAAAGCAGTACCGCAACTAGTGTGTATTGAACCAGTAGCCAGTTAGCATGGCGCACTTGCCATGGCAAGTGCTGCTATAACAAGGCTGTACTGAAAATTTTAAACAACTACCGGTACTTAGTAAAGCACCATGAAGTTAAGTGGGATTATCATAACCATGGAAGGGCTTAATAGCCTGACCTCAGTACATGGAAATACACCAGTCAGCAGGAAGCTAGACTCGGCTAAGACAAGGAAACGTTGTAAAACCAGGAGAATTTTTCTTTCAACTTAAATCCATTTTCAAAACCTTTTCAAAACCAGATTTTCTGTCAAACCCATCTTATTTCAATCCTTCTTTTTCCTTAAACCAAACTAGAAGACCTACACGTGCCTCAGTGCCACATGGTAGGTAAGTTTTACCCAGTTACTTTTGAAATAACCGGATGGAAACCGGTAAACCCAAGGGTAACAACCCGAGGAATGGATTGAGTTCATAATAATAAAACAGTGGGTACATTTCCCTTGATTAAGTTCGGGAAGCATGGGATTCATATTACCACAGGATAATATAAGAGGAGTTGACAACAGAATACTTCACCTAGGCGTGTGACAGACACTACGAGTGTACCAACAGTAATGTGGGACGACCGCACTCCGATAGGAGCTTGTGGGCCTGACAAACCTTCTTATGGGGTAGTCGGGTAAGTAGCAATGTATCAGTAGGATACCCCATGTATGTATACGAGTGGAGCCTGGAACACGGGAAGTAGTCGACTGCATACTACGGTCCGAAGTAAAAGTCAAGCAAGAGCAATGGAGTACCATCGAATGGCTGAAATAAAGGAACCCAGTTAAGTTAAGGAAGACCAAAGGAATTAGTAAGTTTATTTTAAGGAAATGTTTAAAGGTGAACAAGTGCGAAGTGCACTGGTTAGTAAGTAAAGACATAGCATATGTCTTAAGGATCTGGATGGATGAACACAATAGCTGGAGTAAGTACCCAGCCTACATATGGTGAGACAGATGCCTACTATGGATACGTTAATGTGCAATGGTCGGGATGAGACTCCCGGGATGATCACTTACACTGTCAGAGGGATAACAATGTCACTGGAGAGGATAATTAACCAGCCAAGAAGTAAGACAATGTAGTTAATTAAACGTGCTCTTAAGTACAAGCCAGATGTAATTGAGACCTAGTAACACCCAGGAGCTGTCCTCAAAGGGGTGTTTGGGTCAACAGTGGTTGAATGAGATAACATGACAGAAACGCAAGGGCTGAAATTAACACCAGGTTTAAACACAAGTCGTCAGAGGGAAGTTTGACATCCTTGAAGGGGCATCCCATGAAAGGAACCGTCATACCACGACCTTGTCATGGAGCCCAATACCAATCAAACCATGTAATGTGTGGACAGCCTACAACGGGCAGAGTCGAGGCAATAAGGCTTAAAGGCCACAAATCGGATGTGTAAGAAAATGTGATGATCACAGAAGCTTACGCTATATAAGTAAGTAAGCGGATAACGAACCACTGCTTAAAGTGTGGGACACCTCTTGCTATTGTGAGACCGCAACAGCGGGTAGTTATGTGAACTAAATTCAGAGAATGTGTTAAGAGTTGACCATGTTGTTACTACGAAAAGAAGTATTCATACCAGTTGTACAGACTGAAAGGGTGATAAGCCTAATAGCAACCACCATTAGGTGTGGGATGCTAGATGTGTAATGAACAATGCTCAAGGAGCATAGAGACTCGAAGAGTAGAGTATTCAGCAGTCAGGCGAATAAGTGGCAAAACACAGTGTAATGGCGGAAGCTAATATAATAGCGGATGCAGTGTTAGTTAATGTTATACAATGATTAAGAGCACGGCGCGCAGTAAGCGACCGTTGTATAAGTATTGTTAAAAAAAATAATGTGGCAAACAAGACCAGTTATGAGTGAAGTTCAATGGACATGCAAGGTAAGTGATAACAAACAGACTGGACAGTAAGCCAATGGTCGGTACTATGTGATAAGGAACACAGTGTGAATTCCTATTGCAATCGCATAAGAGATTTACTGACAAGAGTTTATGCCTCTGCACTCTGTATGGCTGAGGGTTTTGGTATTGCACTTGCGTGGTAATGATCGAGTGTCATAGCTAGGAAGTTTGGGTAATGTCAATTGTGATGGAGGAACAAGAATTATGGTGTGATAAAACCGATGCATAAGAAAAGCACGGTTGTACCAATCAAAGGATACTGGATGGGCGTGAGTGACTACAGTAACACGATTATTAAACATCGGTATGGAATACACCTCAAGTGTTGGAAAAAAAAACCGATCGAGTACTACACAACAGGTAGTAGCTCAAACGTAACCGATAGTAAGTCGGAAGAAATTAAGTAAATCAGTGTGGAATACAGCAAGTTATCATGGAAGTGAATAAAAAGTTTGTAAACTCACCGAGGTCGCTCATGGTAAATGATACCACGCGTCGGTTAAGAAACCGTTATTACCAAGATAAAGGTGATAATCGGGGATATACAATACGGTAAGAATAATGTATGGGGCAAACTAAGCTCTAAATTATCAAGAGTTGCGCAGCAGAAACTAGTGAGCCAGCAATTCAAGTGTTAAAAGTGTGTAGTGAACATGTGTGAATGGCAAATTAATGGTACCTAAAAGCCTCACAGGCCAGAATCGAAACCAGTTAAGAGTTAAAAAAAAACTCTAGTGAGAATTCTGGGTTAGGGACTAAACCGCCAATATGGCTAAGACCCTCAACCAGAACACATTGTGTAATAAACCGCGTGGAGATAAAACATTTCACGACGGTAGATGGTTATAAACCAGTGATTAAGCGATTGATTACGTGGGTGTAATCCCTTTTAAGGGGGGTAGAGCGCAGAACCACTTAGTGTCTTTTACCGTACAAGTGTACGTGAACTATGGTGTGCATAGCACAAAATAATTTGTTTTGATGATTGGTGTGTGCGTTACATAAACATACACATTCATTCATGGTTAATGGTGGTAATTGCGCACAGAAGATGCGAATACCATTGTAATAAGTGTGTTTATTGTGTTAACGGACGTGTCTGAAAGTATAAGTATAAGGGAGTAGAAAAACTCCCGGGGAACTAAAACCCCGACAGTATATGTTCATATGATACCAAATGTAATATTGTGTATTATATTTTGATAAAAAAAGGTATATATGGATATGTGTATATATACGGTGTTGTGATTATGAAGGGGCATGAAACCGACATAGAACCTAGTGAGAATGGAATTCCCTAGGTAACCTGGATCAAGTTGAATTTGGAGGATGATTGATAGACGGAGTTCTATCCTTTGGAGATGTAAATGATGACTAGATGGATTAAAAGATAGAAAATGGTATATGCTTGAATTTCAAGGGAACCCGAACACAAATTGGGGTGGAAAGATAGTTCAACACTGATGCTGATCACATTAGGGTTGGATGATTCTTGAAACTCCCTATAAGTGGTCACAGATAATCACATCAAGAATAAGATGCAGTTAACAATAATTGGACTTGGAGTTGTATAGAGTTTTCAAAAGAATTTTAAATTGGGTTTCAGATTTTAATTGGTATTTTCAAGACTTCAATAAATATTTTAAGGTTCTTAAGTGGTATTTTCAAAAGAAGGACTACTTTTATTTGACCTTGTAAAGGATTTTCAATTGGTATTTTCCAATAAAGGATTTCATTATACTTAACCTCATATAGAGTATTTTCCTATTACTTGCTCACGAGCTGAGGACGTATGAGCCTTTGTCTTCGGACCGGTGACATGGGAAGTATATTTTAAAGATGTATGCAATTGTTTTGATCTCCCAAAGGAACGGGGACCAGAGTGTCCATCGCGACCGATTCTGCGGGATCACAGTGTATATGTACCCAACATGGGTCTCGAACCCATGAAGAGAGGGAAAAGGAATTTCTGGTTGATATACATGCTATGACATGTTGTGTGGTATGTGTAATAATTATTATTCCGACCTTGAGTCCTAATGTGGTTAAGTTACGGAAGTGTTATGTTATCAAGACCCATGTGTCTAAAGGATGTTGTGTTATCAAGACCTACGGGTCTAAATGTTGTTATGTTACCCAAACCAAGAGTCCAAGGGTTGTTACGTATGTGCAAATGTTGTTAAGATACCCGGACCATTATGTCCGAGGATACTATGTAAGTATGTTATGTCATGTTATGTATGTATGGATGTGTTACCCGGACCGTTAAGTCCGAGGTTGTGATGTAGAGTATGTTGGTTATGGAAGTTTATGTTGCAAGTAATCCCTGTGTTCTAATTCAAATGATGCTTGGGAAGTGTGAACTTCGAGGACGAAGTTCTTTTAAGGGGGGTAGATTGAAATACCCCAAACCTTAATGTGTTAGTTAATTATATAATTATGATTTTCTAAGGCTAATTAAGTCCTTAAGATCATTGGTGAAGAAATAAAAACCAAAAAGAAAAAGAAAATGCGTAAAAGACACAAAACATGAAAACGCATATTTAATTATTTTAGGAGGCATATAACCTTCACTAGGGTTATAAATATATTTTTATACCCTAACTACATACTAAGAACATGTGGGAAAAATTCCGGAAGAAAACGGATCCAAATAATGCGTTAAAACGCTAACGGAGTCTAAAGCGCGTTTTTCGAGAAAACCCAAAACGTGACTTTAAATGGTCAAAAGACCCCGTAAAAAAATAATAGTTGATTATGTAACAATAATTAAACATTAATGGTAGTATAATAACCATTAAAATTAAATAAACGAGAAAATTCCGGAAAACGGGCCCGGTTAGTGAATAGTGCTAAACCGGGTAAATTAACGAGCGTTTCTGTAAACGACGAAAAACGCTCCAGCCTGTAACAGTTATGTGGGCCGGTTTTATTAATGTAGATAGCCCCTCACACATGACTAGTTAACTAAAAATAAGTCAAAAGCAAAAGCAAAAAAAAAAAAGGTGCCCCCACCCTCCCTTACCTCTCTCCTCTCTCCTCCTCCATCATGCTTCTCCTCCCCTCTGGTGCAGCGATTTCTTATTCCCCCCTCTCATGGCTACTTCATCTTCTAGCTCATGCCCAAGCTTCATTTAAGCTCCAATCACAAAAATAACTACATATTCTTCATCCTCTCCTCATCCTCTATCACTCTCTCTTTTCAAAATTCGAAAAGGATGAGTTTCATTTTCGTGGGTGTTGGCCATTTGAAGAGAAAAGCACACCATTTTGAAGCTTGAAGCTTCCTCTTTCTATCAAGGTAAAAATATCCATGAAAAAGTCATGTTTTCTCCATTTTCCCACCTTGGCCGATTTTGGCTCTTGTAATGACTAGCTTTTCCTCCTTGTTTGAGATATTCTCCAAGCTTTAAATGGTGGTGGGAGTCCCTCTTAAGATTCAAGAGTTGAAAACCATTCAAAAATCTCCAAAGGTAAACCCTAACTTTGTGTTCTAGCCTTTGATTGAATTAAGATATTCCAAGGGTTTAGATAATTAATTGGGTATGTTTATGTGTTCTTGGATGTTGGGATGGAGTTTGGAAACTCCATACCCTCTTAACCGATTTTGGAGAAGATATGGAGCAAGAGGTGAATTAAGGAAGCTTGTGAAATTAAGGTAAGAAAAACTACCTTGAACCTTGTTTATAATTGTTTAAGTGTTTGGGATGGGTAAACAAAAAGTAATGAACCCAAAGTGATGGATAATGTGGTTATTGAGATTATGGAGATTTTTGGTGATTGTGTTGTTGTTGTGGTTGGTGAATTTGAGGATTTTGTTATGTGTTGGTAGAACCCTTGTGGGTTTGGCTAGTTTTAGGATGAAATATGTGAAGAGATGAGCTTTGGGAAATGCTTTGAAAGTAGCCAAGTGCTGTCAAAATTTGTTTAGGAGATTTTGGACATGAGTGTTTCATTAAAGGAAGAAGCTAGGTGTGTCAAGAAGATTCAAGTGAATGGTTAATGAGTTGGAAAACCAAACTGAGGAGAAGTGTGTATGAGGAGTAGAAGTAATGTGAATTGAAGTGCTGGAAATGGCATTATTTGAATGGTAAAAGATGGAGCTAAAACTGTCACAAGAAAGTGATGAGACTAGAAAGCTAGTTATAAAATAAGTGAATTTGAGTGGAATAACCAAAAAATTAGTGAGGGGACTTGGTGTTGGATTAAGGTGATTGAGAGGGTAATTAAGTGCTTAAACATGTAGATCACAAGTGGGAAAGATTAGAAGATCAATGGTGAAAGAATGGAGTTGTAACAGATTTAGAAAACTCCAAATCTGTAAAATCTGTAGCAGGGTCCGGGACCTAGTCCATGGACAAGGTTCCGGACCACCCATTAAAACCAGGCCGAGACTTTTCCCAGCACTTGTCCGGGACTTGGAAGATGGACAGATCCCGGACCACCCATGTAATTCAGGCCGAGAGTTGCTACCCATGCTTGGTCCGGGACTTGAGTTTGGTACAAGGTCCCGGACCACTTATTAAATTCACCCGAGAGTTAAGACCAGCATTGGTCCGGGACTTAAGGTAGGAACCAAGTCCTGGACCACCCCCAGAATTCGCCCGTATGGTTTTTTTAAGTGGCTAAAGGAGGGGAATTGATGGGTATTGGTTTTGGATGTTGTTTAGGTGTTGTTTTGGTGACTTATAAAGGTCCTATGAAGTATAAACAAGTGTTGGACGTGAGTGAGTAAGTTAAGGAATTATGTACACTAAGTTAAACCGAATCAACGGGATAACGGGGTGAGTACGGGAATATTAGAAGTTAACATACCGTAAGACTTTGTTGTTAATAAAACATTTGCAATACTATCAGTTGTTCAAAAACTTCCCGGGGAGCGTGAGATGACGCGTTGGAGTGAACCCTCGAGAACACGGTAGAGTAACCCACGGTGACAATTATGGTTTTCTTGCAACCTGTGTCCTACCGGATTACACCGGCTTGTATGCCAATGTGTTTTTCTGTGTGTTTGCCACCTTGCAAGATAAAGCATGAAATGAGTTTACAGTAATTCATTATTGTGGCGTAATTAGTTCCGATACCGCTTAACCTTAGTTATGTGTTAAATAATAGTTAACCGACTTTAGGTTCACATAAGAGATCGGTATTCGGAATAAACGTCCCAACCCATGGGAACGTTCTAACTACGGCTATCAGTGCGTTAGTGTATGTTGTTATTATGAGTGATGTATGTGACTTGTTGGATATGTTGTTGTTGTTATTGAATACAGTTATTCATGTTTGTTAAAAAGGGATATTACTCCCCATATGTGTCTAACCGAGTTAGTAACACTATGTGATGTATGTATGTGGTAAGTTCCATAAGGGAACCTCTAACTAATAAGTATATGTTATGTATGGAGAGGAATCCGGTTGTTCCGGTCGCGCGTGTTGGTTGGGAGTTAATACATATATGAGAATTAACTCCCATCCTGTTATGTTAGGGTTGTTTTCCTTCATTGGATTTCGACCTCCCACTAGCTTAGCCAAAGCTTACCTACCCGACCTCCACATCGGGCTAGGAGGGAAATTATGTATAATGTTGGTAGGGTGTCGATGCCTATGTTCGCTTCGACTCCCTCTTTGTATGTTACGGTTGTTCTTCCTCCTGGAATTACAACCACCCACAAGCTTAACCAAGGCTTACCTACCTCATCACTATTGGAGTTAGGGGGAAATTATGTATGTTGTGATCGGTCTTATATGAGGCCGCCACTCAAGTAAAGGAAATGTATGTATGTTGTGCTCGGGCTTATATCACCCCAACATTCCCTAAGTAAAGTTATATCCTCTCAGAGGAGAGAAATTAAGTTGAGTATGTTATTAAGTGAAGTATGTTGTTATTGAGTGTGTGTGTTAATTTGTGTTTGTGCCCTATTAATGATTGTTTGCTTATAAGCATGATATGTGTGTGAGTTTGTGCATGTTTGAAATAAATCAACCGCATGCTAAGACGACAAATAGTTGTGCGTGGCCCGGTAGCATGCGGGCTGCGGGACTACCATACCAGCAAAGGTGCTGACCCCCTTTGGGGGCTCCCATACTTTTCAGGTACAAGGAACTGGAAGCCGTTCGAGAGTAGGACGGGGTAGTGTTGTATGTGGTAGTCATGAGAATTGTGGATGTATTATAGGTGTAGTAAGACCGAAAATGTATCGGTGTTAGTTGGTAATTACTCGGTACAGCTGTAATGTAAGTGTATAATGACTGTTGGACATGGAACGGGATTTATGTGTAGTCGCTCGGGAATTTAGTCCATCAGACCGGTACAATGTATGTATGTTAGCCTTGTTAGCCACGTGGGTGGCTAACGGCGTGTAACACCAAAGAGTTAAGTGATGTTGTGAGTTATGAATTCCGCTGTGATATGTTGTTAAGCGCGTTGTTAGTAGTTGGGGTGTTACAAATATAAATAAAACGGAACTCCGGGTACAGGTTTAAATAATCTGATTAATTATGCTATCTCTACCGGTTTATTAAAATAGTTTGGCAAAATTCCTGTTATTATCTTAAGCACTAAGTCATAGACTCATAAGAACTCGTTTACCAGAAAATGCTCGGTCTAATCCAGGTTCGAGCAAAACTTACGTAAACGGACATTAAATGCGAGGAATTGTAATTGCATCTGAAAATACTAACTTATTAAATCATAATATGCTTTCTCCAGATTTACGGCTTAATTAACCTGTCTATTTATCACCGGTCTGATCAAAATAGACTTTGTAAAGCATTTTAATAAATTCATGAAATTTATTAAAAAGGCGAGAGATAAACTTTAATCGTAACAAACTGTATTTATTTTAACCGGTAGAAATATAGATTACATAATTAAACAGACTACAGCTAAACCTTCCCCGGAGTAAATCCTCCTTAGCCTGACATATTAACTGGTAATATGACAGTCAGAGGTTGGACGTAATAATAATGCGAGAGGTGTGAATGGTGAATGGAGAAATGAAGAGAACGAAGAGTGGAGCGTGTACGTAGGATTTTGTATGTGGAATGAGTGATTTGGAGTGTTGAGTTCTGGGGGTCGAATGTTTGTTGTGGTGTTACGGGAGAGAATGAATGGAAGAGAATGGTAGAGTGTGGTGAGCGATGGTCTGTTTTCTCGTTCATCTCCGTACGTGGTTTAAGGTTGAAGGTGCTGGGTTTATATAGAGGAAGGGAATAAGGTTAGAGGCAGATCTGGAGTGGAGGAAGAAGATTGATTGGAGACAGAGCTGGAGACAGACGCGTGAGGGAATTAAGGTAGGCGCCTGATATTGATGAAGAAGCAGTTCGACATGTCTGTAGGCGCCGCAAAGGACGAAGCAATTGGGGAAGACAGTGGACGAAGAAAACCAGTCGCGACAGTTTCTGGATCTGCATTTATTTCCTGTCCTTTCTTCTGTCCTCCCTTGTCCGCCCTGGTTGGGCGGACGTGTTGTTGCTGTCCGGCCCTGTCCGGCTCCAGTTCCTCGGACAAGACACACGTTTCCGCCCCTGTCCGCCCTTTGTTATGCGGACAAGACACACTTGTTCACCCCTGTCCGCCCTTTGTTATGCGGACAAGACACACTTGTGTCCACCCCTGTCCACCCTTTGTTATGCGGACAAGACACACTTGTTCACCCACGTCCGGCCTTCTGTCCGTGCCTGGTTCCGCGGACAACATTTGCTCAAGTCCGGGTTTGTTTACCCGGACAAGACCCGGACAACACACGGACAACACACGGACGTGTGTATTTGACTTGCGAACTTTGACCGGCTCTAGATTCTTCGTTTGGACTCCGTTTTTTGAGCCGTCTGCGCCTATACGTTCGTCTCTTTGTCTACTTGGCTCCCAGTGCAGAGTGGATTTATTGTGAGTTATTAGCACAGGTGAAATTGATAAAAGAAAGTAATTAATACTCAAAATATCCGTCGGGCTGCAAATTAAAACCCGGTCGCAGTAGTATAGAAGACAGAAGCGGCCGGGGTCAAACCGTGGGACTTATAGCGAGATAAAATAGTTCCTAAGCTTGTCACAAAAGGGGGAGATTTAATTGACTTGTTTTTGGGAAATTAAATAGCAGATAAAATTACTGAGTGCAGATGAATTAATTGGAACTCCGGGTTCAGGTTTTATATAATCTGATTAATTATGCTATCTCTAACGGTTTAATATATTAGTTTGGCAAAATTCCTGTTTTTATCCTAAGGACTAAGTCATAGACCCTTAAGAACTCATTTACCAGAAAATGCTCGGTCTAATCAAGGTTCGAGCAGTACTATGTAAACGGACGTTAAATTCGAGGAATTATAATTGCATCTGACAATACTAACCTATTAAATCATAATAAGCTTTCTCGATATTTACGGCTTAAATAACCTGTCTATTTATCACCTGGTCTGATCAAAATAGACTTAGGAGAGCATTTTAATAAATTCATGTAATTTATTAAAATGGTGAGAGAAAGCCTTTAAGCATAACAAACTGTTTTTATTTAAACCGGTAGAAATATTGACTACATAATTAAACAAACCATAATTTAAACCCTTGCCCGGAGCAAATCCTCCTTAGCCAGACATATTAACTGGTAATAAGTCAGACAGAGGTTGGACGTAATAATAGCACGGAGGCGTGATTAGTGAATGGAGAAATGAGGAGAATGAAGAGTGGAACATGTACGTAGGTTATTGTAAGTGAAGTGGGTGAATTAGAGAGTTAACGGAGTGAAATGATATACGGGAGTGATTTACTGGAAGAGAATGAGATGAGGTGAGTGTGAGTGATTTTCTGGTTTTCTCCGTGTACTCGTACAAGATTGCAGAAACTGAATATTTATAGAGGAAGGGAAGAGTAGTCTGGAGCGGAGGAATTGATTGCAGTCGATTGCTTCACTGATTGCTTCATTTATTGCAGGGGACAAGCTGATTAATTGCAGGGGACAAGCCGAAATGCGTGAGCAAATTAAGGTAGGCGGAGCAGATATTGCAAGTTGCAGATGAGAGTTGCAGAGTCGGCGCGAAGAAGAAAACTGTGCGCGACTGAGTTTTAGTCACGACCGCCTATATGTCCGCCTAAGGACAGGCGGTTCCTTATGTTGTCCGCCTGAACAACCGCATGATACTAGGCGGTTTGGTGATGGTGGTGTCCGCCGCGGTTATATATAGTCTTGTCCGCTTCATTATAGGCGGTTGTGGCTACTCTTGTCCGCCTCGGTTTAGGCGGTTGCAATGTGTGTGTCCGCCTCATTTTGGGCGTTTGAAAATATGAGTGTCCGCCTCATTTTGGGCGTTTGAAAATGTGAGTGTCCGCCTCATTTTGGGCGGTTGCACTATGCCTTGTCCGCCTCCTTTTGGGCGGTTGCAAGTGTGAGTGTCCGCCTGTTTTCACGACGTACAGGCTTATTTCTTCTACCGGCTCTAGATTCTTCGTTTGGACTCCGTTTTCTGAGCCGTTTGCGTCTATGCGTTCGTCTCTTCGTCTACTTTACTCCCAGCTTGGTTTTCCTCATGTTAAACTAATAAATTTGTGAGATAAACAATAAAACATAAACTAGAGGAAAACTAACCGAAGTGGAGAAATGAGCAACAAAAGTGCTAATAATATATATGAAATACACCTATAAAACATGCTCATTTGGACACTTATCACACCCCCACACTTATATTTTTGCTTGTCCTCAAGCAAAACCACGTACCTAAGCAAGTAGGAAATGCTCAATGCTAACAAATATTATTATGAAGGGTAGGATAAACATGATCTTTAAACTTTTCGAGGAGTGTGAAAAATCAACTGCTGGTGGCATAGGTGTGCTCAGGGTAAAAATAAAATATAGAGTTTCGGGGTATGATCTAAGGTACTCCAATGTTTCTTTTGTGTGACTCTGAGAACTTTTACCATGGCCAACTTCTCTCAAGAATGGGCATTGAGAAGAAAACAAAAGGAAAAATAGATTTATGCATTTGTTTCACTTTTGCATAAGAGATGAGATAATATAGGCATCACGCCTTTGTATTCAAGAACACTCAACTCTCTTTTGTTGGTTACCAATGGTGTCTCGTAAGTCCTTATTTATTTTTTTCTTCTTTTTTTTTTAACAGTGAAGCACCCCTTAGCAATCCCTAAGAGAGAAGACAGAAAGAAACCCTGAGCAATAAAATCCAACCATTTGCAGATTATTTGGTCACACCGCATATAAAATGCTCCTCAAAAGTAATCAGATGAAAAATTTTTAAAATTTGTACCATTTATCCCACAATTCATAATAGTATTAGTTTTTAAAGAGAACAACCTACATTAGCAGGGTACATAATTTAATTTTTGAACAAATGCAAGGTAAGCAGAAGATAAGCAGAGAGATTTAACAATTTAAGCATAAAATGACCTGAAAAGGCTCTTCCCCCACACTTAAGCTTAAGCAATGCCCTCATTGCGTAGATGAAATAAAATTAATAGGGCATGCAATTAGTAAAGGAAAGAGTGTACTCCCCAGATTTCGTAGAGTGTGTAGAGCTCCCCCACACTTGAGTGCAGCTGTGGAATGTCATGAAATGAACCTGTAAAGAATATTCTACACAGCCAGAAGAACTCAAGTGAAACCTGCATTTTATTATAACAAATAAAAGGGAAATATAGTACAAACGGAAAATAACATTTAAATTAAAGGAAAGACAAAAGATAGATAGTGGGTTGCCTCCCACCAAGTTGCCCGGGTTTAACGTCTCTAGCTAGACGTGTGTCCCTTTTTTTTTGTTTATCCCGGATCATAAATGAATGTTGATAATGGTAGTACCGGGAACAGGAAATTGGCAATTCGTAGGCTCGAACCACCTGGATCAAGACACAGGATTACGACAACAATTATAGTAGGAAAAGACAAACTCCACAAAACCTGGTTTTGAAGGAGTTGTTTGCCGCCAGTAATATTGTAGTGAAAACTGGGTGATGGTTGTAGTGCCTCCTCAAATTGGAGAATGTAAACATTCTCCCTTTGTTGTTTAGCCGTACGGGTGCAAGAAGGTAGTGGTGGTGCTTGCTCAGAGTCGAGGATGTAAATTTCCTCCTCTGGAACGGAACTGAAGGTGGAAGTGAGCTTCAATGGGTGGGTGGGGTGGGCATTATTTTTCTTTGCCGAAGGGCCCAAATTTTCCAATGGATGATCCGTAGTGTGAGTATCATCCTTTTCAAATTTAAGGATGAAGACATCCTTAACTGCGTTGAGTGGTTCAGGGAGAATTTCTGGGAAATTTGTATCTTCAAATTTTGACCCTGGATCAAATGGAAAGATGGCCTTCTCACTCAGCGAGCTGACTTCGAGTTCCCACCCTACTTCTTTGTTGTACAGAGGGGAAGGCTGTGATCCTCCAGATGAAGATCAAAGTTGGATGGCTTTTCCTCTTCAAATTTGAGGATGTAATAATCTTCGTCTTCAGAGGGAGGTGGTTCCTCGAAGGTGATATTGGTATTTTGTTTGGATGTTCTGGCGGGAGCGAGCATTTCCTCCTCTTCATTCTTGAGGATGTAACTATCCTCATTGTCTGGGTATAGCACAGAGAAGGAGGGAAAATAACGGTAATTGACTTCAGAGGGAGGAGACTCCATGAAGTTGAGGTAGAAGTTGTCCTCTGATGGCTTGTCTTCAAGCTCAAGCAAAAGGTTTGATACCGTTTGCTCATTTTCGAACGGGGGTGGTGGAAAAGAGTAACTCAAATCCTCAGGTAAATCGTCCACTACATGAACCAGTTTGCTCTCCGGTTGCTGTGATGTAAGGTCTAGTGGACCTTCCATCATTTCGTTTATCACAACTAATTTTGCATAGAGCTTCAGTTGGTTCACGTCGAGGTATTCTTCCTCAGCCTGCTGCTCCACTTCAGGGACCATTTCACTCTCGAGTTGTTGCTCCTTTTGAGCTAATGTGATGGGCTGGTCCACTACGTAAATTGCACCTGCAAACTCTTTTGGATTTGGATTGGTCTGTGAGGGAAATTTACCAGGTGGCCTTTGTTGAGTAAGGAGTTGTTGAATCTGAGACTGCAAGGCTGTTTGGTCTTTGCGCAGAGCTGCGACCTCTTCTTGCGTATCTCGGGATTTACCCATCATCGCCTTAAACATCTCTTGCATTTGAGACATATCAGACTCAGGATTCGAAGGAGGTGGAGTTGGTCGACTTGAAGAAGCTTCATTGCCATAAGGCTGTTGTTGATATTGCCTCTGGCCTCCTTGGAAATTGGACTGAGGTCTGTAATTTTGGGATGTTTGTAGGGTATGCGGGTTTTGGATATTTTCTGTGTTTGAGTAGCGAAGATTTGGTTGCCAAGGTTGCCTGTACCCTGAATTGTTGGTGATGTAATTTGCTTCCTCCGCTGCTTTTAATTTTTGTAGCTGGGGGCATTGTTCGTAGTCGTGAGGCCCGCCACATTGCGTACAAGAATTAACAGGAGCTGATTGGGATAGAGGAGCATAGCCTGGAGGGATCGTAGATGATCGAGAAATCATCGACTTAGCTTGCTGGGGGTAGGAATTCATAGCCATCTGCTCAACTACTTTTTGCAAAGTACTGACTTTTGTTGCCTGCTGAGCATTGCTTTCCATGAGTAGTTCATGGCTTTTCATCAGTTGGTCGAACTTGTTATCACTTTCCCCAACATGATATAATCCTGGAGTACCGCTCCTTGATCCACCGGAAGCCCAGTCTCTGATTTCCTCACAGAGAGACTCCATGCTGTTCAGAAATTGTGCTCCTGGCTTTTTCAGAATATCGGCCCCTAAGGAGGATAATACCATTGTTCTGCATGGACCGATCAAGCCTTTGTAGAACAACTGTGATAGTTGCTCTTTCGTCAGACCGTGTGAGGACAAGTAAGTAGTAGTCCTTTGAAACGGTCCCAAGTTTCACAAATACTCTCCGACCCTGGCTGCTTAAAATTGTATATTTCAGCAATCATCTCCAATGTTCGGCTCGGGGGTAGGAATTTGTCGTAGAACTTGGTGTCATGTCATCCCATGTACCAATGGTACTTGGTGTCAGGCTGTGATACCACTTGCTCGCACTTCCCGTCAGGCTGTGAGGGAATAATGAAAGTCTTGCAAACTGGAGTACTGCGTCGGTTGCAGTAAGACTGTTGGGTGTTGCAAGAACTTTGTAACATGTAACAGGGCTTCGCCAGGATTGGTGCCATCAAACATGCCCAACTCCTTCACACATCGGATCTGATGATATGGCTTCAGTTTCTGCCACTCATCGTATTCGGATGGGCTAAGGTGAGGAAGGATGATAGCAGGCTGTTGTCCTTGGTTAGACGGCCTGTTGATATTTCGAACCGTTGCTGGTGTAGCTGCCATGTTAGCTTTCGGGTCAGAATCTATCACTGTGGTGGTTATGTTTTGTTGAGTTCGTCTCTGCCTGAGATTGCGCAGAAAGGTTCTCTCGATTTCTGGGATGTAACCAACCGTGTGATTATTAATATTTTCTGGTAGTTGTGTGACCTGGTAAAAGGCATTCACCACTCAAAACAGAGAAAAGAACTGGTTAGGGGTTAGAATAAATAAAAATGTTAGAAGTTAGTTGACAGAAATTTTAAGTTAGTAGTTAGAGACAATGGAAAGAAATGACAGAAATTGAAATGACAATGGAAAGAAATGACATAAATTTAAATGACAGAAAATTAAGGTTAGTAGTTAGTATACAATGGAAAGAAAGGACAATGGAACGAAATGACAATGGAACGAAATGACAATAATATTAAGATGTTAGAAGTTAGATGTCCAAAGTCCGAAGTCAAATGTCCAAGTCAGGTCAGAAGTCCGATGTCCAAGTCAGGTTATTAACAAGATAATATTGACAGATTATTATAATATAATAGGTGAATTAACCGGGGCTTAGGGACTAGATTAAATCAAGTCCCCGGCAACGGCGCCATTTTGCAGAGTGGAATTATCGTGAGTTATTAGCACAGGTGAAATTGATAAAAGAAAGTAATTAATACTCAAAATATCCGTCGGGCTGCAAATTAAAACCCGGTCGCAGTAGTATAGAAGACAGAAGCGGCCGGGGTCAAACTGTGGGACTTATAGCGAGATAAAATAGTTCCTAAGCTTGTCACAAAAGGGGGGAAGTTAATTGACTTGTTTTTGGGAAATTAAATAGCAGATAAAATTACTGAGTGCAGATGAATTAAGTGGAACTCCGGGTTCAGGTTTTATATAATCTGATTAATTATGCTATCTCTAACGGTTTAATATATTAGCTTGGCAAAATTCCTGTTTTTATCCTAAGGACTAAGTCATAGACCCTTAAGAACTCATTTACCAGAAAATGCTCGGTCTAATCAAGGTTCGAGCAGTACTATGTAAACGGACGTTAAATTCGAGGAATTATAATTGCATCTGAAAATACTAACCTATTAAATCATAATAAGCTTTCTCCAGATTTACGGCTTAAATAACCTGTCTATTTATCACCTGGTCTGATCAAAATAGACTTAGGAGAGCATTTTAATAAATTCATGTAATTTATTAAAATGGTGAGAGAAAGCCTTTAAGCGTAACAAACTGTTTTTATTTCAACCGGTAGAAATATTGACTACATAATTAAACAAACCATAATTTAAACCCTTGCCCGGAGCAAATCCTCCTTAGCCAGACATATTAACTGGTAATAAGTCAGACAGAGGTTGGACGTAACAATAGCACGGAGACGTGATTAGTGAATGGATAAATGAGGAGAATGAAGAGTGGAACATGTACGTAGGTTATTGTAAGTGAAGTGGGTGAATTAGAGAGTTAACGGAGTGAAATGATATACGGGAGTGATTTACTGGAAAGAATGAGATGAGGTGAGTGTGAGTGATTTTCTGGTTTTCTCCGTGTACTCGTACAAGGTTGCAGAAACTGAATATTTATAGAGGAAGGGAAGAGTAGTCTGGAGCGGAGGAATTGATTGCAGTCGATTGCTTCACTGATTGCTTCATTTATTGCAGGGGATAAGCTGATTAATTGCAGGGGACAAGCCATTAAGGTAGGCGGAGCAGATATTGCGAGTTGCAGTGAGAGTTGCAGAGTCGGCGCGAAGAAGAAAACTGTGCGCGACTGAGTTTTAGTCACGACCGCCTATATGTCCGCCTAAGGACAGGCGGTTCTTGTCCGCCTGAACAACCGCTTGATACTAGGCGGTTTGGTGATGGTGGTGTCCGCCTCTTCCTAGGCGGTTATATATAGTCTTGTCCGCTTCATTATAGGCAGTTGTGGCTACTCTTGTCCGCCTCAGTTTAGGCGGTTGCAATGTGTGTGTCCGCCTCATTTTGGGCGGTTGAAAATGTGAGTGTCCGCCTCATTTTGGGCGGTTGCACTATGCCTTGTCCGCCTCCTTTTGTGCGGTTGCAAGTGTGAGTGTCCGCCTGTTTTCACGACGTACAGGCTTATTTCTTCTACCGGCTCTAGATTCTTCGTTTGGACTCCGTTTTCTAAAGCCGTTTGCGTCTATGCGTTCGTCTCTTCGTCTACTTTACTCCCAGCTTGGTTTTCCTCATGTTAAACTAATAAATTTGTGAGATAAAAAATAAAACATAAACTAGAGGAAAACTAACCGAAGTGGAGAAATGAGCAACAAAAGTACTAATAATATATATGAAATACCCCTATAAAACATGCTCATTTGGACACTTATCACCCAGCTTGGTTTTCCTCATGTTTAACCAATAAATTTGTGAGATAACAATAAAACATAAACAAGAGGAAAACTAACCAAAGTGGAGAAATGAGCAAGAAAAGTGCTAATATAATATGTGAAATACACCTATAAAACAAGCTCATTTGGACACTTATCACACCCCCTTACTTATGTTTTTGCTTGTCCTCAAGCAAAACCATGTACCCAAGTAAGTAGGGAATGCTCAATACTAACAAATATTATTATGAAGGGTAGGAACAGAGGTGAACAGTTTATGATCTTTAACTTTTTGAGGAGTGTGAAAAATCAAATGCTGGTGGCATAGGTGTGCTCAGGGTAAAAATAAAATTAGAGTTTCGGGGTATGATCCAAGGTACTTCAATGCTTCTTTGTTTAGGTGACTCTGAGAACTTTTACCATGGCCAACTTCTCTCAAGAATGGTCATTGAGGAGAAAACAAAAGGAAAAATAGATCCATGCATTTGTTTCACTTTTGCATAAGGGATGAGAAGATAAAATGTAGGCATCACGCCTTTGTATTTAAGAACACTCAACTCTCTTTCGTTGGTTACCAATGGTGTCTCGCAAGTCCCTTGCTTTTTATATTGTTTTTTTTACAGGGAAGCACCCCTTAGCAATCCCTAAGAGAGAGGACAGAAAGAAACCCTGAGCAATAAAAATCCAACCATTGCAGATCATTTGGTCACACCGCATAAGAAAAATGCTCCTCAAAAGTAATCAAATGAAAATTTTTAAATTTGTACCATTTATCCCACAATTCATAATAGTATTTATTCATAAAGAGAACAACCCACATATAAAGGGTTCATGATATTGAATTATGGACAAATGCAAGATAAGCAGAGAGATTTAAACATTTTAAGCACAAAATGTCTCTGAAAAGGGGCTCTCCCCCACACTTAAGTTCAAGCGATGCCCTCATTGCGTAGATGGAATTAAATTAATAGGGCTGTTATACCCAAAATTTCAACCCCCCCGGAGTAGTCTCCAAGGACATTTTTGGATTTTCTATTTTTCATATGACTTGTTCATAACCTCCAAACACTCTCAAATATCATAGTCATTATGAAAGGTATTTCATCACTTTCAGATAATATTTATTCTGAAAATTAAGCTTTTAATTCATATTATGAGCTAATTTCTTTAATAATTAACACATGAAATAACCTCAATATAGAAATAAAAGGTTTCCAATTAAAATAAAATTGTCACATGGTTAGCATGACTACATACAGTCATAAACCTGAGATTATTTTATTTGGAACCTTAACCCAAAATTTAAAAGAGAAATCCAATCATTTTTGCAATTTTCTCTCTCCTCTGGAAAATACCGAAATCAAAACAAAACGTCATGAATTTTTAACAAAAGATATAGGATGATTATTAGAGACTAATGTCGTAGGAATCTCGTTATTTCGACCTTCCAATTATAAGTTATGAATTTTTGGAGATTTCAGATTGTGAGATTTTTATCTAATCGGTTATTTATCAAAATAACCCAATTCTAACTCACAAAATTCTTAAATTTCATCCTTTATATTCAGTTAAAATTTCATAATTTTTATCGGCCTGCAACATATTTTAAAAATCAGATTCCCTTAGAGCACAAAATCAGGGTTTTAGATAAAAATCTTCTTCTATCAACATGGCCTTGCTCTTTCTATAAAAGGACCTTCCAAAAACGACCTAGGGCAGAGGAGATCATCCCCATTGTCAGAAAACACAACCGTCTACTTGCCTCCCACGTTTTCCACACTCCCAACACCGAAACTCTACCGAAATCATCCCACAATCACCAAAAACACATTCTTTCTTCTCCCATTGAACTTCCAAGCATCAAAACACCACAAATACATAACCAAAACGTGCCTAACAACACAAGGAAGAAGAGGTCAGAAGCTCGGGTCAAAGTCGAGCCGGATCGGCCACCAACGAAGCTTTCAGAGATTCCCGACGTGAAGGAACAACAAACTTTCGAAATCAAAACAGGGTAAAAACCAAATTCTCTAACCCTTCTGGTCTAAATACACTTCTGTTCGAAATTTCTAACCGAAATGATTTTTCCTTGCTTCTGAATTAAGGTTTGTTTGTGTTTCTGCCTTCTAACTTGTTCGTTAAGTTTCAAATTAAATTCAATTTCAAATTGAAAACTTTCAACCACTAACGTCTTGTACATCTTTTAGGCTACACGCCCATAAAATTTGAGCCAAAAACACCTTCGGGAACAGCCTCAACGCCGCCGTCCGAGGGCGGTCCGCATCCACGGACGTCATGTCCGGGGTCCCGGACTCCCTGTCCGTAAGCCCGGACGCCCCCGGATGGTGGCGAGATATTTTTAATTTCAAAAGTTAGGGTTTTATAAAACATGTCCGGGACCAAGGAACAACAAACTTTCGAAATGAAAACAGGGTAAAAACCAAATTCTCTAACCCTTCTGGTCTAAATACACTTCTGTTCGAAATTTCTAACCGAAATGATTTTTCCTTGCTTCTGAATTAAGGTTTGTTTGTGTTTCTGCCTTCTAACTTGTTCGTTAAGTTTCGAATTAAATTCGATTTCAAATTGAAAACTTTCAACCACTAATGTCTTGTACATCTTTCAGGCTACACACCCATAAAATTTGAGCCAAAAACACCTTCGGGAACAGCCTCAACGCCGCCGTCCGAGGGCGGTCCGCATCCACGGACGTCATGTCCGGGGTCCCGGACTCCCTGTCCGTAAGCCCAGACGCCCCCGGATGGTGGCGGGATATTTTTAATTTCAAAAGTTAGGGTTTTATAAAACGTGTCCGGGACCACGGACACTCTGTCCGTGGCCCCGGACTTTTCAAAATCTCATTTCTGTTTAAATTTGACTCTTCTGTGTAATTAGGTTAACTGGGGTCCGTGGGTTCGGACATTAGGTCCGTGGCCACGGACGGAATCAAAATTCGACCTAATTCTGCCTCCAAATCGTAGTTTAGGTAGCTTTTAATTTCACTTTAATTTTCTATCAAAAAATGCTAAAAAATAAAAAAAAACACAGAAGCGCGCACTTAGGTTAAAAACGACTTTGTAGTAAGCCGTAAATAAACCAAGTAGAGGAAAAACGACCTAGGAAGGGTAATGAAAGTAATTTGAACCCTAAATAAGTCGAATATCAAGCCCCCGAACCCGAACTCTTCTTTCCTAATTTGATCTAGGTTAAAATTAGTTGGCGACTCATAATAGGTTCCAGAGAGCTTGCTTAGGTCTTAATAATTATTGTTTTATGACATAGTTATTAATCTTAGGTTATAAGTGGACTTAAAACCCGGTTAGATCCTAATCAGCTTAATCCACATAGGATACGGGTTTAAAATCGAGGCTCACAGACTGGCGACTCTGCTGGGGACAAACTTCTTAATTTTAACTTGTTTAATTTTAAGAAAGAGGGCTTAACTTGAAAATTTTTATTTATGGCTTCTACTATGTTGTTTGTTTACTTTTGTGTGCACTTTAATTTTTGCGCCCTTGCATCATATGAGAGCGAGGGTCCACGCAAACCAATTTCACCCCGGGACCCGTTTGAGGGTCCCCTGTCAGGGACTCACACCTTTTAGGTGATGTGAATAAATGGGGGAAAAGAGGAGGGTCTCGTCTAACCACACCCCCTTAATACCTGGGCTTTAGCCCCTAGCATTTTTCTGGCAGTATCCTTACCTAGCCCATTGTTTGGTCAGTCAAAGACCCAATCGTAGACGCACACCCTTAGGTGATGTGAAAAAAGTGGGGAAGCCCAAAGAGAATAGCGTGCAAGCCCTATTCCTTTGTGGCGACCTGGGCCCATGCCCCAAGCACCTCTCCGGATCGATCCATACCCGGTTTGATTTTAACATCTAGTGAGGACATGTTGAATTTGTGTGGGCCTTGTGTGCTTGTATGATCGGCCCACTACCCAGCCTAGAGATTGATAGGAACTTCTCCTACATCAGCCTAGCCCAACCCGAATTGGCAGCTCTATTTGTTTGTGGCCCAGAGGCCCTGTTTGGTTTAATATGGAATAACTCACAAGTCCTGAAAATAAAATCTTTTTCGGCCTAGCAACCATCTTCTCTGACCCAAAGAAAGTTAGGCCCATTTATGATTTAGGGACCATTCCAGCCCATGTGCTTTACTTCACGTCCAAACACATTCCGACCCAAGGGTTCATTCTAGTCTAGGTAGACTTCTTATCATAGCCATATCCAAAAACCATAGATCCAGGTGTCAACTCTCAGGCACAATCAAGGCCGTCCAATCCAAATTCCAATTCACAGTCTGAAAAATACCCCGGCCCAAACACCTCATTTTCTGGGTATCTCAGCCCACTTGCATTCAGTCCAAGCCTGTTCCGGTCTTCGATCTACCTTGTGAAGTGTCTTTCTCACCCTAGTTCATTCAGCCCACTTCCTCTTGTTAGCTAATAAATGGACACCTTGGAAACAGGTAGGCCCGAATCCCAAGCATGGCAGAAGGAGGAAGTCCAATCAATACGGATGCCCAGTTAGCCGTAGAATTCAATGGGATGCTGAAAAAGATTGAGCGCATGGAGAAGGCCAACAAGCCAGCCAGTTTCGACTACTTTTTCCACCTGCCTGATATCCCGAGGTTGATCTTCCGCCAAAGTTGAAGTTGCCAACACTTCCTCTGTACAAGGGTTCCTCCGACCCACAGCTTCATTTGGCAATGTTCGATAGAGAAATGTCTATCCTTTGCTGAACGATATGCAGAAGGCCAAGGTATTTCCGCTCGCTACTTGATGAACTCCTCAGCGTTGGTACATAACTCAAAGGATGAATACCAAGACCTACGAGGAGTTTGTGAAGCTTTTCTGCATCATTTTGAGTACGCTAGAAGTTTTGGAGTCACCAGGACTGATCTTGCAAGCACACGACAAACAGAAGGTGAATCATGACCGACTTCGTCAAGCGTTGGAGGACGAAGGCAGCCGCTATGCTCACAAAGATGGACGAACAGCAAATCCGAATGGTAATCGAGAATATGCAGAAGCAATACAATGAAAAGCTGAAATTCACATACTTTCCTAATTTCGATTTGCTGATGGGACAAGTTGGTGTCTTAGAGGAATTGATCCAAAAGGGAGAGTTAAAGCTTGGGAACTCAGAAAACACCGGAAATGGTTCAAGGACAGCAGCTTGCATCCAAAGTGGCATCCAAAAGAGAACCAGACAGCATGAGGTAAGCACCGTTCGACGGCTAAGAGAGTCAGGTTGGGCCATTGGAGCAATAGAACCACCTAGAAAGAAACTCCGACAGAGAGAGTTCACAGACATTGCCCAACCGTTGAGCCAGGCTTTATGAAGCTCCAGGAGCGAAACATACTACAACCTCTCACCCCCCGGCCTGGGGTCCCTCAGAAAGGAAGGAATCTAAGTCAATTTTGCCAGTACCACCAATTACCCGATCACGACACCGATGATTGCAAGGCTTTGAGGCACACTATCCAGAACCCCTTTGACCAGGGATTTCAATGCGACGGTATTTAGGAGAATGTTTTTGTTAGAAATCACTTTAAATTCACAGTTCTTAGTTTAGACTTTAGGATATTTCGTTTCCATTCTGTTTTCCATTTTAGTAGACTTTGAGTAGCTTTCCGATGTACGTACTCAGTATTGTTCAATTTATTTGCCATTAATAAAGCTTCTGCATCCTTCACATCTTTCGTAATAAAATGCTTTTTCTCTAACAAAACAAAAAAATGGTTTGAGTATGTCTTCTGTTAAAGGCGCATGAAACAATCATCTTCTGGCAATAGAACAAGATGAGTCGTCTTTTTGCTTCCAAAAGGGTGAACATGTCCGTCCAAACACCGTCACAAAACAATCAAAACAATCCACAAAGCTGTCCAAACTCTACATCTGTTTAAGTGTTGTCATAAACCCCAAATCAATACTGGGGGCAATCTGAGCTCGGGATCGTCGTCTTTAATCTTTCGTTTAAGCGTGTGAACTTGTCTCTGAGTGAAATTCACGAGAGTGTCTTGAGCGGAAAAACCATGAGTAAACGAGCGTGTCATTTTTACATGACTCCAGTGAGACCACATTCAAAGGTAAGGTAAACGGCATAACTCCGACTGAAGGAGATATTTTGTAAATTTACGCTTAGACCTTTGAAAAGTAACAAAGAACGGATACACAACTATTAGGGATGACGAAGCACCTAGGTACAACACCACACACCCAAAAGCTTGTGAACCCTGACATTAAACCCTAGGCACCCCCGCTGAGCTTTTCGTATACATCCTCTTTTACAACATTACAAACTCCACAAACAAGCCAGCCAATGATGAGCAACCGACCCTGTGACCAAAGGAAGCAAGGAGCCCGACTTCCGAACAACAACTTCACAAGTCCAAAGAAGCAACGCCGTTACCAAGACAATGAAATGATCCGCAAATGGTCCCAAAGCGACACAGGATCCCATGAGCTCACATCAAAAAACAGCTCCCAAAGTTCAAAACCGGGAAACACAAGAACCCCAAGGAAAAAGAGATTCAAAGAAACGCTGATCTGGAAAGCCTCGAAGTGATCCAAAATCAGAAGAAAGAGAGAAGGTGCAAGGAACAATTCAAAAGTCCCAAGTTCCAAGCTCACAAGCGAAGTCATCACGAAGTAGCCAAACGACTTCAAGACAAAGAAGGCAAGTCTGAGGGAAGGTTCAAGTTGCAGCTTTGGTCACCCTTATAGCTCCACATATCCTAAACATTCCTCCATCGTCCCATTATCTTTCATCACACCCCATAGCCACGTTATAAGCTTAAAAGACTTCCGACTTAGTAATTGTGTATCCAATCACGTGAAAGTAGCAGGTTGAACGCGTAAATCTAACAAATGTCAAATTCAATGGTTGAGATGTTTTGACCAAAAGGAGAGAACGAGTGCAAGAATCAAACACTTTGAGTGTAGAATAGAAAGCACCACATCAAGACATAATCCTTGACCATGTGAGGATAAGACTTGTTCGCATGTTTAATCAAAGAAAGTACTTGGGGCAATCTATCGTTCCGATCGATTGCCATGAACTCTAGCTCATACTGTCTTAAAGGAAAATAATGGGGGCAATTGTTGGTTCCAACAATTGCTATGACAACACCAATCGAAACCCAAACATTAAGCACCACCGACACCATCACACCACAGGCCCATATAAGCCTTCACCTCCACATCATACCACACAGGCCCATATAAGCCCTTACCTCCACATCATATACCATGGGCACCTCATAAGCCTTCACCTCCACATAAATTCCATGGCCCTTCATAAGCCTTGATCACCACTCAAGAGATCTCCACATCAAACATCACACCACACTAGTGGCATGTTCAACTCCTAGGAGGTAAATTACGAATCTGAAATCTTTAGTCAGGAAACGATAATTTCACTTTCCTTTTTAGTAGTCAGAATTTCGTTTAAATATTGCCATGTTTGGCACCATTTTAGCAACTTCTTGTCTTCGGTTTCATAAATCTCATCGTGGCCGTGGTTGGCATACTTCCAGCAATTTCTTACTTTGGATAGTTTTCAGTCTTTTCAAGCACTTCAATTTCATTTTGCAATACCCACGTAAACCTCTTCATTTCCATGTTTGGAACTCTGACAATTTGCTTTTAGCCACAATCATTTGCATAAAACATACTTCATATCTTTGCATCATCAAACATACTGCATTCCTCAATTAGCCTAGTTAAGAGTAGAATGGATCTCGGTCTCCATAAGCAACCGAGTAGAACGGATCTCGGTCTCCATAAGCAACCGAGTAGAACGGATCTCAGTCTCCATAAGCAACTGAGTTAGACGGATCTCAGTCTCCATAAGCAACTGAGTTAGATGGATCTCAGTCTCCATAAGCAACTAAGTTAGATGGATCTCAGTCTCCATAAGCAACTGAGTTAGATGGATCTCAGTCTCCATAAGCAACTGAGTTAGATGGATCTCAGTCTCCATAAGCAACTGAGTTAGATGGATCTCGGTCTCCATAAGCAACCGAGTAGAACGGATCTCGGTCTCCATAAGCAGCCGAGTAGAACGGATCTCAGTCTCCATAAGCAACTGAGTTAGATGGATCTCAGTCTCCATAAGCAACCGAGTAGAACGGATCTCAGTCTCCATAAGCAACTGAGTTAGATGGATCCCAGTCTCCATAAGCAACTGAGTTAGGATGGGTTTCACCTCCAAACCTTAGGCACACATAAGTCCTATCACCACAAAAAACAACCTCAGGCACCCATAAGGCCTACCCTACATTCAATCCTTTTAGGCACCCATAGGACCTACCTTACATTCAACCATTTCAGGCACCCATAAGACCTAGATCCTACCTTTAGGCTCGTCATAAGACCTAGCACCATCCTTAGGCTCGTCATAAGACCTAGAATCACCCCTTTAGGATCGTAGTAAGACCTAGCACCACTCCTTTGTTTACCTGCTTCCATTAAAAACATTGCAATCATTTTCATCATTTTTAGGTAGTCAACGCCTTAGAATAGCTTGACATCATTTTCACCATTTTTAGGTAGTCAACGCCTTAGAATAGCTTGACATCATTTTCACCATTTTTAGATAGTCAACGCCTTAGAATAGCTTGACATCATTTTCACCATGTTTAGGTAGTCAACGCCTTAGAATAGCTTGACATTATTTTCATCACTTTAGGTAGTCAGCGCCTTAGAATAGCTCGACACCATATCATCATTTCAGGTAGTTGGCGCCTTCAAATAGTTCAACAACATCTCCTTCTACTTTAGGTAGTCAGCGCCTTCGAGTAGCTCGACACAACCAACTAGATTTCAAACGGCATACGAGGTCTTTTAGGATCCAAAATTTTAGGGTATCACTCAAGCATCAACTAGTCTTTTCATCTTCATTACAAAGCCTAGTTGATGGGGGGAAATCTGTTATACCCAAAATTTCAACCGCCCTGGAGTAGTCTCTAAGGCATACGTGTTACAAAGGGCAAAAGGGGTCAAAAAGCACCAAGGCGGGTTTTTCCAGGGACATTTTCGGGATTTTCTATTTTTTATATGACTTGTTCATAACCTCCAAACACTCTCAAATATCATAGTCATTATGAAAGGTATTTCATCACTTTCAGATAATATTTATTTTGGAAATTAAGCTTTTAATTCATATTATGAGCTAATTTATTTAATAATTAACACATGAAATAACCTCAATATAGAAATAAAAGGTTTCCAAAATTAAAATAAAATTGTCACATGGTTAGCATGACTACATACAGTCATAAACCTAAGATTATTTTATTTGTAACCTTAACCCAAAATTTAAAAGAGAAATTCAATCATTTTTGCAATTTTCTCTCTCCTCTGGAAAATACTGAAATCAAAACAAAACGTCATGAATTTTTAACACAAGATATAGGATGATTATTAGAGACTAATGCCGTTGGAATCTTGTTATTTCGACCTTCCAATTATAAGTTATGAATTTTGGGAGATTGCCGATTCTGAGATTTTTATCTAATCGGTTATTTATCAAAATAACCCAATTCCAACTCACAAAATTCTTAAATTTCATCCTTTATCTTCAGTTAAAATTTCATAATTTTTATCGGCCTGCAACATATTTTAAAAATCAGATTCCCTTAGAGCACAAAATCAGGGTTTTAGATAAAAATCTTGTTCTATCAACATGGCCTTGCTCTTTCTATAAAAGGACCTTCCCAAAACGACCTAGGGCAGAGGAGATCATCCCCATAGTCAGAAAACACAACCGTCTACTTGCCTCCCACGTTTTCAACACTCCCAACACCGAAACTCTACCGAAATCATCCCACAATCACCAAAAACACATTCTTTCTTCTCCCATTGAACTTCCAAGCATCAAAACACCACAAATACAAAACCAAAACGTGCTTAACAACACAAGGAAGAAGAGGTCAGAAGCTCGGGTCAAAGTCGAGCCGGATCGGCCACCAACGAAGATTTCAGAGATTCCCGACGTGAAGGAACAACAAACTTTCGAAATCAAAACAGGGTAAAAACCAAATTCTCTAACCCTTCTGGTCTAAATACACTTATGTTCGAAATTTCTAACCAAATTGATTTTTCCTTGCTTCTGAATTAAGGTTTGTTTGTATTTCTGCCTTCTAACTTGTTCGTTAAGTTTCGCATTAAATTCGATTTCAAATTGAAAACTTTCAACCACTAACGTCTTGTACATCTTTCAGGCTGCACCCATAAAATTTGAGCCAAAAACACCTTCGGGAACAGCCTCAACGCCGCCGTCCGAGGGCGGTCCGCATCCACGGACGTCATGTCCGGGGTCCCAGACTCCCTGTCCGTAAGCCCGGACGCCCCCGGATGGTGGCGGGATATTTTTAATTTCAAAAGTTAGGGTTTTATAAAACATGTCCGGGACCACGGACACTCTGTCCGTGGCCCCGGACTTTTCAAAATCTCGTTTCTGTTTAAATTTGACTCTTCTGTGTAATTTGGTTAACTGGGGTCCGTGGGTTCGGACATTAGGTCCGTGGCCACGGACGGAATCAAAATTTGACCTAATTCTGCCTCCGAAATCCTAGTTTAGGTAGCTTTTAATTTCACTTTAATTTTCTGTCAAAAAATGCTAAAAAAAAAAAAAAACAGAAGCGCGCACTTAGGTTAAAAACGACTTTGTAGTAAGCCGTAAATAAACCAAGTAGAGGAAAAACGACCTAGGAAGGGTAATGAAAGTAATTTGAACCCTAAATAAGTCGAATATCAAGCCCCCGAACCCGAACTCTCCTTTCCTAATTTGATCTAGGTTCAAATTTGGTGGCAACTCATAATAGGTTCCAGTGAGCTAGCTTAGGTTTTAATAATTATTGTTTTATGACATAGTTATTAATCTTAGGTTATAAGTGGACCTAAAACCCGGTTAGATCCTAATCAGCTTAATCCACATAGGATAGGGGTTTAAAATCGAGGTTCACAAGGGCACAGCAAAAGGGAAAGAGTGTACTCCCCAAATTTCGTAGAGTGTGTAGAGCTCCTCTACACTTGAGTGTAGCTGTGGAATGTCATGAAATGTATCTGTAAAGAATATTCTGCACAGCCAGAAGAACTCAAGTAAAACCTGCATTTTATTATAACATATAAAAGGGAAATAGAGTACAAAAGAGAAATCAAAATAAAATAAAAAGAAAGGCAAAAGATAGATAGTGGGTTGCCTCCCACCAAGCTGCCTGGGTTTAACGTCACTAGCTAGACGCATGTTCTTTGTTATCCCGGATCAACAATGAAAGTTGACAATGGTAGTACCGGGAATAAGAAATTGGCAATAAGTAGGATCGAACCACCTGGATCAAAACAAAGTAATACTGCAACAATTAAAGTAGGAAAATATAAACTCCTCAAAACCTGGAATTGAAGGAGGTGGTTGCTGCAATTAATCTTGTATTGAAAACCGTGTGACGGTGGTATTTCTTCCTCAAACTGGAGAATGTAAACATTCTCCTTTTGTTGTTTAGCCGTATGGAGGCAAGGTGATAGTGGTGGTACTTGCTCAGAGTCGAGGATGTAAATGTCCTCCCCTGGATCGAAAATGAAGGTGGAATTGTGCGTCAATGGGTGGGTTGGGCGGTCATTTTTTTCCTTTGGAGAAGGGCCCAGATTTTTCAATAAATGACCCTTGGTGCGAGTAGCAAAGCTGGATGGCTCCTCCTCCTCAAATTTGAGGATGTATATATCCTCATCTTTTAGGAGAGGCTCATAGGAAGAGCTCTGATTGAATTCAACTTCAGAGGGAGATGGCTCCTTGAAGTTGATATTGGTGTTTTGTTTGGATGTTCTGGCGGGAGCGAGCATTTCCTCCTCTTCATTTTTGAGGATGTAACTATCCTCATTTTCTGGATATAGCACAGAGAAGGAGGAAAAATAACGGTAATTGACTTCAGAGGGAGGAGACTCCATGAAGTTGAGGTAGAAGTTGTCCTCTGATGGCTTGTCTTCAAGCTCAAGCAGAAGATTTGATGCCGTTTGCTCAGGGTCGAACGGGGGTGGTGATATAGAGTAACTCAAATCCTCTGGTAAGTCGTCCACTATATAAACCAGTTTGCTCTCCGATTGCTGTGATGTAAGGACTAGTGGACCTTCCATCATTTCGTTTATCACAACTAATTTGGCATAGAGCTTCAGTTGGTTCATGTCGAGGTATTCTTCCTCAGCCTGCTGCTCC